>CADCXB010000021.1:0-487228 GCA_902806585.1 Xylaria hypoxylon | reverse complement strand
TGTTATCGAAAATAATAAAGCTATTTTATTATAATTATTCTAAATAATTATAATACAAGAAAATGGGAAAATAGGTAAACTTATAAAATAATAGCAAGATATATAATAGTAATTATATTAGTACGCTGTTATAAGTAAATAAGTGAAAATAATACATGAAATAGATTTGTTTTATAAAAGTTAAATGTTAATAATAAACTATTGAAATAATTATTAATTAGTGATTTGTAAATATTACGCTTTGACATGCGGTATTATTTTTAGAATGATTTGTAAATATTACGCTGTAATATACGGTATTATGTTTTAGAATGATTTGTAAATATTACGCTTTGACATGAGGTATTATTTTTAACTGATTTGTAAATATTACGCTTTGACATGAGGTATTATTTTTAACTGATTTGTAAATATTACGCTTTAATATGCGGTATTATGTTTTAGAATGATTTGTAAATATTACGCTTTGACATGAGGTATTATTTTTAACTGATTTGTAAATATTACGCTTTGACATGCGGTATTATTTTTAGAATGATTTGTAAATATTACGCTTTGATATGCGGTATTATTTTAACTGATTTGTAAATATTACGCTTTAATATGCGGTATTATTTTTGTAATTATTCATTATACTATATAATGTATACAGTAAATTATATTATTAAAACTATACAATACAAGTTAACTAGTAACTAGTTTTATAAAAGTACTAAAGTTTCCTTCATTAAAAAAATCTGTTTTTTATCATTAGTCACTCGTTTACCTTTACGGTTATACATCTGTTTATATTATCTTTTTATTCCTTCTTCTTTAAGTTTTATCCTTTACTTTTATTTATTAAAAGTAAACGTTAAAACCTTTTATACTTTATATTATATATTTATATTATACGATTAATATTTAATATTTAATATTACTTTTATTAAGTAGTGGTTATTATAACAAAATATTTTATTTTGTTAATAATATTTACTAATGCAATATTAGATTTACAGCTTTTATTATAATATTTTTATTAAAAAATAATTATATTATAATATTAGTATTTTATTATAATATAATAATCCAAGTTGTTTTAATACTAGATTATTATATTTTATATTTTTATTGTTTAATTTATTATTAAACGTATGTTATTTCTTTTTTATTTTACTATACGATATATTTATTAACGATATAATAGTTTAACGGCTTTTATTACGATAAAAGTATCTTATTATATATCACACCAAGTTGTTTTAATACTTGGTGTTTTATAATAAATATTTTAATTATTTAATTTTTTATGTTACGTAAGTTATTTGTTATCTAATTTATTATTTAATTTCTTTGCTAATATGTTTATAGTTTACTAGCTTTTATAATAATAAAAGTAGTTTGTTATATAATATACCAAGTTGTTTAACTAGTTAGTTTATTAAACTTTTATTTTATAGTTAAGTTCATTATTAAAAGTAAGTTATTTGTTTTATAATTTATTAGTTAAGTTGTTTACTAACGTTTTTATAGTATATCGTTTACTTTGTTATATGAAATACCAAGTTCTTTTAATTTCTAGTTGTATATTTATAAATTATAATTTATAATTTATAATATATATTATTTTTATATATAAAAAGCTATATATAAATATTATGTTATAAGTTATAAGTTATAACTTATAACTTATAAGTTAGCATATATTTCTTTATACTTTAATAGTTAATATTTTATTAACTATATATTATATTATATTTAATATTAATATATTATATTATATTTAATATTAATATATTATAATTTATATTTATTACTTTATATTATTTAGTAAATAAACTTTTTTTATTTATATTTAATTTATATACTTACTTTAAGTAAGTATATAAATTAATCACTTAAATTAATTAATCACTTAAATTAATCAATCAAATTAACTACTCCCTTAAATTAATCACCTCCAATTAATCACTCCCTCAAATTAATCACTCCTCCAATTAATCACTCCCTCAAATTAATCACTCCTCAAATTAATCACTCACTCAAATTAATCACTCACTTAAATTAATCACCTCAAATTAATCACTCAAATTAATCACTTAAATTAATCACTTAAATTAATCAATCAAATTAATCACCTCAAATTAATCACTCTCAAATTAATCACCTCAAATTAATCACTCACCAAATTAATCACTCCCTTAAATTAATCACTCAAATTAATCACTCAAATTAATCACTCAAATTAATCACTCAAATTAATCAATCAAATTAATCAATTAAATTAATCACCCTTAAATTAATCACTCACTTAAATTAATCACTCCCTTAAATTAATCACTTAAATTAATCACTTAAATTAATCACTTAAATTAATTCCTTACTTAAATTAATTACTTACTTAAATTAATTAATTATTATATTTATAATTTAATAACTTAATTTATTTACTTAATATATATACTTTTTTAATTATTAAATAATAATTAGTAATTAATTATTACGATTTATTAAATAATATTTAATAATTACTTTATTAAACGTTAATTTTATAATAAGTTTTATAATTTAATTATTAATATTAGCGTAATTTAATATTTTAAAAATAAAGGTTTTTTTTAACTAATTAATCACTTTAGTTAAACTAAAACTAAAATTAATCACTTTTAGTCAACAAAGTAAGTGATTAAAATTAGTTAAAAAAGTTTATAAGTGATTAAAGTTAGTCAAAAGAAATCTAAGTGATTAATCAGACTAAATCACAACCCTGGATATAAGGCTAAAAAGCCGCACCTTTTTTTTTTTTTCTTTATTTTCTTTTAACTAAGAAACTACTAAGGCATAGTAAGGCTTTTAGTTAAAATCCGCAGCAAAACCGTAGACGCCTTAAAAGTATTTTAATTAAAAGCAAAGGGTTTTCGCTTAGGTTTCCTGGTTTTACTTTTGATTGCTAAAAGGCAGGCGTACTAAATGCTTAATATATTTAAATCACGGTTTAAATAGTATTATATAGGCATAACCAGGGTTGTGATTTAGTTTAATTAATTTAAGTAGAGTGATTAATTTTAGTCTTAGTTAGTTAATAAGGTAACTAAGACTAAAATTAATCACTCACTAAATTTTTAACTAACTTTAATCACTCACTTAGTTAACTAAAAGTGATTAATTTAAAACTAACTAAAACTAAAACTAATGACTAAATATTTAATTAATCGTATTATTTAATTAAATAAAATAGTTATTAATTATAATTATTGTTTATTTAAAAGCTTTAATTTAAACGTTATTATAAACCACAAAGAATAAGCTAAATTAATTAATTTAGAATTATTATAATTAATATAAAAACCAATTAATTAAGATTTTTGATTAAAACTAAAATTAATCACTTAACTTTTTTAACTAACTTTAATCACTCACTTTGGCTAAATAACTAACTTTAATCACTCACCGGGCTGATTAAAACTAAGACTAAATTTAGTTAGTCTTAGTTAGACTAAAGACTAAAGACTAAAATCACAACCTAGGCATAACGGAATATAACTAATAATACTAATAATAATCACTACATTATTGATTAAAAGTAAGTAATTTTAGTTTTAGTTTAACTAAAGTGATTAATTAGTTAAAAAACCTTTATTTTTTAAATATTAAATTACGCTAATATTAATAATTAAATTATAAAAATTATTAAAAAGTAACGTTTAATAAAGTAATTATTAAATATTATTTAATAAATCGTAATGATTAATTACTAATTATTATTTAATAATTAAAAAGTATATATATTAAGTAATTAATTAATTTACGTGATTAATTTAAGTGATTAATTTAAGTGAGTGATTAATTTAAGGGAGTGATTAATTTGATTGATTAATTTAATTGATTAATTTAAGTGAGTGATTAATTTAAAGGAGTGATTAATTTAATTAATTAATTTAATTGATTAATTTAAGTGATTAATTTAAGGATTAATTTAAGTGATTAATTTAAGTGAGTGATTAATTTGGGAGTGATTAATTTAAGGAGTGATTAATTTAAGGGAGTGATTAATTTAAGGGAGTGATTAATTTTAGGGAGTGATTAATTTGGGAGTAGTTAATTTAATTGATTAATTTAAGTGATTAATTAATTTAAGTGATTAATTTATATACTTACTTATAAGTTATAAGTTATAACTTATCACTTATAAATAATCACATATAAATTATATTATATATAAGTATATAAATTAAATATAAATAAAAAAAGTTTTATTTACTAAATAATACAAAGTAATAAATATAAATTATAATATATTAATATTAAATATAATATAATATATTAATATTAAATATAATATAATATATTAATATTAAATATAATATAATATATAGTTAATAAAATATTAACTATTAAAGTATAAAGAAATATATGCTAATTTAAGTTATAACTTATAAGTTATAAGTTATAACATAATATTTATATATAGCTTTTATATATAAAGAAAATAATGTATATTATAAATTATAATTTATAATTTATAAATATACAACTAGAAATTAAAAGAACTTGGTATTTTATATAACAAAGTAAACGATATACTATAAAAACGTTAGTAAACAACTTAACTAATAAATTATAAAACAAACAACTTACTTTTAATAATAAACTTAACTATAAAATAAAAGTTTAATAAACTAACTAGTTAAACAACTTGGTATATTACATAACAAAATACTTTTATTATTATAAAAGCTAGTAAACTATAAAAATATTAGCAAAGAAATTAAATAATAAATTATATAACAAACAACTTACGTAAAATAAAAATTAAATAATCAAAATATTTATTATAAAACACCAAGTATTAAAACAACTTGGTGTGATATATAATAAGATACTTTTATCGTAATAAAAGCCATTAAACTATTATATTGTTAGTAAATATATTGTATAGTAAAATAAAAGAAACAACATACGTTTAATCATAAATTAAACAATAAAAATAAAATATAAAACACCAAGTATTAAAACAACTTGGCGTAATATATAATAAGATACTTTTATCGTAATAAAAGCCGTTAAACTATTATATCGTTAATAAATACATCGTATAGTAAAATAAAAAGATACAACATACGTTTAATAATAAATTAAACAATAAAAATACAACATAAAACACCAAGTATTAAAACAACTTGGCGTAATATATAATAAAATACTTTTATCGTGATAAAAGCCGTTAAACTATTATATCGTTAATAAATATATCGTATAGTAAAATAAAAAGAAATAACATACGTTTAATAATAAATTAAACAATAAAAATACAAAATATAATAATCTAATACTAAAACAACTTAGATTATTATATTATAATAAAATATTAATATTATAATATAATTATTTTTTAATAAAAATATTATAATAAAAGCTATAAATCTAATATTGCATTAGTAAATATTATTAACAAAATAGAATATTTTGTTATAATAACCACTTACTTAATAAAAGTAATATTAAATATTAAATATTAATCGTATAATATAAATATATAATATAAAGTATAAAGGTTTTAACGTTTACGTTTAATAAATAAAAGTAAAGAATAAAAATTAAAAAGGAAAGAATAAGAAAGATAATATAAACGAATGTATAACCGTAAAGGTAAACGAGTGACTAATGATAAAAACAGATTTTTTAATAAAGAAAACTTTAGTACTTTTATAAAACTAGTTACTAGTTAACTTGTATTGTACAGTTTTAATAATATAATTTACTGTATACATTATATAGTATAATAAATAATTACAAAATAATACCGTATATTAAAGCGTAATATTTACAAATCAATTTAAAATAATACCTCATGTCAAAGCGTAATATTTACAAATCATTCTAAAAATAATACCGCATATCAAAGCGTAATATTTACAAATCAGTTAAAAATAATACCTTATGTCAAAGCGTAATATTTACAAATCATTCTAAAAAATAATACCGCATATTAAAGCGTAATATTTACAAATCAATTAAAATAATACCTTATATTAAAGCGTAATATTTACAAATCATTTTAAAAATAATACCGCATATTAAAGCGTAATATTTACAAATCATTCTAAAAAATAATACCGCATATTAAAGCGTAATATTTACAAATCAGTTAAAAATAATACCTCATGTTAAAGCATAATATTTACAAATTATTCTAAAAAATAATACCGCATATTAAAGCATAATATTTACAAATCACTAATTAATAATTATTTTAACAGTTTATTATTAATATTTAACTTTTATAAAACAAATCTATTTCCTATGTATTATTTTTCACTTGTTTACTTATAACAACGTACTAATATAATTACTATCATATATTTTGTTATTTTATAAGTTTACCTACTTTTATTTTCTTTTATTATAATTATTTAAAATAATTATAATAAAATAGCTTCTATTATTTTCGATAATAAATTTGTTATTTCTAATGTTATTATTACAGATATACAACCTGTTTCTGTTTAAATATTTGCTTCTAAAGTTAAAAACCAACCAAATTTCGAACTTTTAAAACCTAATAATTCTAATGTTTATATTTTAAAAACGGTTTATTTTCTCGTACTCTTTACCTATCGATTTAAACTCTCCTCGTAAAATAAAGTGTTATTATACACTATAAGTTTTATTCTTTTATATATTTATATTTACTAATTAATTAATTTAAGTGCCTTTTAAATTAATTACTAAAGTTAAAAGGTTTTAAGGTTTAAACCTTGCTTGTTATTATAACTAAAAACATCATACTATTGCTTATAATTTATAAACTAAAAAACAAAAAACAATTAAGTAAGTGTTTTATAATTAATAACTTATTAAATTACTAACTTTATTAAAAGCGAAATTTCCAGTAATACTTTTAATATTACTTCGTTATTTAAAGTACAAAATCAAAAACAAACTCAAACTAGTATACTCATTAAAATAAATTCAATAAACACAAAGCAAATTTAAAAATATTAAACTTTATTATTAAAAATAATTTAGTTTTTAATATTTTAAATTCTAATTTGTTTAAAAGCTTATTATCTTATTATAACTTATAAACTACTTTATTTATTTTATTTTAAACTTATATTAACATTTTTATAAAAATCACCTATTATTAATCGCTAGAAAATTAAACCAATACTTTATTTAACATTTAATCATGCTTTAAATATGTTTAATTCCAAATTAGCTTTACATGCTAATAATTACAGTACTTTTTCTATTATATTTAATATTTGGTTTTTAAATTCCAACACTTCATTTATTAAAATAATTATCTCTTTTATTAAGTCCAAATTTAATTTAATTTATAAATTAATTAAATTTCAAGATTTAATTACCAATAAAACAAGTGTTTATATTTTTATAAAAAATTTAAAAATATCTTAAAAATATATCCTAATATTAATATTAAAAACATTTTCAGATATATATTCCGTTTTACTTTTATATATTAAATACTTGCTAACACTTAATTATTTAATATTACTAAAAATAATGCTAAAAACAACACCTGTTTTATCACTCAATTTCAAAACAAATACTTTAAAAAAAACAAATTCCAACTTTGAATACAATATTCGTTGTTTTTCACACGTTATAAATCTTATTATATAAAAGATATTATATAATTATATTTTAAACAAAAAAGTTCAAGATTTTATACTTAATTATATTAATAACGAATTACCTTATTTAAATCCAAACGCAAATAACCAACTATAACCACAATCTTAATTTAATAGTATATATTTTATATTTATTCTTTATTTTATAATCTTTTATTAACATATTAATAAATTTAATTACCTAAGTTCGTTAAATTGCTATTATAACTAAATATGTTATAAATATTCAAAAGCATTTCATCAAAAATAATTCAAAGTAAAAAAACAGAACTTTACCATTAAATTATAATATTAAAGTTATTCCACTTAATAAGTTTATTATATTATTTTATTTTATTATATACTAATTTATTAATTTAAATTTAAAAACACATTAAAATTTAACTTATCGTATAATTAAAATATTCCTTAAATTAAAAGACCTTTAATATATATAAGTCAAAATACTAATCATCGTAAATTTAAATCAATATTTTAAAACTAATTAATTAGCAAGTTTTAAAGAACTTAAACAAATATTTAAAATATTTATTAAAGCTTCTACTTATTTACAAACTAAATATTATATTACAGCTTCACAAAAGTTATTATTTATTTATTAAATTTAAAAGAATTTATCTAGTTTAAATAATAAATATACCCGTAATATTTAAAACAATAGCAATATTATAAGTTAATCTTATTATTATTTTATATAATAAAACTAATATTTAAAATCTCAGAAACCAATTTTAAAAGGTTTTATTGCTGCTATTTAAACTAGTTCTAAAAAGCTAAACAACTATTTCCCACAAAAGCTTAAACTAAAAACACTTTTAAAATATAAAGCACTTTTAATTAGTTTTATTTTAAACTCTACACAAAAAACCAGTTATTTTTAACAAAACAGGTTACTTTTTCATTATAATAATATTAAAACTAATATTATAAATTTATTACAAAACAAATATAATAAATAAGTTATTTGTTATTAAAAAAAAAAAAATAATATTAACATTTATTTAGTTTAAAAGCTAAAAAAGACGACAATAATAATCGAAATATTCGGTTAAATAAAAACCAAGAAAATAACTTAAATTCTAATAATAAGATTTATTTAACGGATAATAATTTAACTAAAAAATTAAGCTTTTATATCAATAAAAAAAAGTTTCCAAAAAATATAAATATTAAAATATATAATATTATTATATATAAAATAATATATGCTAACTTTTATTAAACAAATATTTTATTATAATAGAAAGCAAATGCGTTACAATTTTTAATTTTAAGTATTTTAACCCGCTATTATTTAGCAATTCTAACAACATTAGCTTTTATTAAGCAAACGTTTTCTATTTCAAGTAATATTATTATAAAAAATAAAAATCAACTTACACTAAAAACAATTAAACAACTAACATTATTAAAAAGTTTAAAAATTAAAAAATGTCGAATTTTACAAAAACAATATAAAGAAAAGAAAAAAAAAAAACAAAAAGAAAAAAAAAAAAAAAATTAATAAGATAATTAAATTATAATTTAAGTAATTTAACTAAAAGGCAAAAAAATTTATGTTTTATTTAACTATAAAAATCTTTAATTTTAAAATATATATTTAATAAAGATTTATATATTAAAACTTATAAAGTTAAAATATATTAAAAAGCTACTTATATTTAATATAAGTTATATTAAAAACCTTAAATTTTTTTTATATAACTATATTTTTATAAACAAAATTATTTTTAAAAATTTTAAAGTTTTTATTAATTAAATAAAATAGTTTTAAAATATTTAAAATATTTAAATAGGTTTTTATATACTAAATAATTAAAATATTTCAAAAAGGTAACCTATTTTAAAAACCTTAATTCTTTCTTTATATAATTATATTTTTTATAAATAAAGTTATTTTTTGAGATTTTTTAGATTTTCACGCAGTAAAATATTTTAAATAACATTATAATTTCAAATAAAAGTTTATATACTAAATAATTAAAATATTTCAAAAAGCTAACCTGTTTTAAAAACCTTGATTTTTTCTATATATAACTATATTTTTTATAAATAAAGTTGTTTTTAAACATTTTTCAGATTTTCACCAAGCAAAATATTTTAAATAACATTATAATTTCAAATAAAGATTTATATATTAAATAATTAAAGTATTTCAAAAAGGAAACCTGTTTTAAAAACCTTAATTTTTCCTTTATATAACTATATTTTTTATAAATAAAGTTATTTTTTGGGATTTTTTAGACTTTCACCCGGCGAAATATTTTAAATAACATTATAATTTCAAATAAAGGTTTATATACTAAATAATTAAAATATTTCAAAAAGGTGACCTGTTTTAAAAACCTTAATTTTTCCTTTATATAATTATATTTTTTATAAATAAAGTGATTTTTTGCAATTTTTTAGATTTTCACCAAGCGAAATATTTTAAATAACATTATAATTTTAAATAAAGATTTATATACTAAATAATTAAAATATTTTAAAAAGGTGACCTGTTTTAAAAACCTTGATTTTTTTTTTTATATTTCCATTTTTTTTTAAATAAAGTTGTTTTTTATAAGGTTTAAGATTTTTATTAAATAAAACCTTTAACTAGGTTTTTATATAATAAATAATTAAAATATTTTGAAAAAAGTACTTATTTTAATAAGTTATAAGCTAAGTTTTATTAAAATAAAGCTTTATTTTAAAGTAATAATATTGTTGTTATAAACTTTTACATTTTTATATATAAAAATTTAATTAGCGTTTTATTTAAAAATTAAATTAAATAGTTATAAAATTACTTACTTTAAACACTTTAATTTTACTTTAAATTAAGATATTGTTAAATCATTAACTTACTTTTATTAATTTTATAAAATAAATAAAAAATATAACATATAAAATATATTTATAATTTTTAAAAGGTTTATATTAAACGTTAAAATTGTTAACTTTTAGCTTATAAGTTATAAGTTATAAGTTATAAGTTATAAGTTATAACTTTTATTAAAACAGTTTAAATTATAGCTTTTAATAAATAAAATATAATTTATATAATTTATATAAATTATATACATTATTTAATTATAAAGCTAATAATAAAACAGTTTTAGTAAAACCTTTAGTAAAAAGCTTTAATAAAGCTCTTTTAGTAAAAAGTCTTTTATTAAAAACTTTCATTATAAAATCTTTAATAAAGATTTATATAGTTTATTAAATAAATCTTATTTAATTTAATATTTTATTATCTTTTTAATTTTATAATTAAATATTATATTATATAGTTTTATTATTTAATTTATTTACTTAAATTAATCACACACTTAAATTAATCACTCACTTAAATTAATCACTCACTCAAATTAATCACTCACTTAAATTAATCACTCACTTAAATTAATCACTCACTTAAATTAATCACTCACTCAAATTAATCACTCACTTAAATTAATCACTCACTTAAATTAATCACTCACTTAAATTACTTAGTCACTTAAATTAATCCCTTAAATTAATCACTTAAATTAATCACTTAAATTAATCACTCACTTAAATTAATTACTTAAATTAAATAATTGATTTTAAATTTAAGTTAATTATTTACTTTATTTTAATATTTTAATAAATAATTCGTAATTATTAATTATAGTATTATTAATAGTATTATTATATATTAAATAATATTTAATATATTTTTTACAAATAAAAAATTATAATATAACTAAATAAAATTTTTTAAAAAAATATATAATATATATTTAAAAATTAATCCAAAAATTAATCTTTAGTCAATTTTTAATCAGACTAACTTTAGTGTTAGTTAGTTAGTTGGTTGATTAAAACTAAAATTAATCACTTAAAAAATTTTTTGACTAACTTTAATCAGTTAAAAAAAAATTTTAACTAACTTTAATCACTCACCTAGTTGATTAAAACTAAGACTAAATTTAGTTAGTCTTAGTTAAACTAAAGACTAAAGACTAAAATCACAACCTTGGTTATATATAAAAAAAATCAAGGTTTTTATAACAAGCAAGGTTATAATTTTAGTTTTTAGTCTTTAATTTAACTAAAACTAATTAAATTTAGTTTTAGTTTTAATTAGCCCGGTAAATAATTAAAGTTAGTTATTTAGCTAAAGTAAATGATTAAAGTTAGTTATTTAGCTAAGGTGAGTGATTAATTTTAGTTTTAATTAAAAAATCTTAATTAATTGGTTTTTTTATATTAATTATAATAATATTAAATTAATTAATTTAGCTTATTTTTTTTAGTTTATAATAACGTTTAAATTAAAGCTTTTAAATAAACAATGGTTATAATTAATAACTATTTTATTTAATTAAATAATATAATTAATCAAATTTTTAATCATTAGTTTTAATCTTAATTAGTCTTAAATTAATCACTTTCAATTAATTAAGTGAGTGATTAAAGTTAGTTAAAAAATTTAATAAGTGATTAATTTTAGTTTTAATCACCTCACTAACTAAGTAAAACTAAAATTAATCACTTACTACTTAAATTAATTTAATTAAATCACAACTTTAATAATAGGTCACCTTTTTAAACTATTTTAATTATTTAATATATAAATCTTTATTTAAAATTATAATGTTATTTAAAATATTTCGCCTAGTGAAAATCTAAAAAATCGCAAAAAATCACTTTATTTATAAAAAATATAATTATATAAGGGAAAAATCAAGGTTTTTAAAACAGGTTACCTTTTTAAAATATTCTAATTATTTAGTATATAAAAACCTACCTAAATATTTTAAATATCTTAAAACTATTTTATTTAACTAATAAAAACTTTAAAATTTTTAAAAAATAACTTTGTTTATAAAAAATATAGTTATATAAAAAGAAATTTAAGGTTTTTAATATAACTTATATTAAGTAAAAAAACTGGAAAAAGTTTGAAATATTAATAACTTTTTAGGCTTTGCTTTTTATATCAAATAATTTAGATATATTGCTTTTTAAAGGGTAAAAGCATTTAAAAACGCGGTTATATTAAACTTAAAGATATAGCGCAAGGTGTAGCGGACTTAATAGTGCTAAACAGTAGTGCAAAAAGGTTAAAGTAGTCTTTGTACTACTTAATTGTAAACTTTAGTACTAAAAGGGTGCTTTAATAATAAAATAACAGCAAAGTAAGCAAAAAAGTAAAGCAAAAAAGAAATAAAATAAAAAAATAAATATAATCTTTAGTAGTTTTTATTAGTTAAAATTTTTTTTTAAATATAAAAGCACTAGTAAAAAATATGCTAGAGGTTTAATAAAAGACCTTTATATTAAAGCATAAAAGAAAAAAAAAAAAGCCTAAAATAACCTAGCTATTAAACAAAATATTAATAAACTATACGTAGTAATATATAAACTAAAAAAAGGTAGTGCACTTATTATTAATTAGACCTAAGCAACTATAATATTAGCTATAAGCTGCCTAGTAATCAGCCTTTTAGCGCTCTTAAATCGCGTAATACTTTTTATTTAATATAACTACAAAGTTTTAATACAAGCTAAACTAAACCTAGCCTTTATAGCGTATATAGCTAAAAAAACAGTAAAAGCAATAAATATAGCAATTAAAACGGTAGAAGTAATTATAGCAAAGAAATTACTAAGCAGAAATATAGTAGTTATATTTAAAAAAAAAAGCAATATAATATAAATAAGCTAACTTATAAATAAAACAAGCGTTTAGTAAAAATATAACAAAAATTAGAAAAAACTATATAATAATTATAAAAGGTATTAATATAAAAATACTCTAAAGTACGCATGCAAATTTAGCAAATCTTTTTTAAAATATTTACAAATAAAATAAAACTAATATAAACAAAATATACTTAATCTTGCTAGCTAACCTAAAAAGCTATTATATTAACTTATTAATATATTATATTAATATAAAAACTATAAAAGCTTTATATTAAAAAAAAGCTATATAAAAAATAATAATATATAATTATAAGCTATTTTTAAAAGATATAAAAGTTATATAATACTTTAAATATTATAAGTTTAAATATATAAAAAAAATTTATAAAAATAAAAGTAAATGCTTTTTATATAGCAGCATAATATATAAAAGCAAAAAAAAAAAGTATTTAATTTAAAAAAAATCTAAACTAAAAGCAATAAAGTATATAAATTATAAAAAAAGCCACTTAGCTTTTTTAAAAAAGTACAAGGTTTTTTAAAGCTAAATTATAATAATATAAAAAATATATTAATATTAGCTAATATAATTTTATATTTAAAGTAAATATAAACTAATAAAGTAAAATTAAAGTAATTAATAAAAGTTTAACCTTAAAAGCAACCGGCATTTAGCCTGCTTATAAAAAATTAAAATTATACTAACTAATAGCACTAAAAATAACTTAGTTAGCAACACTAAAGCTTAGCCGCTTTAAAGTAATAAATATAGCTTTAATAGCTTTAAAACTAAAATATAAGCGTTTTTTTAAAAAAGCTAATATATTTAAACTAAATTTAAAGGGCTTTTTTTTTTTGCTTTAAAAGCACAACTAAATTTAAAAAAAAAAATACTTTTATTTTAAGCTAATAAAACTTAATGCTTTATTTTAAAATATTATAAGATTAAAAATATATATAATAATAACTTTTAAATTATTAAAAAATATAACATAATAGCACTATAAAATTACTATTATAAAAAAAAAAAAAAGTAAAACTTTTTAGCTATATTGCTTAAAATTAAGCTAATATAATATAATATATACTAGTTTTAAATATATAATACTATATATTAATAAATAAATTGCAAGCAATTTATAAGTAAAAAAGCTAGATATAATTAAGTAAAAGCAACTTTTTTTAATAAATAAAAAAACTAGCTATTATATAATTAGTATATATAAAGCTAAATTTAAATAAAAATAAAATAAGTTTAATAATTAAGCTTAAAAAAAAAAAAAAAAAAATATAATTATAAAAATATAAATATATACTTGCTGTTATAAAATAAAAATAAAAAACTTTAATATATTGCAAAAGATCTTAAGCTTAGTAAAGCTTGAAATTAACCTTTTAAACGCTATATAGTAGCATTATAAAAAAAAAAAAAAACTAAAAAGTAAAAAAATAGCATAATCAACTTAATATAAGCTAATAAAAAACTTTTAATAAAAATATTTAAAAGCTTAAAATAAGCAAAATTTAATTATACCTTTTAAAGCTTTTAAATTTATAATAAAAAAAACCTAATATTAAGCTTTTAGTTATTAAAAACTAAAGCTAAAAAATATTAAATAAAGTACTAATAATAGTTAAAGCGTTTAAGTTATAAATATTAAAAAGTTTTAATATAATAATAAATATAAATAAATATATTAAGTATTTAATAATAAAATTAACTAAAATAACAAATATAATAGCTTTAAAAAAAAAGGCTATAATAAAAAAAGCAGCTTTATAGTAGTTTTAAAAAGTTTAAAAAGCTATAAAAAAAAAAGAAAAAAAGAAAAAAAAGTGCTATAAAATTATATTTTAATATTAAAAAAAAAAATAACTAAAGCAAAAACAAAATAAAAGCAAATTATTTATAAAAATAATAAAAATAGTAGTAATAAAGTATAACAAAAGCTTTAAAAAATAATTTAAAATTTTAGACTTTAAAAAAGTAAGCGTATTTTAAAAGCTAGGCCTTTTTAGCAAAAAAAGTCTTTTAAACCTTAAAAAAAAAAGGTAAGCAACTACTTATATAAAAAAAATAAAAGTGCTAATAGTTAGGTTTTGTTTACTTTAAAAATCAACTTATTAAACTTAAAAGGCACAAAAAGCTTGCAAAATACTTGTTTAAAATAAAAAAAATTAAAACAAAAAAATTAAAAAATTTTAAAAAGCTAAACTTTAAAAGCGCTAAAAATAACTTTTACTAATAGGTTTTTATATAATAAAAATTACAAAAAAATAATTATTAAAAATAAAGTTTTATATATAAATATTACTTAATAAAATTAAAAAATACTTTAAAAACTTAAAAAGCTTAATAGCTATAAGCTAATTTTATTATTTAGCGCAATAAACAAAATAATCAAAAAGGTAATAAGTATATATATTTTAGCTATAATAAAAAGTTTATATTATTATTAAAAAGCAAATAAAAATAAATTATAAAATTTATAAAACTAATAATTAAAACTATAATAAAAGTGATTTATAATAGTTAAAAGCATAATTTAACATTAATATTATTATAGCTAAATATTTTAAAAGCTTTTAATATAATAAACTATATTAAGCTGTTAAAAGTGCTATAAAAAAGGTTTTCTTTAATAAATTTAACTATTTAAAGCTATATAAAACTAATATTATTATTTAATAGTAGTCTTAATTATAAACTAATATTATTTTATTATATATAACTACTTTATATAAAAATTAATAAAGCAATAATATATATAAACTTTATAAAGTAAAGCTAAATAAAAACTATAAGCGTTTATTATAATAAAATATAAAAGCTAAGCTTATATAAAAGCTACCTTATATAAAAACTAAATAGCTAATATTATTATTATTTAAAAATAAAAAGCTATAAATAATAATATTACTATAATTACTTAAAGCATTACTTTATAAAATACATTTTATTATTATATATTATTTACTATTTTATATATTAATCCGGTAATTTATATAAATACTATATAATAATATAAAAGTTAAAATATAATAATATAGTTTAAAAGCTATAAAAAAATAATAATTAAAGTAGTTAAAAATAAAAAGTATAAGTTTAGCAAAAAATAATTATAAAAAGTTAAACTATTTACCAAAAAAATCTAAAACATATAACAAATAGTTAAAAATAGCATAAAAAAAAAAGTAAGTAAAAAATAACAAGATTAAAATATAACAAAAAGCTTTAAAAAATATTTTAAAAAGTAAAATAAAGCTAACAACAAAGTAAAAAAGGCTAAAGCTTTGCAGTATTAGCTTTAGTAATAAAAAACTACTAAAAGAACTAAAAAATCTACGTAATAAATATAGCAGACTTTTACTATAAACTCTAAAAATATAAAGCTTTAGCTTTACTATAAATTTATATAAAGATATTAAAGTTAAAAGCTTTTTTTTTTTAAAAAAAGGTGCTAAATATAGCTATATTTTTTTACAACTATATAAAAAGCAAAAAAACAGCGCTATATAAATTCTTACATTGCTTAAAATTTAAAAGAAAAAAACCGACCTAGCTATTTAGCTTTATAGCCTTTTATTACTAGCTTAAACTATAATTAAATTATAAGCAGCTTAAAAATAGCTTATAAAGTAATACGCTAGTTTTAGCCTAAGGCCTACTACTTATATATAAAGTGGCTTAAATATTAATAAAAAGTAAAAAATATAATAAAAAAAAAAGTAAGTTTAAAAACAATATAATAGCAAACTATAGCTAATAATATACTAATAATAACTAGCAAAACAAAAGAACGCAAGGCTTAAAAGGCTGCACTTTTTTATTTTTATTTATTTTTTTAACCAAAAATTGCTAAGGCGCAATAAGGCCTCTAGTTAAAATCTATAGTAAAACCGTAAACGCTTTAAAAGCGTTTTAATTAAAAAGCAAAGGGTTTTTACTTAAGTTTCTTAGTTTTACTTTTAATTATTAAAAAGCAAGCGTACTAAATACTTAATATATTTAAATTAAGGTTTAAATAATATTATATAAGCATAACAAAATATAACTAATAATAATAATATAACTTATATTAAATATAAGTAGCTTTTTAATATATTTTAACTTGATAAGTTTTAATATATAAATTTTAAAAGCAGCCTTGTAATAGTCCTAAAAGGTCTAAAAGCTATAGGAAAAGCTAAAGAAGAGGAAAGAAAGTGCTATAGAATTATGTCTTAGTACTAAAGGAGAAAGGCGACTAAAGTAAAAGCGAAACAAAGGCAAATTATTTGCGAAAAACAGCAGAGATAGTAGCGACAAGGTATAGCGAAAGCTTTAAAAATAATTTAAAACTTTAGACCTTAAAAAGGTAGGCGCGCTTTAAAAGCTAGGCCTTTTTAGTAAAAAAAAGTTTTTTAGACCTTAAAAAGGGAGAGAGGTAGGCGACTACTTATATAAAAAAAGCAAAAATGCTAGCAGCTAGGTTTTTTTTTACTTTAAGAATTAACTTATTAAACTTAAAAAAGTAAAAAGAGCTTATAAAACACTTGTTTAAAATATAAAAAAAAGTTAAAATAAAAAAAATTAAAGAAATTTTTAAAAAAGCTAAACTTTAAAAAGCGCTAAAAAATAACTTTTTACTAATAGGATTTTTAAAAGTATATAAGTAAAAAGTTATAAAAATAATAATAATATTAGCTTAATAAAATTTTATATATAAATATTACTTAAAATAGTTTTAAAATATAGTTATAATAATTTTAATAAAACTAAAAAACTTTAAAAAGCTTAAAAGCTTAATAGCTATAAGCTAATTTTATTACTTAGTATAATAAGCAAAATAATTAAAAAATAATAAGTATTTTAGCTAGTTTATACTATTATTAAAAAAGCAAATAAAAAATAAATTATAAAATTTATAAAACTAATAATTAAAGCTATAATAACAATAATTTATAATAATTAAAAACATAATTTACTATTAATATTATTATAGCTAAATATTTTAAAAGCTTTTAACGTAATAAATTATATAAAGCTATTAAAAGTATTATAAAAAAAAGGCTTTTTTTAATAGATTTAAAACTAGCTTTAAATTTATTTTATAAAATAAATAGTAATATTATTATTTAATAGCAAAAGCGCAACAAAAAAAGTTTTAATTATAAGCATACTATAAAGATTTTTATTATTATTAATATTATTTTGATTATATATAGCTACTTTATATAAAAAATTAATAAAAAAAAAGCTAATTATAATAAGGTTTATAAATAATATAAATTTTATAATAATAAAGCTAAATATAAAAAAGAATTATAAGTATTTAGCGCAAGTATATATAAAGTATAAAAGTTAGGCATTATAATATAAAATAAATTTTAACTTAGTAAAAAATAAACTAATATACTTTATAAAATAATATAAAGCTAATTTTGCTTTAATTTAGCTAAAAAATATATAAATTAAACTAAAAAAAAATATATGTTTTTTAAAAGTATAGCTAAATTATAAACTAAAATAATATTACTACTTAAAAAAACTTTAATAAAAACTTAAACGCTAAAATTTTGCTTTAATAAAATTAGTTATTACTATATAAAAATATAGCATATTTAAAGTAAAAGAAATTTATATAAAAATAATTTAAAGCATAATTATATATAGTTTATTTATATAATATAAGCTTAGTAAAAGCTAAGTAAAAAGATAGTAAAAAACTTAATTAAAAAACAATTAAAATATTTTAAAGTAATTAAAAAAATATATAAAATAATTTTAATTTATTTTTAAAGTTAAAATTAAGCTGTTTTTTTTATATTTATTTAAATGCTAAATTATATAATTTTAAAAGCAAGTTAATAATTTTAAGCAAAAAAAACTATTTAAAAAAAGTTAAATATTTAGTTTTAAAAAAACATAATTAAAAATAAAAAAAAAAATAAATAAAGCAAAAGCAAATAAAGTTACTATTAAAAAAACTTAGCAAAAATATATATATAAAAAAAAAAAAGTAAGTAAAAAAATAGCAAGGCTAAAATATAATAAAAAGCTTTAAAAAATACTAGCTTAAAATATAAAATAAAGCTAATAATAAAGCAAAAAAAAACTAAAGCTTAGCGGTATTAGCTTTAGCAATAAAAAAACTACTAAAAAAAACTAAAAAACTTTATTTAATAAATATAATAAACTTTTATTATAAACTTTAAAAATATAAAGCTTTAATTTTGCTATAAATTTATATAAAAATATTAAAGCTAAAAGCTTTTTTTTTTTAATAAAAAGTATTAAATATAATTATACTTTTTTATAATTATATAAAAAGCATAAAAATAGCGCTATATAAATTTTTATATTGCTTAAAATTTAAAAAAAAAAAAACTAACTTAATTATTTAGCTTTATAGTTTTTTTATTACTAGCTTAAACTATAATTAAACTATAAGCAGCTTAAATATAGCTTATAAAATAATATGCTAATTTTTAGCTTAAAGCTTACTATTTATATATAAAATAGCTTAAATACTAGCAAAAAGTAAAAAAGTATAATAAAAATAAAAAAAATAAGTTTTAAAAATAATATAATAATAAATTATAGCTAATAATATATTAATAGCAACTAATAAAATAAAAAGACGTAAGGCTTAAAAGGCTGCACTTATTTTTTTTTTTTTTTTTTTTTTTTTTTTTTTTTTCTTTATTTTTTTTATAAAATTTAACTTTCTTTAATTTTTAACTTTTTAATAACGTTAATTATTTAATTGTTTTTAATATAAGTTGATTTTTATTTTTGTAATAATATTACTTGAAATAAAAAACGTTTGCTTAATAAAAGCTAATGTTATTAAAATTGCTAAATAATAGCGGGCTAAAATATTTAAAATTGGAAATTATAACGCATTTACTTTCTACTATAATAAAATATTTGTTTAATAAAAGTTAGCATATATTATTTTATATATAATAATATTATATATTTTAATATTTATATTTTTTAAAAACTTTTTTTTATTAATATAAAAGCTTAACTTTTTAGTTAAATTATCATTTGTTAAATAAATCTTATTATTAAAATCTACGTTATTTTCTTGGTTTTTATTTAATTGAATATTTTAATTATTATTATTGTTTTTTTTAGCTTTTAAACTAAATAAATGTTAATATTTTTATTTTTTTTAATAAAAAACAACTTATTTATTATATTTGGTTTATAATAAATTTATAATATTAGTTTTAATATTATTATAATGAAAAAGTAACCTGTTTTATTAAAAATAACTGGTTTTTTATGTAGGGTTTAAAATAAAACTAATTAAAAGTGCTTTATATTTTAAAAGTGTTTTTTGGTTTAAGCTTTTATAGGAAATTATTGTTTAGCTTCTTAAAACTAATTTAAATAATAGCAATAAAACTTTTTAAAATTGGTTTTTAAGATTTTAAATATTAGCTTTATTATATAAAATAATAATAAAATTAAATTATAATATTGCTATTGTTTTAAATACTAATGTGTTTTACCACCATGTGATAAATACCACTATATAACAAGACTTTTTAACTTTTTAACCTTTTATTGTTAAAACTTTAATTTTTTTACTTATAATAATAAACAATACATTAAAAGAAATTAGATTATAAACTACTGCTTGCGCTTTTAAACAAAACCTTTTTTTTAGTATTTATAAGCTTATAAAAATGTATTATATTTTTAATAAGATTTTTTGCCGCTAGATCGCTAGTATTACGCTTAAGCATAAAAGCAAAAATATATTAAATAAACTTATTGAAATTAAAGAGCAATTAATTGTTTTTTTTATTATTGACTTAGATTTATAAGCGTTTTTTTTTTAAGTTTATTATATTTAAAATATAGCTAATTAATTATTAGCAAAATAAAAAAGTAGCTTTATTAGTATTAACTAAATTATATGCTTTATAAACTATATATTAACTTTTAAAACGTGTTTAAACTATTAAATTAATTATAGCTAAGTTTTTTATAAAGATCTTATTAAATATAACATATTATAAATATATAAAAAAGATTATTAAGCATAAAGGTATTATAAAGGAAAATATATATAATTTTAACAAAATAAGGTTTATAATAAATATAATTATAACTAATATAGTTATAACAAGTATAAAAAAGTAGAATAAGCTTAAGTAAGCTTAGTAAAGCAATTAAAATTAGTTTATAGCTATTTATACAATTAATTTTTAAAGTTAAGCAGTATTGCTTTTTATTATTTTAAAAAAAAAAACCTACTTTGCTTTTTAATATTATAACAGCTTTTTATTACTTAATTAATAAATTATAGTTTTAAATAATAGCTAGGTTAATAATAAACTTAGTTTAAAATAAATTAAATACTTTAATATATATATTTGCTTATATTTAATAAATATAAAATATCTTTTTATTTTTAATAGTTATAAAAGCTATTATTTAGAAATATTTAAAAATTATTGCTAAAAAAACAATATTTTTATTAAAATAATATTTACATACTTTTTTTATAGGCTTTAACCTTTAGATATTTTATATTTTAGCTTGTTAAAAAAGGTATATAGTATTAAAATCGGCGATATTATATAAATTAATATAACTTATATTTTAAAGAAAGATTTTTTACTTATATTTTTTAAAGTTTATATTTAAATAATAATACTTAAAAATATTATATTTAGGTTTAAAGCTATTAGCCTTATTTTATTTAACTTAAATGCTATTATTTTAAAGCTTAAAAGTAAACTAATTACTTTTATATTATTACTATTTTTTAAATTACTTTTTATTATTATGTTTTTAATAACGCTTACTAATATTAAAAAAGCTGTTATATAAATAATTTACTTAAAAAATTATATTTAAAAATATTGAAATAGCTTTTTAACTAAAGTTCTTAGTATTATAGCCTTTTTATTTAAAGCTATATATTTATTAATATATAAATAAACTTTAATTTTAAATAAAATTATTAAGCTTAAAAAAGCTAACTATATACTTAATAAATACTATAAAACAAAAAATAAGCAATTATAAGCTAAAAAAGTATTTATTTTAACTAAAGAAATAAATCTTTAAGTTTTTAAAGAAAATAATAGTTTAGCAAATCAAAAAAATAATAAAAGTAGTGGTTATTAGGTGAAAGTAGCTAGGCGTGCGCGCTGTTATAGCATATATAGCAACACTAGTTATAATATGCAAATATATATAATAAAAGTAAAAACATCTAATAAAAAGGATTTTAATTAATTTAAATTGATTTAATCATACTATAGTTGTTTTTTTAATATATAATAAAAATAAGTTTTAAAAGTTTTATTATATGGTGGTATTTGTTATATGGTGGTGAAACACGTTATAAGCATATTTACTATTTAAACTAAATAATTTTTTTTAAATTTAATAAATAAATAATAACTTTTATAAAGCTATAATATACTATTTAGCTTATAAATGAGTAAAAGCTTTAATAAATATTTTAAATTTTTGTTTAAGTTTTTTTAAAACTTACTAATTAATTAGGTTTAAAAATATTAATTTAAATTTACGATAATTAGTATTTTAATTTATATATATTAAAGGTTTTTTTAATTTAAGGAATATTTTAATTATATAATAAGTTAAAGTTTAATGTGTTTTTAAATCTAAATTAATAAATTGGTATATAATAAAATAAAATAATATAATAAATTTATTAAGTGGAATAACTTTAATATTATACTTTAATAGTAAAGTTTTTTTAGTTTTTTTTTGAATTATTTTTTAATGAAATATTTTTTAAATGTTTATAATATATTTAGTTATAACAGCAATTTAACGAACTTAGGTAATTAAATGTATTAATATGCTAATAAAAAATTATTAAATAAAAAATAAATATAAAATATATACGATTAAATTAAGATTGTGGTTATAGTTGGTTATTTGCGTTTAAATCTAAATAAGGTAATTTGTTATTAATATAATTAAACATAAAATCTTAAACTTTTTTGTTTTAAATATAATTATATAATATTTTTTATATAATAAGATTTATAACGTGTAAAAAACAATAAATATTGTATTTAAAGTTGGAATTTGTTTTTTTAAAGTATTTGTTTTAAAATCAAGTGATAAAATACGTGTTATTTTTAGTATTATTTTTAGTAATATTAAATAATTAAGTGTTAGCAAGTATTTAATATATAAAAGTAAAATGAAATATATACCTAAAAATGTTTTTAATATTAATATTAGAATATATTTCTAAAATATTTTTAAATTCTTTAAAAATAAAAACACTTGTTTTATTAATAATTAAATCTTAAAATCTAATTAATTTATAAATTGAATTAAATTTGGAATTAATAAAAGAGATAATTACTTTAATAAATAAAGTGTTAGAATTTAAAGACCAAATATTAAATATAATAGAAAAAGTACTGTAATTATTAGCATATAAAGCTAATTCGGAATTAAATATACTTAAAGCATGATTTAATGTTAAATAAAGTATTGGTTTAATTTTTTGGTGATTAATAATAGCCTATTATTAATAGGTGATTTCTTATAAAAACGTTAATATAAATTTAAAATAAAATAAATAAAGTAGCTTATAGGTTATAATAAAATAACGAGCTTTTAAATAAATTAGAATTTAAAATATTAAAAGCTAAATTATTTTTAATAATAAAGTTTAATATTTTTAAATTTGCTTTATGTTTGTTGAATTTATTTTTAATGAGTGTATTAGTTTGAGCTTGTTTTTAATTTTGTATTTTAAATAATAAAGTAATATTAAAAGTATTACTAGAAATTTTGCTTTTTAATAAAGTTAGCAATTTAATAAGTTATTAAATATAAAAGACTTATTTAATTATTTTCTTTGTTTTTTATTTTATAAATTATAAGCAATAGTATAATGTTTTTAGTTGTAATAATAAGTAAGGTTTAAACTTTAAAACCTTTTAACTTTAGCAATTAATTTAAAAGGGCACCTAAATTAATTAATTAGTAAATATAAATAAATAAAAGAATAAAACTTATAGTGTATAATAACACTTTATTTTATAAGGAAAGTTTAAATCGATAGGTAAAAGAGTACGAGAAAATAAACCGTTTTTAAAAATATAAACGTTAGAATTATTAGGTTTTAAAAGTTTGAAATCTGGTTGGTTTTTAACTTTAGAAGCAAATATTTAAATAGAAATAAGTTGTATATTTGTAATAATAATATTAGAAATAATAGATTTGTTATTAAAAATAATAAAAGCTATTTTATTATAATTATTTTAAATAATTATTTTCAATAATTATAATAAAATAAAATAAAAAAGTAGGTAAACTTATAAAATAATAGCAAAATATGTGATAATAATTGTATTGGTATGCTGTTATAAGTAAACAAGTAAAAAATAATACATGGGAAATAAATTTGTTTTATAAAAGTTAAATGTTAATAATAAACTATTGAAATAATCATTAATTATTGATTTATAAATATTATGCTTTAATATAAGGTATTATTTTTTAAAATGATTTGTAAATATTATGCTTTAATATAAGGTATTATTTTTTAAAATGATTTGTAAATATTATGCTTTAATATACAGTATTATTTTTAACTAATTTGTAAATATTATGCTTTGATATAAGGTATTATTTTTAATTGATTTGTAAATATTACGCTTTAATATACGGTATTATTTTTTAGAATGATTTGTAAATATTACGCTTTAATATGCGGTATTATTTTTTAAAATGATTTATAAATATTACGCTTTAATATGCGGTATTATTTTTAACTAATTTGTAAATATTACGCTTTAATATACGGTATTATTTTTTAAAATGATTTGTAAATATTACGCTTTAACATAAGGTATTATTTTTTAGAATGAATTAATGATTTGTAAATATTACGCTTTAATATGCGGTATTATTTTTAACTGATTTGTAAATATTACGCTTTAATAAGGTTGTGATTTAATCAAATTAATTTAAGTAGTGAGTGATTAATTTTAGTCTTAGTTAGTTAGTGGGGTGACTAAGACTAAAATTAATCACTTATTGAATTTTTTAACTAACTTTAATCACTCACTTGGTTAACTAAGAGTGATTAATTTAAGACTAACTAAAACTAAAACTAATGACTAAAAATTTGATTAATCGTATTATTTAATTAAATAAAATAGTTATTAATTATAATTGTTGTTTATTTAAAAGCTTTTATTTAAACGTTATTATAAACAAAAGGAATAAGCTATATTTAATAATTTAGATTTATTATAATTAATTTAAAAAACCCAATTAATTAAGATTTTTTAATTAAGACTAAAATTAATCACTCACCGTGGCCAAATAACTAACTTTAATCACTCACTTAGTTTAAATGACTAACTTTAATCACTTACTAGGCTAATTAAAACTAAAACTAAATTTAGTTAGTCTTAGTTAGACTAAAGACTAAAGACTAAAATCACAACCTTGCGCTTTAACATAAGGTATTATTTTTAATTGATTTGTAAATATTACGCTTTAATATACGGTATTATTTTTTAAAATGATTTGTAAATATTACGCTTTAATATATGGTATTATTTTTGTAATTATTCATTATATTATATAATAAATATAGTAGATTATATTATTAAAACTATATAATATAAGTTAACTAGTAACTAGTTTTATAAAAGTACTAAAGTTTTTTTTATTAAAAAAATCTGTTTTTTATCATTAGTCACTTGTTTACCTTTACGGTTATACATTTGTTTATATTATCTTTTTTATTCTTTCTTTTTTAAGTTTTTATCTTTTACTTTTATTTATTAAAAGTAAACGTTAAAACCTTTTATACTTTATATTATATATTTATATTATACGATTAATATTTAATATTTAATATTATTTTTATTAAGTAAGTGGTTATTATAACAAAATATTTTATTTCGTTAATAATATTAATTAATGCAATATTAGATTTACAGCTTTTATTATAATATTTTTATTAAAGAATAATTATATTATAATATTAGTATTTTATTATAATATAATAATCTAAGTTGTTTTAATACTAGATTATTATATTTTGTATTTTTATTGTTTAATTTATTATTAAACGTATGTTATTTCTTTTTTATTTTACTATACGATATATTTATTAACGATATAATAGTTTAACGGCTTTTATTACGATAAAAGTATCTTATTATATATTACTAAGGTTGTGATTTTAGTCTTTAGTCTTTAGTTTAACTAAAACTAACTAAATTTAGTCTTAGTTTTAATTAGCCCGGTGAGTGATTAAAGTTAATCATTTCGACTAAGTGAGTGATTAAAGTTAGTTATTTAGCTAAGGTGAGTGATTAATTTTAGTTTTAATTAAAAAATCTTAATTAATTAGGGTTTTAAAATTAATTGTAGTAAATGTAAATTATTACAAATGGCTTATTCCCTTGGTTTATAATAATGTTTAAATAAAAGGTTTTAAATAAACAATAGTTGTAATTTATAACTATTTTATTTAATTAAATAATACAATTAATTAGATTTTTAGTTATTAGTTTTAGTTTTAATTAGTCTTAAATTAATCACTCACTACTTAAATTAATCTAACTAAATCACAACCTTATATATTATATAATAAAACTTTTAAAACTTATTTTTATTATATATTAAAAAACAATTATAGTATAATTAAATTAATTTAAATTAATTAAAATCTTTTTTATTAAATGTTTTTATTTTTATTGTATATATTTATGTATTATAACTAGTGTTGCTATATATGTTATAACGGCGCGTACGCCTAGCTGCTTTTACCTAATAACTATTACTTTTATTATTTTTTTAATTTATTAAATTATTACCGTTTTTAAAAACCTAGAGATTAATTTTTTTAATTAAAGTAAGTACTTTTTTAGCTTATAATTGTGTATTTTTTATTTTATAGTGTTTATTAAGTATATAGTTAGCTTTTTTAAGTTTAATAATTTTATTTACAATTAAAATTTGCTTATATATTAATAAGTATATTATTATTATTAGTTATATTTTATTATGCTTATATAATACTATTTAAACCTTAATTTAAATATATTAAGCATTTAGTACGCCTACCTTTTAATAATTAAAAATAAAACTAAAAAACCTAAGCAAAAACCTTTTGCTTTTTGGTTAAAATGCCTTTAAAGTGTTTATAGTTTTATTGCGGATTTTTAACTAAAGGCTTTACTGCGCTTTAGTAGTTTTTTAATTAAAAAAAAAAAAAAAAAAAAAAAAAAAAGTAAAAAAGGTGTAGCTTTTTAAGCTTTATATCTTTTTGTTTTATTAATTATTATTAGCATGCTATTAGCTATAATTTATTATTATATTATTTTTAAAACTTATTTTTTTTGCTTTTATTATATTTTTTTACTTTTTGCTAGTATTTAAGCTATTTTATATATAAGTAATAAGCTTTAGGCTAAAAACTAATATATTATTTTATAAGTTATTTTTAAGCTGCTTATAATTTAATTATAATTTAAGCTAATAATAAAAAAGCTATAAAGCTAAATAATTAAGTTAGTTTTTTTTTTTTAAATTTTAAATAATATAAAAATTTATATAGCGCTGTTTTTTTGCTTTTTATATAGTTATAAAAAGGCGTAGCTATATTTAGCACTTTTTTTTAAAAAAAAAAGCTTTTAGCTTTAATATTTTTATATAAATTTATAATAAAGCTAAAGCTGTATATTTTTAAAGTTTATAATAAAAATTTGCTATATTTATTAAATAAATTTTTTTACTTTTTTTTAGTAGTTTTTTTATTGCTAAAGCTAATATTACTAAGCTTTAGCCTTTTTTTACTTTATTATTAGTTTTATTTTACTTTTTAAGCTAGTATTTTTTTAAAGCTTTTTTTATTATATTTTAGCTTTGCTATTTTTCTACTTAATTTTTTTTTTACACTATTTTTAATTGTTTATTATATATTTTGCTAAGTTTTTTTTAGTAGTAAACCTACTTACTTTTACTTTATTTACTTTTTGCTTTTGTTTTTAATTATATTTTTTTTTTAAATTAAATATTTAAGCTTTTTTTAAATAGTTTTTTTTTTACTTAAAATTACTAACTTGCTTTTAAAATTATATAACTTAGTATTTAAGTAAGTATAAAAAAAAAGCAGCTTAATTTTAACTTTAAAAAATAAATTAAAATTGCTTTATATGCTTTTTTAATTACTTTAAAACATTTTAATTATTTTTTAGTTAAATTTTTTGCTATTTTTTTTGCTTAGCTTTTATTTAGCTTATATTATATAAATAAACTATATATAATTATGCTTTAAATTACTTTTATATAAATTTCTTTTGCTTTAAGTATGCTATATTTTTATATAATAGCAGCTAATTTTATTAAAATAAAATTTTAATGTTTAAGTTTTAATTATAATTTTTTTAAGTAACAACGTTACTTTAGTTTATAGTTTAACTATACCTTTAAAAAGCATATATTTTTTTTTAGTTTAATTTATATATTTTTGAGCTAAAATAAAGTAAAATTAGCTTTATACTATTTTATAAAATATATTAGTTTGCTTTTTATTAAATTAAAGTTTATTTTATATTATAATGCTTAGCTTTTATACTTTATATATACTTATATTAAATACTTATAGTTTTTTTTTATATTTAACTTTATTATTATAAAGTTTATATTATTTGCAAACTTTATTATAACTAGCTTTTTTTTTGTTAATTTTTTATATAAAGTAGCTATATATAATAAAAATAATATTAGTAATAATAAAAATCTTTATAATATACTTATAATTAAAACCTTTTTTGCTATACTTTTGCTGTTAAATAATAATATTACTATTTATTTTATAAAATAGCTTTAAAACTAGTTTTAAATTTATTAAAAAAAGTCTTTTTTTTATAGTACTTTTAACAGCTTTATATAGTTTACTACATTAAAAGCTTTTAAAATATTTAGTTATAATAATATTAATATTAAATTATGCTTTTAGCTGCTATAAATCGCTTTTATTATAGTTTTGATTATTAATTTTATAGATTTTTATAATTTATTTCCTATTTATTTTTTTAATAATAATATAAACTTTTTTATTGCAGCTAAAATATATATATTTATTACTTTTTTAATTATTTTGCTTATTATACTAAATAATAAAATTAGCTTATAGCTACTAACCTTTTTAAGCTTTTTTAAAGTTTTTTTTAGTTTTATTAAAACTATTACAATTATATTTTAAAACTATTTTAAGTAATATTTATATATAAAACTTTATTAAGCTAATATTACTATTATTTTTATAACTTTTTATCTATATACTTTTAAAAATCCTATTAGTAAAAAGTTATTTTTTAGCGCTTTTTAAAGTTTAGCTTTTTTTAAGATTTTTTTAATTTTTTTTGTTTTAATTTTTTTTTATATTTTAAATAATTATTTTATAAGCTTTTTTTACTTTTTTAAGTTTAATAAGTTAATTTTTAAAGTAAAAAAAAATTTAGCTGCTAATATTTTTGCTTTTTTTATATAAGTAATTATTTACCTCTTTTTTTTTTTAAAGTTTAAAAAACTTTTTTTTACTAAAAAGGCCTAGCTTTTAAAGCGCGCCTACTTTTTTAAAGTCTAAAGTTTTAAATTGTTTTTTAAAGCTTTTGTTATATTTTGTTACTACTGTTTTTATTATTTTTTACAAATAATTTACTTTTGTTTTACTTTTGCTTTAGTTGCTTTTTTTTTTAATACTAACATATAATTTTATAGCACTTTTTTTTTTCTTTTTTAACTTTTTTTATAGCTTTTTAAACCTTTTAAAACTATTATAAAGCTATTTTTTTTATTATAGCCTTTTTTTTTAAAACTATTATATTTATTATTTTAATTAGTTTTATTATTAAATATTTAATATATTTATTTATGTTTACTATTATATTAAAACCTTTTAATACTTATAACTTAAATACTTTAATTACTATTAGCACTTTATTTAATATTTTTTAGCTTTAACCTTTAAATAATTAAAAGTTTAATATTAAGTTTTTTTTGTTGTAAATTTAAAAGCTTTAAAAGGTATAATTAAATCCTGCTTATTTTAAGCTTTTAAGTATTTTTACTAAAAGTTTTTTATTAGCTTATATTAAGTTAATTATAATTTTTTTTTTTTACTTTTTAATAGTCTTTTGCTTTTTTTTTTTTGTAATATTGCTATATAACATTTAAAAAATTAATTTTTAAGTTTTTACTAAGCTTAAGATTTTTTTATAATATACTAAAGTTTTTTTTTTTTTTTTTATAACAATAAGCAGGGTTGTGATTTTAGTCTTTAGTCTTTAGTCTGATTAAGACTAACTAAATTTAGTCTTAGTCTTAATCAGCTAAGTGAGTGATTAAAGTTAGTCATTTAGCCAAAGTGAGTGATTAAAGTTAGTCATTTAACCAAAGTGAGTAATTAAAGTTAGTCAAAAAAAAAAGTTGAGTGATTAATTTTAGTCTTAATCAAAAAATCTTGATTAATTAGTTGTTTTATATTAATTATAATAATTCCAAATTAATTAATTTAGCTTATTTTTTTTGTTTATAATAACGTTTAAATAAAAGCTTTTAAATAAACAACAGCTTTATTTAATAGCTATTATATTTAATTAAATAATCTAATTAATCAGATTTTTAGTCATTAATCTTAGTTTTAGTTAGTCAAAAATTAATCACTCTTAGTTGATTAAGTGAGTGATTAAAGTTAGTCATTTTAGTTGAGTGAGTGATTAAAGTTAGTCAAAAAATTCAGTAAGTGATTAATTAGATTAAATCACAACCTTAACAATAAGTATATATTTATATTTTTTATAACTATATTTTATTTTTAGTTTGCTTTTTTTTTTAGCTTAATTATTAAGCTTATTTTATTTCTGCTTAAATTTAGCTTTATATATACTAATTATATAATAATTAGTTTTTTTTTATTTATTAAAAAAAAATTGTTTTTATTTAGTTATATCTAGCTTTTTTTATTTATAAATCGTTTATAATTTACTTATTAATATATAGTGCTATATATTTAAAATTAGCATATATTATATTATATTAGTTTAATCTTAAACAATACAACTAAAAAAGCTTTACTCTTTTTTTTCTTTATAATAGTAGTTTTTATAATATTATTATATTATACTTTTTTAATAATTTAAAAGCTATTGCTATATATATTTTTAATTTTATAATGTTTTAAAATAAAACGTTAAATTTTATTAGCTTAAAATAAAGGTGGTTTTTTTGTTATTTAAGTTTAGTTGCGCTTTTAAAGCAAAAGAAAATAAAAGCCTTTTTAAATTTAGTTTGAATATATTAGCTTTTTTTAAAAAAAAAGCTTACATTTTAGCTTTTAAAGCTATTAAAGTTATATTTATTGCTTTAAAGCAGCTAAGCTTTAATTTTACTAATTAGGTTATTTTTAGTGCTACTAATTAATATAGTTTTAGTTTTTTTATAATTAAACTAAGTACTAGTTGCTTTTAAAGTTAAACTTTTTACTAATTACTTTAATTTTAGTTTATTAATTTATATTTATTTTAAATATAAAACTATATTAGCTAATATTAATATACTTTTTATATTATTATAATTTAGCTTTAAAAAACTTTATACTTTTTTAAAAAGGCTAAATAGCTTTTTTTATAATTTATATACTTTATTGCTTTTAATTTGGATTTTTTTTAAATTAAACACTTTTTTTTTTTGCTTTTATATATTATATTACTATATAAAAAGTATTTATTTTTGTTTTTATAAAACTTTTTTATATATTTAAACTTATAATACTTAAAATATTATATAATTTATATATTTTTTAAAAACAGCTTATAATTATATATTATTGTTTTTTATATAGCTTTTTTTTAATATAAAGCTTTTATAGTTTTTATATTAATATAATATATTAATAAGCTAATATAATAGCTTTTTAAATTAGTTAGTAAAATTAAGTATATTTTATTTATATTAGCTTTATTTTGTTTATAAATATCTTAAAAAAAATTTGCTAGGTTTATGTGTGCGCTTTAAAGTATTTTTATATTAATATCTTTTATAATTACTATGTAGTTTTTTTTAGTTTTTGTTATACTTTTACTAAATGCTTATTTTATTTATAAGTTAGCTTATTTATATTATATTGCTTTTTTTTTAAATATTATTATTATATTTTTATTTAGTAATTTTTTTGCTATAATTGCTTTTATTATTTTAATTGCTATATTTATTGCTTTTATTATTTTTTTTAGCTATATATGCTATAAAAGCTAGGTTTAATGTAGCTTATATTAAAACTTTATAGTTATATTAAATAAAAAGTATTATATAATTTAAAGGTGCTAAAAAGCTAATTACTAAGCGGCTTATAACTAATATTATAATTAATTAAATTTAGTTAGTAATAAATATACTACTTTTTTTTAGTTTATATATTATTATATATAGTTTGTTAATATTTTATTTAGTAGCTAGATTATTTTAAGCTTTTTTTTTTTTCTTGCGCTTTAATATAAAAGTTTTTATTAAGCTTTTAGTATATTTTTTATTAATACTTTTATATTTAGAAATTTTTTTTAACTAATAAAAACTGCTAAAAATTATATTTATTTTTTATTTTATTTTTATTTTACTTTGCTTTTTTGCTTGCTTTGCTATTGTTTTGCTATTAAAGTAACCTTTTAGTGCTAAAGCCTACGATTAGGTGGTGTAGAGATTGCTTTAACCCTTTCGCGCTACCGTCTAGCACCATTAGGTCCGCTGCACCTTGCACTATGTCTTTAGGTTTAATACAACTGCGTTTCTAAGTGCTTTTACCCTTTAGAAAGCAGTGTATCTAAATTATTTGATGTAAAAAGCAAAGCCTAAGAAGTTATTAATATTTCAAACTTTTTTAGCGTCTTCTAAAGCAAATATTAAAACAAAAATCTTAATAAGTATATAGTTTTAAATAAAAAGGCTATAGCATTAAGAATTTTAGTTAAAAAGCTATTTTAATATTTTTAAATATAATTTTTTAAGTAAATTATTTATATAATAGCTTTTTTAACATTAGTAAGTATTATTAAAAATATAATAATAAAAAGTAGTTTAAAAGGTAGCAATAATATAAAAGTAATTAGCTTATTTTTAAGCTTTAAAATAATAGTATTTAGATTAAATAAAATAAAGCTAATAGCTTTAAATTTAAATATAATATTTTTAAGCGTTATTATTTAAGTATAAGCTTTAACAAATATAGGTAAAAAATCTTTTTTTTAAAATATAGGTTATATTAATTTATATAATATTACTAATTTTAATATTATATTTTTTTTTAATAAGCTAAAATATAAAATATTTAAAAGCTAAAGCTTATAAAAAAAGTGCGCAAGTATTGTTTTAGTAAAAATATTGTTTTTTTAGTAATAATTTTTAAATAATAGCTTTTATAACTATTAAAAATAAAAAAGCGTTTTATATTTATTAAACATAAGCAAATATATATATTAAAGTACTTAATTTATTTTAAATTAAATTTATTATTAATTTAGTTATTATTTAAGATTATAATTTGCTAATTAAATAGTAAAAAGTTATTATAATATTAAAAAGTAAAATAGGGTTTTTTTTTTAAAATACTAAAAAGCAGTACTATTTAACTTTAAAAATTAATTATATAAATAGCTATAAACTAATTTTAATTGTTTTATTAAGCTTATTTAAGCTGATTTTTTTTTTATATTTGTTATAATTATATTAATTATAATTATATTTATTATAAACTTTATTTTATTAAAATTATATATATTTTTTTTTGCAATACTTTTATATTTAATAGTTTTTTTTATATGTTTGTAATATATATTATATTTAGTAGAATTTTTGCAAAAAGTTTAGCTATAATTAATTTAATAGTTTAAATATGTTTTAAAAGCTAGTATATAGTTTATAAAGCATATAATTTAGTTAATGCTAACAAAGCTGCTTTTTTACTTTATTAATAGTTAGTTAGCTATATTTTAAATATAATAAACTTAAAAAAAAAACGCTTATAAGTTTAAGTTAATAATAAAAAAAATAATTAATTGCTTTTTAATTTTAATAAGTTTATTTAATATATTTTTGCTTTTATGCTTAAGCGCAATACTAGCGATTTGGTAGCAAAAAGTCTTATTAAAAACGTAGTCCATTTTTGCAAGCTTATAAATACTAAAATAAAGGTTTAGTTTAAAAGCGCAAGTAGTAGTTTATAGTTTGGTTTTTTTTAACGTGTTGTTTATTTTTATAAGTAAAGAAATTAAAGTTTTAAAAATAAAAGGTTAAAAAGTTAAAAAGTCTTGTCACATGGTGGTATTTGTCACATGGTGGTGAAACACGTTACCATATATTTACTAACAATATAATAGTTTAACGGCTTTTATTACAATAAAAGAATTTTATTATATATTACGCCAAGTTATTTTAATACTTAGTGTTTTATATTTTGTATTTTTATTGTTTAATTTAGTATTAAACGTATGTTGTTTCTTTTTAATTTTAGTATACCATATATTTACTAACAATATAATAGTTTAACGGCTTTTATTACAATAAAAGAATTTTATTATATATTACGCCAAGTTATTTTAATACTTAGTGTTTTATATTTTGTATTTTTATTGTTTAATTTAGTATTAAACGTATGTTGTTTCTTTTAATTTTAATATACCATATATTTACTAACAATATAATAGTTTAACGGCTTTTATTACTATAAAAGTATTTTATTATATATTACGCTAAGTTGTTTTAATACTTAGTGTTTTATAATAAATATTTTAATTATTTAAATTTTTATTTTACGTAAGTTGTTTATTATATAATTTATTATTTAATTTCTTTGCTAACATTTTTATAGTTTACTAGCTTTTATAATAATAAAAGTATTTTGTTATATAATATACTAAGTTGTTTAACTACTTAGTTTATTAAACTTTTATTTTTATAGTGAAGTTTATTATTAAAAGTAAGTTGTTTGTTTTATAATTTATTAGTTAAGTTGTTTACTAACGTTTTTATAAAATACCGTTTACTTTGTTATATAAACTACTAAGTTCTTTTAATTTCTAGTTGTATATTTATAAATTATAATCTATATTATTTTCTTTATATATAAAAAGCTATATATAAATATTATGTTATAACTTATAAGTTATAACTTATAACTTATAACTTATAACTTATAATTTATAAGTTGAGATATATTTCTTTATACTTTAATAGTAAATATTTTATTAACTATTTATTATATTATATTTTATATTAATATATTATTTAGTAAATAAATTTTATTATTATTTATATTTAATTTATATACTTACTTATATAATATAACTTATATGTTATTATTTATACCTTATAATTTATAAGTTATAACTAACGGCAAAGAAAAAAAGTGTTTAACCTAAAAAAAATTTAAATTAAAGGTAATAAAGTATATAAATTATAAAAAAGGTTACCTAGCTTTTTTAAAAAGGTGCAAGGTTTTTTAAAGCTAAATTATAATAATATAAGAAGTATATTAATACTAGCTAATATAATTTTATATTTAAAGTAAATATCAACTAATAAATTAAAACTAAAGTAATTAGTAAAAAGTTTAACTTTAAAAACAATTAGTATTTAGCTTGCTTATAAATAAACTAAAACTATATTAATTAATAGCACTAAAAATAACTTAGTTAGCAACATTAAAACTTAACTGCTTTAAAGCAACAAATATAGCTTTAATAGCTTTAAAAGCTAAAATATAAGCGTTTTTCTTTAGAAAAGCTAATATACTTAAATTAAATTTAAAAAAGCTTTTTTTTTTTTTACTTTAAAAGCGCAACTATATCTAAATAATTAAAAGAACACTTTTATTTTAAGCTAATAAAACTTAACGCCTTATTTTAAAATATTATAAAATTAAAAATATATATAGTAATAGCTTTTAGATTATTAAAAAAATATAATAAAATAATATTATAAAAATTACTATTATAAAAAAAAAAAAAAGTAAAGCTTTTTTAATTGTATTGCTTAAGGTTAAGCTAATATAATATAATATATGTTAGTTTTAAACATATTGTACTAGGGTTGTGATTTTAGTCTTTAGTTTTTAGTTTGACTAAGACTAACTAAATTTAGTCTTAGTCTTAATTAGCTAGGTGAGTGATTAAAGTTAGTTATTTAACCAAAGTGAGTGATTAAAGTTAGTTAAAAAAAAAAGTTAAGTGATTAACTTTAGTCTTAATCAAAAAATCTTGATTAATTAGGTTTTTTATATTAATTATAATAAATTTAAATTAATTAATATAGCTTATTTCTTTTGTTTATAATAACGTTTAAATAAAAGCTTTTAAATAAACAACAGCTTTATTTAATAGCTATTATATTTAAGTAAATAATCTAATTAATCAGATTTTTAGTTATTAATCTTAGTCTTAGTTAGTTAAAAATTAATCACTTTTAGTCGACTAAGTGAGTGATTAAAGAAAGTTAGTCATTTTAGTTGAGTGAGTGATTAAAGTTAGTTAAAAAATTCAGTGAGTGATTAATTTTAGTCTTAGTCACCTCACTAACTAACTAAGACTAAAATTAATCACTTACTACTTAAATTAATCAGACTAAATCACAACCTTGGTTTTAACGTTTACTTTTAATAAATAAAAGTAAAAAATAAAAACTTAAAAAAAAAATAAAAAAATAATATAAACAAATATATAACCGTAAAAATAAACAAGTAACTAATAATAAAAAACAGATTTTTTTAATAAAAAAAACTTTAATACTTTTATAAAACTAGTTACTAGTTAACTTATATTATATAGTTTAAATAATATAATTTACTATATACATTATATAATATAATAAATAATTACAAAAATAATACCGCATATTAAAGCATAATATTTACAAATCAATTAAAAATAATACCGCATATTAAACCATAATATTTACAAATTATTCTAAAAAATAATACTATATATTAAAGCATAATATTTACAAATCAATTAAAAATAATACTATATATTAAAGCATAATATTTATAAATTAGTTAAAAATAATACCTTATATTAAAGCATAATATTTATAAATCACTAATTAATAATTATTTTAATAGTTTATTATTAATATTTAACTTTTATAAAACAAATTTATTTCTTATATATTATTTTTTACTTATTTACTTATAATAGTATATTAATATAACCTATTTTTATTTAAATATTTATATTTAAAGTTAAAAACCAACTAGATTTCAAACTTTTAAAACTTAATAATTTTAATGTTTATATTTTTAAAAACAATTTATTTTCTTATACTTTTTTACCTATTAATTTAAACTCTCTTTATAAAATGAAGTATTATTATATACTATAAGTTTTATTTATTTATTTATTTATATTTACTAATTAATTACTTTAAATGCCTTTTTAAATTAATTGCTAAAATTAAAAGGTTTTAAGGTTTAAACCTTGCTTATTATTACAACCAGGGTTGCGATTTAGTTTGATTAATTTAAGTAGTGAGTGATTAATTTTAGTTTTAGTTAGTCAGTGAGGTGACTAAGACTAAAATTAATCACTCACTGAATTTTTTGACTAACTTTAATCACTCACTCAACTAAAATAACTAACTTTCTTTAATCACTCATTTAGTCGACTAAGAGTGATTAATTTTTAACTAACTAAGACTAAGATTAATGACTAAAAATCTGATTAATTAAATTATTTACTTAAATATAATAGCTATTAAATAAAGCTGTTGTTTATTTAAAAGCTTTTATTTAAACGTTATTATAAACAAAAGAAATAAGCTAAATTAATTAATTTAGAATTATTATAATTAATATAAAACAACTAATTAATTAAGATTTTTTAATTAAGACTAAAGTTAATCACTCAACTTTTTTTTTTGACTAACTTTAATCACTCACTTTGGTTAAATGACTAACTTTAATCACTCACTTTGGCTAAATGACTAACTTTAATCACTTACCTAGCTGATTAAGACTAAGACTAAATTTAGTTAGTTTTAATCAAACTAAAAACTAAAGACTAAAATCACAACCCTAATTACAACTAAAAACATTATACTATTACTTATAATTTATAAAATAAAAAACTAAAAAAACAATTAAATAAGTATTTTATATTTAATAACTTATTAAATTACTAACTTTATTAAAAAGCAAAATTGCGAATAATACTTTTAATATTACTTTATTATTTAAAATATAACATTAAAAACAAGCTTAAACTAATATACTTATTAAAAATAAATTTAATAAATATAAAGCAAATTTAAAAATATTAAACTTTATTATTAAAAATAATTTAGCTTTTAATATTTTAAATTCTAATTTATTTAAAAGCTTATTATTTTATTATAACCCGTAAGCTACTTTATTTATTTTATTTTAAACTTATATTAATATTTTTATAAAAAATAACCTATTATTAATCGCTAAAAAATTAAACCAATACTTTATTTAATATTTAATTATGCTTTAAATATATTTAATTCTAAATTAGCTTTATATGCTAATAATTATGGTATTTTTTCTATTATATTTAATATTTAGTTTTTAAATTCTAACACTTTATTTATTAAAATAATTATCTTTTTTATTAATTTTAAATTTACTTTAAATATAGAAAAAGTTTAAAATATTAATAACTTTTTAGGCTTTGCTTTTTATATCAAATAATTTAGATATACTGCTTTTTAAAAGGTAAAAGCATTTAAAAACGCAGTTATATTAAACCTAAAGACATAGCGCAAGGTGTAACAAACCTAATAGTGCTAAACGGTAGCGCAAAAAGGTTGGAGCAATTTTTACACCACTTAATCGCAGGCCCTAACACTAAAAAGTTGCTTTAATAGCAAAATAATAGCAAAATAAACAAAAAAGCAAAGCAAAAAAAAATAAAATAAAAAAATAAATGTAATTTTTAGTAGTTTTTATTAGTTAAAAATTTTTTTTAAATATAAAAGTACTAATAAAAAATATATTTAAAGCTTAGCAAAAAACTTTTATATTAAAGCATAAAAAAAAAAAAAAAAAAGCTTAAAATAACTTAGCTACTAAATAAAATATTAACAAACTATACGTAGCAATATATAAACTAAAAAAAATAGTATACTTATTACTAATTAAACTTAAGCAATTATAATATTAGCTATAAGCCGCCTAATAATTAACCTTTTAGCGCTTTTAAATCATATAATATTTTTTATTTAACACAACTACAAAGTTTTAATATAAGCTAAACTAAACCTAGCCTTTATAGCGCATATAGCTAAAAAAACAATAAAAGCAATAAATATAGCTATTAAAACAATAAAAATAATTATAATAAAGAAATTATTAAATAAAAATATAATAATTATATTTTAAAAAAAAGTAATATAATATAAATAAGCTAACTTATAAATAAAATAAATATTTAATAAAAGTATAACAAAAATTAAAAAAAATTATATAATAATTATAAAAAACATTAATATAAAAATACTTTAAAATATACATATAAACTTAGCAAATTTTCTTTAAAATATTTATAAATAAAATAAAGTTAATATATATAAAATATATTTAATTTTACTAGCTAATTTAAAAAGCTATTATATTAGCTTATTAATATATTATACTAATATTATTATTATTATTAGTTATATTTTATTATGCTTATATAATATTATTTAAACCTTGATTTAAATATATTAAACATTTAATATACTTGCCTTTTAATAATTAAAGGTAAAACTAGGAAACCTAGGCAAAAACCTTTTGCTTTTTGGTTAAAACGCTTTTAAAGCGTTTGCGGTTTCGCTATAGATTTTTAACTAGGGGCCTTATTACGCTTTAGTAGTTTTTTGGTTAAAAGAAAAAAAGAAAGAAAAAAAAAAGAAAAAAAAAAGAAAAAAGAGTGCAGCTTTTTAGGCTTTATGTTTTTTTGTTTTATTAGTTGCTACTAGCATACTATTTGCTATAGTTTGCTACTATATTGTTTTTAAAACTTACTTTTTTTGCTTTTGTTGCACCTTTTTGCTTTTTGCTAGTATTTAGGCTATTTTATATATAAGTAGTAAGCTTTAGGCTAAAAATTAGCGCATTGTTTTATAAGCTACTTTTAGGCTGCTTATAATCTAATTGTAGTTTAAGCTAGTAGTAAAAAGGCTATAAAGCTAGGTAGCTAAGTTAGTTTTTTTTTTTTTAATTTTAAGCAATATATGAATTTATATAACGCTACCGTAGCGGTGGAGGGGGGGTATATGAAATAATTGTTAGGAGCGTTTTTATAATCAGCAACTATTTTTACCAACTAACATTGCAACTAAATCGTCCCCACACCGTACTTTTAAATCTAATACTGTTTTAAGGGGTTAACACTATATCTATAGCATATATATTACTAGGCTATAATTATAGCTAGTAAAATTACTAATTAATTAGATATAAAAGTAGGCTTAAAAGAATTGTTTGCTTAACAAAATTGTTAGCCTATAAGACCTATAATAAGATTATAATTATTATCTCTTTATTATTTTTTATTAAAAGCTTAATCTATTAAAATTATAATATATTTAAAATTATTTTATTTTAAAATGCTTTTTTATTAAAATAATTATATTATAAATTAATTATATTTAAAAAAAATGTTAATATTTAAAAATTATTTTGTATTTAAATATCTTTTTTAGTATATAGGTATATAAAAAGAAATTTATTATAGTATATAATCTTTTATATTTATTAGTTTATAACGCGTTATTATATATAGTTATAAAATTAATTTAGGTATAAAAATACTATCTATAATTTTTATAAGTAAATAAAAAAATAAATATTTTATTATTTTAAGCTTATTTATATAACAGCGCGCTTCTTATAATAATTATATAGTTGTAATATTGCCAATTAGTAGATATATAAATAGGTCGCATCATTTAAACTAAAAAACTACTTATTTAAACCAAAAAACACCAAAAGACACCAAAAACTTATCTAAATAAAAGAACATTAGTAAACAAATAATATTATTTAAACTAAAAAACACACACTTTTTAGTTTATCGGGTTAAATATAAATTTAATCAATAGAAGTAAAGTTATAGTGCAACCGCAGTATAGTGTTCTTAATATTTACGTTGTTACTTAAACACTAATTAATTAACTACATTCAATTAAATACGGTAAGCTATATTACTTGCATGCTAAGTTTACAATTATATCTACATTTACTTAAATAGGTAATAATATTAAAATTTCGTAGTAAAAGGTAGAAATAAAAGGTGAACAAACTTTACACAACGCTGTAACAAGTATTAGCAACACATCTTATCCATATAAGTTAATATATTTAATTAACAGCTATTACACCCACCTTTATATAAACATACTTAAACATACCTAGCACTAACACTTAACAATTTAAATATAAAACAATATGCCTATAATTATTAGCATTTTAATATAGTCTAAAAAAAACAAAATCAGCATACTAAAAAAGATAAAGTTAGCATACTAAAAAAAAAAAACTTAATTAAAGCGCAGGTATTTAGACTTAAAATTCTAAATTAAGTATAAATATTAGCATATACTAATTAAAAGTAAAAAACTTAAATATATATATTTACCTCCTTATATTACTAATGTAAAAGTACTTAAGTAGGTTTATATATTTTATAACTTAGCTTATTATAGTAACTAAAGCTAACATTATAACTATTTTTATTAGCATGCAATAAAAAACAAAAGTAAAAAAATAATAGTCTGATTTAAAAAAAAAAAAATAAAAAAGCAACTTATAACATTAAATATAAACATTAGCGCTAACTATTATTTAATTAAGTAACTAATTTCTTATTAACTAAAACATATTTAAATTAACTAAAGCACATCCGCTTATTATTATTTAAAAGACATATTATTTACTTAGGTTATTTAAAAAACAATAAGTTTAGGTTTTATAGTAAGGTGTGCTAATTGTTCGTAATATTCCCAATAAAAAGCTAACCTTTTTATCTTTTAAAGTATAAACAAAACAAGTAATTATAAAAACAACATAATATAAAGCTTAAGTAATAAATATTATTATTAGATTAAAGTTCAATTAAAAAGTTAGATTAAAGTTTAATTAATAAAAACTAATAATAGCAATAGCCTATAAAGTGCCTATTTTATAATAAAATAACTTGTAGGCATCCTATATAATAACAGCAATATTATATTAAGTGTTTATTTTATAGTAAAACAATTAAATTAGCAAGCAGCAGCTGATTTATTTTCACTTGTTAAGCCTAAGGACATAATCTAAAATAATAAGTAAAGCAAAAGAAAACTAAACCTATATATAGCCAGCTATATATACTAAAAAAGACCTAACTAGCGGCAAAATAATCAAGTAGTTCCTAATAAATAGTAATATTAAAAATGCCCAAAAATATATATATAGGTTGCAAAAGAGAGAAGCAGAGACAATAACGTGGTGATGATGATAACAACAACAACAACAACAACAACAACAACAACAACAACAACAACAACAACAACGACAACAACGACAACAACAATGACAACAACAACAGTCCGCCTGGAAGAGCCTAGGTGGACGCCTATCCGCCAGGTCCATTACTGTTTCCCATTAGGCAAAACATGCCTATACACTTTATTAACTTTATTCCCAGTCACTAAAATAGTATACCATAATCACTTGCTTAAGGTTTAAAGTTAGATCAATACATTCTTAGTTGCCTAGACTTAAAAATACTACAATTACTTGCTTATATTATAAGCGTTATAACAACAGCAGGTTTTAATAACTATTTGCCTTACAATTTAGAGTTAAATTATTATATTTCTTAATTGCTTAAACATAAGGAATATCACTAAGTAATAACATATTATAAGTATTATAACAAAAACAAGTTTTAATAACTATTTGCCTTACGATTTAAAGTTAGATTATTATATTTTCTAGCTGTTTAAACACTAAAATATTAGTAAACGGCAATATATTTTAAGTATTACAACAAACGCAGATTTTAATAACTATTTGCCTTAAGATCTAAAGTTAAGTAAGTATATTCTTAGTTATTTAAACTTATAATTTATTAAACAAAAAGACTTATTAATTTAAATATCGCAATTACTTAAATATTTAAACACATTATAATAGTATAAACAAGTAGTTAAGTTTAAAGTTATCGTAATTATTGCTAGCATATACATTTATTTTCATAATATACCTTATAAGTTAAATTGTTTTCATAGTTAAAGTATTTAGTTTATGTTTATTTATATAGGTAGTAATATTATAACTTAAGTTTATAGCTTATATTACTAAAAAATTTCTAAAGTATAATAAATACTTAATTAAAAAAATAATTAAGGTTAGTTTTTAGTAGGGTTGTGATTTAGTTTAATTAATTTAAGTAGTAAGTGATTAATTTTAGTTTTAGTTAGTTAGTGAGGTGATTAAGACTAAAATTAATCACTTACTAAATTTTTTGACTAACTTTAATCACTCACTTGGTTGACTAAAAGTGATTAATTTAAGACTAACTAAAATTAAGATTAATAACTAAAAATCGGATTAATTAGATTATTTAATTAAATAAAATAGTTATTAATTATAACTGTTGTTTATTTAAAAGCTTTAATTTAAACGTTATTATAAACTAAAAAGAATAAGCTAAATTAATTAATTTAGAATTATTATAATTAATATAAAAAAACCAATTAGTTAAGATTTTTTAATTAAGACTAAAATTAATCACTCACCTTAGCTAAATGACTAACTTTAATCACTTACTTTAGCTAAATAACTAACTTTAATCACTCACCGGGCTAATTAAGACTAAGACTAAATTTAGTTAGTTTTAATTAAACTAAAAACTAAAAACTAAAATTATAACCCTAGTTCTTAATATAATAACTTAGCTAATTTGTTAATATGTAATAATTAACTTAAACTTGATTTATTAATACTATTTTATAACTTTTTATTTTAATATTATTTTTACCTTAAGTTTTTTTAGCGCTTTTAACTTTACTACTTTTATACTACTTTTTATCTAACATTTTAATATTTTAATATCTTATATATTACTTAAATAAGTTTTTTATCTAAATATACTTTAGCTATTTATTTTATTTAATACTTAATATTACTTAAAACCTACCGTTTTTTCCTTATAAAGTTATATTTATACTAAATCCCTTTTACTTCCTAGTGCATACTTATACTTAGCTTTAAACTTTGCGCACTTTACTATATAAACTTTTCATAAACACCTTTTACAACCTTAATAATTTCATATTAACAACCTTAGCTTTAACTATAAGGTTATATATTATATAACATTTCCTGCTTTTTATAAGTTAACTTATTTCATTTTTCAATCCTTAGCTTTATTTATAATCTTACTTAAGCACCTTTTTTAACCTAGCCACTAATAACACCCTTATAAAAAAAACCTTTAATTATCTAAGTTAATTTAATATTAAATAGCACTTTTTTTACGCAGTTACTAGTATATAACATCTTTTAATTATAATTAGTAGCTATAATTGCTTTAATCACTTTTGCTTATTATAAAAACCACTTTTTTTTTTACGCTCTTACTTTTCTTCTTTATAACTAACACTAACGCCTTATAACACACTATAATATTAAGCAACCTATTTTTAGCTTTTATTGTTGCCGTTTAAGTTACTAACCGTAAAATATCAAATAGATTTAGTTTTAAAAAAAGCAAGTTTCATTCCTATACTTATAACATCGCACATCTTATTAGCTACTAGTTATTACTTAACCCGACTTATTACACCGCTTTATTTTCCTACTATAGCAATAAGAACCCCTAGTTTTAATTAAAAGGAATATCGCTTTAAATATAATACTTTTAATTTTTTTTTTTTATATATCATTTTTTTACAGTTATATTTTAACATTAGTTAATATTACAGCAACATTATTTCCTTAAACAAATTACTATGCTTTCTACCATAAAAGTTAAAAAAAAAAAAAACAGCTAATTTTATAAGTTTTTTTCAACAAGCATTTTTAAATTACAATTAATAAATATTGCCAGCAGTACCAACAGCTATATCCAAGGTTGTGATTTTAGTCTTTAGTTTTTAGTTTAACTAAGACTAACTAAATTTAGTTTTAGTTTTAATTAGCTAGGTGAGTGATTAAAGTTAGTTATTTAGCTAAAGTGAGTGATTAAAGTTAGTCAAAAAAAAAGTTGAGTGATTAATTTTAGTTTTAATCAAAAAATCTTGATTAATTAATTGTTTTATATTAATTATAATAATTCCAAATTAATTAATTTAGCTTATTTCTTTTGTTTATAATAACGTTTAAATAAAAGCTTTTAAATAAACAACAGCTTTATTTAATAGCTATTATATTTAATTAAATAATCCAATTAATTAGATTTTTAGTCATTAATCTTAGTCTTAGTTAGTTAAAAATTAATCACTTTTAGTTAACTAAGTGAGTAATTAAAGTTAGTTATTTTAGTTGAGTGAGTGATTAAAGTTAGTTAAAAAATTCAGTGAGTGATTAATTTTAGTTTTAGTCACCTCATTAATTAATTAAGACTAAAATTAATCACTCACTACTTAAATTAATTAGACTAAATCACAACCCTGGCTATATTACAAAGTTAGACCTATTCTACCATACTTTCTAAGCTAAAATCAAAGCTTAAAAAACAGAGCCTAGCTAGCCGCCGCTTATAATATCATATATTAGCGCTTTTATAATTATGCCAAAATATTTAAAGTTTAAGTTTTTATCACATATTTATAATAAGTAGAAAAAGCTCGCAAATAAAAACAATTTATATAATAAAAACCTTATTTACCATACTGTTATTACAGTATACCATTAGTTCACACATAGCCTTAATATGCTAGATAGTAAGTTGTTATATGTTAATAATAGTAGACTTAAAAAGGTTAAAAAGTAAATTATACTTGCAAAACAAATTAGCAGTCCAAAAAACCTTAACTATAAAATTTAATTTATGTTTAAAGCTAACAAGCAAACTTAGCCAAACGATAGCAATAATAGCAATAATGCAAAAAGTAGCAAGCCAAATGCCAAAAAGCGCAAAAGTTTATTATACTAATGCTTATTTCCTAATTAATACTAATATTTAATAATTACCACCTTAGCACATTATAAAATTAATCCTAAAGCTATAGCTAAAAAAAGCAACAATTAGTTTATATTAATATACTTTTCCTAATATATATTAACTTTTCTTAGCAGCCGCTCTAAAAAAAAACATTATTGCAGCTAAAAATAATCTAGTAAAAAAAAACAACTTAAAAACAAAACATAGTTTAAATAATAAAGGCAATATATACGCTTAGCGCCTTAAAATATCTAGTTTATTTTCTTAAAATACTTTTTCCAATACAAAGCTAATATTATATATGAATTTCCCAGTTGCTATTTTAGCTATACTAATAAAAGAAAATTATTTATTAGATATAGCTGCTACACTTATTAAAGCTTAAATAAGCACTAAACCAGCTAGATTTTATAACCCAAAAAACTAGTTTATCTCTAATAAATTTCTTAATACTTCAACTATAAATCCTTACACCGTAGCATTAATTAAACTTTCTTTATTTATAATACCAAAGTTTAAATATTATAAATTGTTTGAAAACCCTAAAGATTTGCTTAAAAACTATGAAGAGATCTAGCTCTTTTTTATACCTTAATATTATTAACAATCTAAACAGCTAAACAACATTATATTCTCAACTACACTAGTAAATTTTTACTTAATCATTTTATTTTCACAATAGCTAATATTTATAAAATCTTAAGATTATAATGCTAAAAGTTTATATGTTTATCTTAACATAATATGCTTTTATTTTTCTAGCACATTTCACTATTAAAGTATATTATATATATTATTAGTTTAATTTTAATAAAGCATATAAGTTTTTAACCAACCTATAGTTTTCTTATTTATTTCTCACTAGTTTATAAAATTTTATAAAGTTTTCTATATATACATACTTTTACTACCTATTTTTTTACATCTTAGTTACTAAGTTATTTAGTATATCATAAGCATTATAATTGATTTTTTTAGACTAATATCTTAAGTTTATTCTTAAAACATCTAAGAAAGCAGCTTACTATAAGCTATATATTACTTAGGTAGGTAAAACAAAATATTAATTGATTTTATACGTTACGTTATATTTACAAGTATATATTGTGTTATATTTACAATTATATATTGCTAGCTACTACATTACTTTTTTACAATAATTTCCTAATAAAATATCTAAATCTTATAAAAAAAAACTTAGTAGTTCTTTTTTACTAAAATATTAAAGTATATATTTAAATAAAAAATATAGCTTATATTATATTTACTTTAACACTTAATAATAAATATAATAAATACTTATATATAAAAAAGTATATTATAACTAAGAAAACAAATTTATATTTTTAATATTAATATGTTTATATATTTTAATTTAGTGAGATATATAAGTAAGACTAAAAAATAGCTATTTTTTATCTAAAATAAATATATTTAAAAGCAGGTATTAGTTATTTAAGCTAATAATCAACAACTTAAAAAAATTAAAAAATAATAAAGCTACTTAAGCAAGTTATTTATAAAGCAAATTAAAATTAAAATAATTAAAAGAGCTATATAAAAATTTTACTTTTAAATGTTAAGAAATACTAATTTATATACTAGAAATATAATAATATTTTATATATAAATCTTAACCCTTTAAATAGAAAACTTAACTATAAAAAGCCTAAAAACAAGATAGCATATTTTTAAGCTTAAAAGCTTTTAGCTTATCTTTTATTTTTAAAAGTTAATAATTTATAAACTTTTTTAAGTTAAGTTATTTTATAAAATAATACTTTTGTTATTAAAAATAATTGCTAATATAATTTCTTTTAAGAAATAATAATATAAGTTTACAATTTAGGTTTAAATATAATTGCTTTTTTAAAATATTTTGCTTTATAAAAATTATTACCTAAAATATTTTATTATTAGTTATATTCCGTTTGTGTTATTTAATGTTATATAGTGCTATATATATCTAGTATTTGGTATGCTAATGGTGTAATATTCTTGTTTATAAGAGGGGGGAAACCGTAGAAATATTAGTGCATAGCTAAGTTACGCTTTTAAACTAAAACTTTTTTTTTTGTAGTTTGTTATATAGTACTACTGTTGCATAAATAGTGTTTGCGTTATACTTTTTTAGATTTTAAAAGTAAAATTAATAAAGTGTTATAACAAATAGTTAATTGATTTAAATTTAAAAGTAGCGCGCTATACTTTAGTAAGCTTTAGTTGGTTGTTATTATTGCTTTATTATATTTATATTTTACTATATAAGCGTTTATAAAAATAAAAGCAAATTAAAAGCAAATAATAGCAATAAAAGCAAAAAATAAGTAGCAAATAGGCTTTGCTAGGCTTAGCTAGATTTTAAGCTAGCTATATCTACTAGTTTTTATATTGCTTTAGCGTAGTAGTGTTTTTTTTGGTTAAAGTAAGGTAACTTTATTATTTTGGTTAAATTTTAGTTATTTAGCCATAAGATTATTAATATTATAGTGCGGTATAATTTGTATGTTATTAGTATTTTGCTTTAATAACATAGTAAGCAAGTTTGCGCTTTTAGGTTTTTATTTTGCTGATTGAAAGCAAATTAGCACATAATTAGTCTATAGTTGTAAACTTATTAGATTTTAGCAACACGCGCGTAGAGCTATTAACCAAAAAACAGCTTTTTGCTAAAAAGGGCAAAGGTTAGTGGGAGTAAAATTTAAACTTATGTTCTACTGCATAAACACTAGACATACAACCACTACGCCATCCCACCTCTAAAATATTTTACATTTAAAAAAAACACAACCTTAAAAAAATTATCGCTTTAAAATATTTTTATTTTAACAAACTTGTTTTCTTATAAATATAATTAAAAAAAAAAACTATATTATAAAAAGTAATATATATAACTTATTAAATTAAATTATAAACTATTACATAAGTAGATTATATAATTAGTTTATATAAGTAATTAAACGCTTTTTAAATGCTTATAAATATACTTATATTTAATTAAAAAGCTATTAAACTAAAAACAATTAATTTATAAAGCATTTAAATAATTTAATAGATATAAAAAAAAAGTAAACAATAAATAACAAAAATAATAAGCTATATTAAATTAATAAATATAAATAAAAACTAGATTAAAATATTTACATAAATATATTTTAATATAAACAAAGATAAAGAAATATATCGCTTATATAAGCCATAAGGAGTTAAAAATCAAACGTAACCCCTATTTTAATTATTTTGTAGCTATGTTATTAACCCTAATATTTCCCTAATTAACAAGTTATTTAATTATACACTGTTTCCTTAGCCATCTAAAACCGTTAGCACTATGCACCTATTTAAGTGTGAAACTACTACATAGTGTGATTTAAATATAGCTAGCAAATATTATCCCTTTTATAGAAAACGGTGTTATAAACACAGCATAGTGTTTATTTAAAAAACCCTCACAACAATTATTTCATATACCCCCCCCGGCGCGCTACGGTATTTCTTTGCTTTTTATATAGTTGTAAAAAGGTGTGGCTATATTTAGCACCTTTTTTAAAAAAAAAAAAAAAGCTTTTAGCTTTAATATCTTTATATAAATTTATAATAAAGCTAAAGCTTTATATTTTTAAAATTTATAATAAAAATTTACTATATTTATTAAATAAATCTTTTTAGTTTTTTTTAGTAGTTTTTTTGCTGCTAAGGCTGATACCGCTAGGCCTTAGCCCTTTTTTGCTTTATTATTGGCTTTATTTTACCTTTTAAGCTAATATTTTTTTAAAGCTTTTTTTATTATATTTTAGCCTTGCTATTTTTTTATATACTTTTTTTTTTTTATATTACTTTTAATTAATTATTGTATGTTTTATTAAGTTTTTTTTAGTAATAAACTTATACGCTTTTGTTTTACTTATTTTTTGCTTTTATTTTTAATTATATTTTTTTTTAAAACTAAATATTTAACCTTTTTTTAAATAGTTTTTTTTTTACATAAAATTGCTAACCTGCTTTTAAAATTATATAATTTAGCATTTAAATAAATATAAAAAAAAAAAACCTAGTTTTAATTTTAATAAGTAAATTAAGGTTGCTTTATATGCTTTTTTAACTATTTTAAAGCACTTTAATTATTTTTTAGTTAAGTTTTTTGCTATCTTTTTTACTAGGCCTTTATTAAGCTTATATTATATAAATAAATTATAAGCAATTATGCTTTAAATTATTTTTATATAGATTTTTTTTACTTTAAGTATGCTATATTTTTATATAATAGCAGTTAATTTTATTAAAGCAAAATTTTAGCGTTTAAGTTTTTATTAAAGTTTTTTTAAATAATAATATTACTTTAGTTTATAATTAAGCTATACTTTTAAAAAGTATATACTTTTTTTAAATTAATTTATATGTTTTTTAGCTAAATTAAAGTAAAATCGGCTTTATATTATCTTATAAAGTATATTAGTTTATTTTTTACTAAGTTAAAATTTATTTTATATTATAATGCTTAGCTTTTATACTTTATATATATTTATGCTAAATATTTATAGTTTTTTTTTATACTTAGTTTTACTATTATAAAGTTTATATTATTTATAAACTTTATTATAACTAATTTTTTTTTATTAATTTTTTATATAAAGTAGCTATATATAATAAAAATAATACTAATAATAATAAAAATTTTTATAAAATATTTATAATTAAGACTTTTTTTACTATACTTTTATTATTAAATAATAATATTGTTATTTATTTTATAAAGTAGTTTTAAAGCTAGTTTTAAATTTATTAAAAAAAGCCTTTTTTTTATAGCATTTTTAGCAACTTTATATAGTTTACTATATTAAAAGCTTTTAAAATATTTAGCTATAATAATAGTAATATTAAATTATACTTTTAGCTATTATATATTATTTTTATTATAGCTTTAATTACTAGTTTTATAAATTTTTATAATTTGTTTTTTATTTGCCTTTTTAGTAATAATATAAACTTTTTTATTACAACTAAAATATATATGCTTATTATTTTTTTAATTATTTTGTTTATTATATTAAGTAGTAAAATTAGCTTATAGCTACTAAGCTTTTTAAGCTTTTTTAAGGTTTTTTTTAGTTTTATTAAAATTATTACAACTATATTTTAAAACTATTTTAAGTAATATTTATATATAAAACTTTATTAAGCTAATACTATTATTACTTTTATAACTTTTTATTTATATGCTTTTAAAAATTTTATTAATAAAAGGTTGTTTTTTAGCGCTTTTTAAAATTTAGCTTTTTTAAAAATTTTTTTAATTTCTTTTATTTTAACTTTTTTTTATATTTTAAATAGATATTTTATAAGTTTTTTTTACTTTTTTAAGTTTAATAGGTTAATTTTTAAAGTAAAAAAAAACTTAGCTGCTAATATTTTTATATTTTTTATATAGATAATTACTTATTTCTTTTTTTTTTAAGGTTTAAAAGACTTTTTTTTACTAAAAAGGCTTAGCTTTTAAAGCGCACTTACTTTTTTAAAGTTTAAAGTTTTAAATTATTTTTTAAAGCTTTTATTATACTTTATTGCTACTATTTTTATTATTTTTTATAAATAATTTGCTTTTATTTTGCTTTTATTTTATTTTTTTTTTTTTTTTTTTTTTTTTGCTTTTTGTATAGCTTTTTAAACCTTTTAAAATTATTATAAAGCTATTTTTTTTGCTATAGCTTTTTTTTTAAAGCTGCTATATTTATTATTTTAATTAGTTATATTATTAAATACTTAATATATTTATTTATATTTACTATTATTAGGGTTGTGATTTAGTTTAATTAATTTAAGTAGTGAGTGATTAATTTTAGTCTTAGTTAGTCAGTGAGGTGACTAAGACTAAAATTAATCACTCACTGAATTTTTTGACTAACTTTAATCACTCACTCAACTAAAATAACTAACTTTAATCACTCACTTAGTCGACTAAGAGTGATTAATTTTTAACTAACTAAGACTAAGATTAATAACTAAAAATCTGATTAATTAGATTATTTAATTAAATATAATAGCTATTAAATAAAGCTGTTGTTTATTTAAAAGCTTTTATTTAAACGTTATTATAAACAAAAGAAATAAGCTAAATTAATTAATTTGGAATTATTATAATTAATATAAAACAACTAATTAATCAAGATTTTTTAATTAAGACTAAAATTAATCACTCAACTTTTTTTTTTAACTAACTTTAATCACTCACTTTGGTTAAATAACTAACTTTAATCACTCACTTTGGCTAAATAACTAACTTTAATCACTCACCTAGCTAATTAAGACTAAGACTAAATTTAGTTAGTCTTAATCAAACTAAAGACTAAAGACTAAAATCACAACCCTAATAATAACTAATAGGTTTAGTTAAAGGTATATATTATTAGTTTTATTTTTTAAAGCTAAAAATATATAAAAAGGTAGGCTTAAATAAAATAAGCTTTTGTTTTATTTTAAATAAATTAAATAAAGTGCTTTATAATTTTATTTTAATATTAATTTATAAAAAACAAAGTAATTAATTAAATAGCTTTATTTACATAATATTTTTTAAGTGCTTTTATACCAAATTTTTAGCTGTTGTTTATATAAAGAAACTTTATTTTTTTTAGTATATGCTAACTTAGTTAAGGAATTTGCTTTTATAAAGTGTAATTAACTTTAGTAATATAAGTAATAATAGCTTTTTTAGCTTTGTTTTTTATTTTATATAATTTATATGTTTAATAATAACCAGGGTTGTGATTTAGTCTAATTAATTTAAGTAGTGAGTGATTAATTTTAGTTTTAATTAGTTAGTGAGGTGACTAAGACTAAAATTAATCACTCACTGAATTTTTTAACTAACTTTAATCACTCACTCAACTAAAATAACTAACTTTAATCACTCACTTAGTTGACTAAAAGTGATTAATTTTTAACTAACTAAGACTAAGATTAATGACTAAAAATCTAATTAATTGGATTATTTAATTAAATATAATAGCTATTAAATAAAGCTGTTGTTTATTTAAAAGCTTTTATTTAAACCTTATTATAAACAAAAGAAATAAGCTAAATTAATTAATTTGGAATTATTATAATTAATATAAAAAAACCAATTAATTAAGATTTTTTGATTAAGACTAAAATTAATCACTTAACTTTTTTGTTTAACTAACTTTAATCACTCACTTTGGTTAAATGACTAACTTTAATCACTTACTTAGCTAATTAAAACTAAAACTAAATTTAGTTAGTTTTAGTTAAACTAAAAACTAAAGACTAAAATTACAACCTTAATAATAACTATTATTATTTATAATTAAAAAGTAGTACTTATAACTTTTAATTAAAACAGGTTAAATTAACCTTAAATCTACTTAGGTAACTTTACTAAGGTATTTTGCTCGCTTAATAAGTTTGCGCAAAATAATCTTTTAAGATTTAGCTTAATTACAAGCTATATAAAAAAAATAGTTAATTTCTTTTAGATTTAAATTAATGTTTATTGCTTTTTTAATTATTTAAATAAAATATTTAAAAAGAGTAAAAACTAAAAAAAGTTTAAAACATTAATAACTTTTTAGGCTTTGTTTTTTATCTTAAATAATTTAGATATACTGCTTTCTAAGGGGTAAAAGCACTTAGAAACGCAGTTGTATTAAACCTAAAAACATAGCGCAAGGTGTAGCAAACCTAATAGTACTAAATAATAGCGCAAAAAGGTTAAAGTAATCTTTATACCACTTAATTGCAGGCTTTAATATTAAAAGGTTGCTTTAATAGCAAAATAATAGCAAAATAAGCAAAAAAGCAAAGTAAAAAGAAAATAAAATAAAAAAATAAATATAATTTTTAATAGTTTTTATTAGTTAAAATTTTTTTTTAAATATAAAAGTACTAGTGAAAAATATACTAAAAACTTAATAAAAAATTTTGGCGTTAAAGCATAAGAAAAAAAAAAAAAAAGCTTAAAATAACTTAGCTACTAAATAAAATATTAATAAATTATATATAATAATATATAAACTAAAAAAAAAAAATATATTTATTACTAATTAAACTTAAGTAATTATAATATTAGCTATAAGCTGCTTAGTAATTGGCTTTTTAGCGCTTTTAAATTATATAATACTTTTTATTTAATATAATTGCAAAGTTTTAATATAAGCTAAATTAAACTTAGCTTTTATAGTATATATAGCCAAAAAAATAGTAAAAGTAATAAATATAGCAATTAAAATAATAAAAGTAATTATAGTAAAAAAATTGCTAAATAAAAATATAGTAGTTATATTTAAAAAAAAAGCAATATAATATAAATAAACTAACTTATAAGTAAAATAAACATTTAATAAAAATATAATAAAAACTAAAAAAAAATTATATAGTAATTATAAAAAATATTAATATAAAAATATTTTAAAGCGCGTATATAAACTTAGCAAATTTCTTTTAAAATATTTATAAACAAAATAAAGCTAATATAAATAAAATATATTTAATTTTGCTAGCTAACTTAAAAAGCTATAATATTAACTTATTAATATATTATATTAATAAAAAAACTATAAAAGTTTTATATTAAAAAAAAGCTATTTAAAAAGTAATAATATATAATTATAAGTTATTTTTAAAAGATATAAAAATTATATAATACTTTAAGTATTATAAATTTAAATATATAAAAAAGTTTTATAAAAATAAAAATAAATGCTTTTTATAAAGTAGTATAATATATAAAAGCAAAAAAAAAAAGTATTTAACTTAAAAAAAATTTAAATTAAAAGTAATAAAGTATATAAATTATAAAAAAAACTACTTAGCTTTTTTAAAAAAATATAAGGTTTTTTAAAGCTAAATTATAATAATATAAAAAATATATTAATATTAGCTAATATAATTTTATATTTAAAATAAATATAAACTAATAAATTAAAATTAAAGTAATTAATAAAAAGTTTAACTTTAAAAGCAACTAATATTTAGCTTAATTATAAAAAAACTAAAATTATATTAACTAGTAATATTAAAAATAACCTAGTTAATAATACTAAAGTTTAGCTGCTTTAAAGCAATAAATATAGCTTTAATAGCTTTAAAAGCTAAAATATAAACTTTTTTTTTTAAAAAAGCTAATATACTTAAACTAAATTTAAAAGGGCTTTTTTTTTTTTTTGCTTTAAAAATATAATTAAATTTAAATAATAAAACACTTTTATTTTAAGCTAATAAAACTTAACACCTTATTTTAAAATATTATAAAATTAAAAATATATATAGCAATAACTTTTAAATTATTAAAAAAATATAATATAATAGCATTATAAAAACTATTATTATAAAAAAAAAAACCAAAAAGTTTTTTTAGTTATATTACTTAAAATAAAGCTAATATAATATAATATATATTAATTTTAAATATATAGCACTATATATTAATAAATAATTTACAAATAATTTATAAATAAAAAAAGCTAAATATAACTAAATAAAAATAACTTTTTTTTTTAGTAAATAAAAAAAAACTAGCTATTATATAATTAATATATATAAAATTAAATTTAAATAAAAATAAAATAAGTTTAATAATTAAACTTAAAAAAAAAGTAAATTAAAAGTAAAATATAGTTATAAAAAATATAAATATATACTTGCTGCTATAAAAAAAAAAAAAAAAATTTATTAAAAAAAAAAAAAAAATTTTATAATTAACTTAATATAAGCTAATAAAAAAACTTTTAAAAAAAATATTTAAAAACTTAACATAAATAAAATTTAATTATATTTTTTAAAGCTTTTAAATTTATAATAAAAAAAACTTAATATTAAGCTTTTAATTATTTAAAAGCTAAAGCTAAAAAATATTAAATAAAGCGCTAATAATAATTAAAGTATTTAAGTTATAAATTTTAAAAAGTTTTAATATAATAGCAAATATAAATAAATATATTAAATATTTAATAATAAAACTAATTAAAATAATAAATATAGTAGTTTTAAAAAAGAAAGCTATAATAAAAAAAACAGCTTTATAGTAGTTTTAAAAGGTTTAAAAAGCTATAAAAAAAGCTGAAAAAAAAAAAAAAAAAAGTACTATAAAATTATATTTTAAAATAAAAAAAAGCAAAAATAAAAAAAAAAAAAAAATAAATTATTTATAAAACATAATAAAAGTAGTAGCAATAAAATATAGTAAAAGCTTTAAAAAATAATTTTAAATTTTAAACCTTAAAAAAGTAGGCGCGCTTTAAAAGTTAAGCCTTTTTAATAAAAAAAAGTTTTTTAAACTTAAAAAAAAAAAAAAGGTAAGTAATTATTTATATAAAAAAAGCAAAAATATTAATAGTTAGATTTTTTTTTACTTTAAAAATTAACTTATTAAATTTAAAAAAACAAAAAAAGCTTGCAAAATAGCTGTTTAAAATATAAAAAATAATTAAAACAAAAGAAATTAAAAAAATTTTAAAAAAAGCTAAACTTTAAAAAGCGCTAAAAAATAATTTTTTACTAATAGGATTTTTAAAAGTATATAAGCAAAAAGTTATAAAACTAATAGCAATATTAGTTTAATAAAGTTTTATATATAAATATTATTTAAAATAGTTTTAAAATATAGCTGTAATAATTTTAATAAAACCGAAAAAACCTTTAAAAGAGCTTAAAAAGGTTAATAGCTATAAATTAATTTTATTATTTAGTATAATAAGTAAAATAATTAAAAAAATAATAAACATATATATTTTAGCTGCAATAAAAAGGTTTATATTATTATTAAAAAAGCAAATAAAAAACAAATTATAAAGATTTATAAAATTAGCAATTAAAGCTATAATAAAAGTAATTTATAATAGTTAAAAGTATAATTTAATATTAATATTATTATAGCTAAATATTTTAAAAGCTTTTAATGTAATAAATTATATAAAGCTATTAAAGGTGCTATAAAAGAAAGGCTTTTTTTAATAGATATAAAACTAGCTTTAAAATTACTTTATAAAATAAATAGCAATATTATTATTTAATAGCAAATGCGTAGCAAAAAAAAACTTAATTATTAATATATTATAAAGATCTTTATTATTATCGGTATTATTTTTGCTATATATAACTACTTTATATAAAAAATTAACAAAAAAAAAGCTAGTTATAATAAGGTTTATAAATAATATAAACTTTATAATAACAAAGCTAAATATAAAAAAAAACTCCGAGCATTTAATATAAGTATATATTAAGTATAAAAGCTAAGCAATATAATATAAAATAAACTTTAACTTAATAAAAAGCAAACTAATATATTTAATAAAATAATATAAAGTTAATTTTGCTTTAATTTAGCTAAAAAATATATAAATTAATCTAAAAAAAAGTATATGCTTTTTAAAGGTGTAGCTAAATTATAAACTAAACTAATGTTGCTACTTAAAAAAACTTTAATAAAAATTTAAGCGCTAAAATTTTACTTTAATAAAATTAGCTGCTACTATATAAAAGTATAATATATTTAAAGCAAAAAAGATTTATATAAAAATAATTTAAAACATAATTATTTATAGTTTGTTTATATAGTATAAGCTTAATAAAAGCTTAGTAAAAAAGATTGCAAAAAATTTAGCTAAAAAATAATTAAAGTATTTAAAAGTAATTAAAAAAGCATATAAAGCAACTTTAATTTACTTATTAAAGTTAAAATTAGGTTGCTTTTTTTTTATATTTATTTAAATGTTAAATTATATGATTTTAAAAGCAAGTTAGTAATTTTAAGCAAAAAAAAAAATATTTTAAAAAAGGTTAAATATTTAGTTTTAAAAAAAAATATAATTAAAAATAAAAGCAAAAAACAAGTAAAATAAAAACAAATAAAGTTATTACTAAAAAAAACCTAGCAAAATATATAATAATTAATTAAAAGTAATAAAAAAAAAGAAAAGTAAGTAAAAAAGTAGTAAAACTAAAATATAATAAAAAAAGCTTTAAAAAAATATTAGTTTAAGTTACGGCTGGCACACATGGCTGGATAAATGGGTTTAGACCCTACCAATCTAACCAACGCACGTGCCACCGCACAGACCACTTAACCGCACACAATACCAATTACTCTAGCTGTAATTCCGTAAATCCTTTTTTTTTTTCTTTATCTTAAGATTAATATATAAATAATAACCCAACTAGAAGTCTTATCTCTATAAAAAACCCTAATTGTAATAATCTTAAAATTAATACTTTTTAGCTAAAAAGCTTTACATCTTAATTAATTTAATTGATTAGAAATATATTGCATGCTATTTTAAAACCTAACTAATTAATCTACGCTAAAATCTTTCCTTGTTTGACAAACCCTGTCTAATAAGCCTTTAGCTCTAAAAACCTTGTTTTTATTTAAACTTTATTTTTTGTTATCTTTATCTTACTTATATAATAGCATAAAATAATAATAAAAGCGTTATTAAAAAGCAAGCTGCTTAAAAGCAAGCTATAAAATTAGCTTAAAAGCAAGCTACTAAACTAGCTTAAAAACAGTTTTAAAAAGAAGTTACTTTTGATTTATCGACTATAATAAAGTTTTATTTTTAAGCTAATAAGATCTTAGTATTTGCTGTTTATAAAAACCGCTATCGCTTTTTTTTTGCACTTGTTGCTAAATCCCAAACTATTAGTTATAACTAAGACGAAAATAACAAAGGTTTTTATAATGCCTTAGAAAAACCTTATACTATTAAGTACAAAGCATTTTAAACCATAATATTTGCTAAGATATTTAAAAACCTTTAGTATAACCTTACTATAAATAATATTAAACAAAATATGCTAAAAGTTATCCTACTTTTAGCTAAATTAACTACTTAAAATAGTTTTTACTTTACCTTTTATTTTATAGCTAGCACCAATATAAGTTAGGCTATATTTAAGAACTTTAATAGATTAATAATAGAAAAAGCCTTTTAAAAAGCGTATATAATTAACTAATTTATATTATTTTATAAAATTAAATTGTAAGCTTTAATAATTAAAGCTTAAGATATTAAAGCTTAAAAAATTTAATAAGTTATAACTAAATTAAACTTTTTTATTAATATTTTTATTAACTATGTAGAGAAAATTTATAATAAAGATATAAAGCAAATAAATATTATTAGCTTTTAAGTTGATAGCGTATATAAAAAACTTAATAAAAAAAAAGTTAAGTTAAATAATGCAAACTAAGCGATAATAGATTTAGTTTATTAACTTTATAAACAAATATTTAGCTTAGCTAGTGCTAGTAGCAACTTAAGCTTTTTAAAAAAGAAAAAATCTACAAAAGTAAAAGTCTATATATTTTATAATAACTTTGTGAAAAATAAGGTCAACTTTAAAGTTTAATATTAAATTTAAACTAATTGCCTTAAAACTAATAATAATTAGTTTGCTAATAATAAAGCAAAAATAATTAATATTAAATTATATTTTAAAAGCGTTATTGCTAACAATTTATAACCTTATTTTAGTAAGAAGTACTTTAAATAGATTAAAATATTTATTTAATTAATAGAATATTTTAAGGCATAGTATGCCAATTTAAATAAAAAATAAAAGTTTAAAACTAAGTTTAAAGCTTTAGAAATAATATTATTAGATTAGTTTTAAACTTTTAAAAACTTGTTTACTTGCTTTGTAAAAAAGCGTATATTAGATAAGTTTTTTTAAAAAGAGAAGTTTTACTAACAACTTGTTTTTTATATTAAAAACCAAGTTATTAACAACTTTATTAATAAAAATTATAACTATATTATATTTGTTTTTTATTATAAACAACTTGTTTACAACCTAATTAAGATTAACGCTATTATTAAACAGTAAAAACAAAGTAATATTGCTAGTAGTGCTAATGCTAGAGCTATTGCTGCTAAAGCTAGTAGCAGCAACGCTAGAAACCAACAACGTAGTAGCAACCGCTTATATACTTCCAAAAACTTCAGTAGTAAAAATACTAGACCTAATACTAACGCCAAAAACAATGCTAACGCCAATGCAAAAAGCAAAGCATATTCTTACCCAACTTATAATAAAATAAAAGTTTTAATAAAAAAAAGATAATATTTTATTTGTTGCAAAAAAAAACACTGCACTTATAACTGCCCTTTTGCTAACTTTAACAAAATAAAGGACAAAAAAAACTAAAAAGTTAAACTTGCTATCTTATTTAAATAGTTTAGCAATGCTAATAATAACAATAAAAATACGGCAAAAAACAACTCTAAAACAAGAAAAGTTTAACTTTAGAAATAATTAACTCCTTTTTAAAAAAAATGCTAGCAAATATTAATAATATAACTAAAAAAGATTTTTTAACTTTATATTTAAAAGAAAATCTATTTATTATAACTACTAAATTAAAATTAAATAAATAAAAACTTATTACGCTTAATAGCTTTACCGATATAAAAACAAATAGATATCTTTTTATAAACAATAAATTTATAAAATATATAATATCTAAATTAAAACCAAACATTATAAACAACTTTTATAAAAAAATAGTCTCTAAATATAATGCCAACTTTTAGTAAAATATTAACAAAGTTATTATTGTTAACCTTTATTTTTAAGGCAAAACTTTTAAAAAAGTACCTTTAATTATACTAAAAATAAAACATAATATTTTAATTAGCAAAAAGTTCTATAAAAGATATAATATTTTGCTTGATTTATAACGCAAATATTATATCTTTTTATTTAATTTGCTAGTAAATTGTAGTATAGTTTTAAAAGAAAAAAAGGAAAACTCAATAAGACACCTAGAATATATAGGCAATACAACCACTACCTCAACCACCCCAGCCCCCGAAATCGCTAATTGTATATATAACCAATCCTAAGACTTAATAATCCTTACCACAAATAGAAAAAGGGTTAGATAAATTAACCTACTTGTTTTTTTACCTTATATATTTTTATAAACTCTTAGTATTAACCACTAATTAAAAAACTTATAGAAGATAAACCGTAAGCTATTAAAAATAGATAAAGATAACCCTTAAAAACTACGTTTAATACCTTTATATAAAAAAACGGTATGGAAATATAAGGCGCTAGGCATTATAAAATAAAAACATAATGCGTAAGGTTTTTATAAGCTAAAGCAAAATAGTATTAGTTGGTATAAGTATAAACTAATTGCTAATATTGCTACTATAAGCGCTATTACATTCTTTAGCGTGTTATAAACTAAGAAAACTTTAGCCTATATTATTTGCTTTAGCAAGATTAACTTTTATATCTATAACAAGACAAAAGCTAAGGCTTTTTTTAAAAGAAAGAAAAAAAAGCTAAAACATAAAGTATAAGATATAGTTTTAAAGAAATACCGCTTACTACTTAAAACTTTTAGCAAAATAAATTCTAATATATTAGCAGTTTTTTATTTAATTAACCATTGTATTAAATTTGTCCTTAATAAAAGTATTACAGATATAACTAATAGTTTTTTATATTATATATTATTTAAAGAATTAAAGGTAGTATATAAGTACGTACTAAATAACCTCAAAAAAGGATTTATTAAGCCTAAAAGCGCACTTTATGCTACCTTTATATTATTAGCACCAAAGGCTAACAAAAGACTTTAAATATACATAAACTATTAAAAAATCAACGCTTTAACAAAAAAAAACAAGTACTTTTTATTTTTAATTAATAAAATACTTTTATAGATCTTAAAAGCTAATATTTTTACTAAAATAGATATATAATAAGTATTTCATTAAATTTATATGCACCTTAATAATAAGGACCTAATAACCTTTAAAACGTGATATAAGTTATTTAAGTACAAAGTTATGCCCTTTAGATTAACCAACGGACTAGCTATATTTTAACGCTATATTAATAGTTTATTAGGTAGCAACTTAAACACCTTTTGTAGTGCCTACTTTAATAATATACTAATTTATTCAAAAAATTTAAAAGAATATAAAATCTATGTCGCTAAAATCTTGAAAATACTAAAAGATAATAGATTATAAATAAACTTAAAAAAATATAAGTTTTATATAATAAAAACCAAGTATTTTAGTTTTATTATAAGATATAACAAACTTAGAGTTAATTTTAATAAGGTTTTAGTTATTTAAAACTAAGATAGGCTTTTTATTATAAAAGCAATCTAGTTATTTTTAAAATTTTACAACTTTTACCAACGATTTATTTTTACATATAGTCGCATTATAAAACCTTTAAATAACCTTACTAAAAAAAACGTATTATTTAACTTTAATAATAACTACTAAAAAGTATTTAATAAATTAAAAAATTAATTAACTTTAGCACTTATTTTAGCATATTATTACTTTAATAAAAAGACCTAATTAAAAATAAACGCTTTAAACAGTATGGTCGCAAGATGCTTATCTTAAAAAAAGGACGATAGGTATTAGCACCTAGTAAAATATTATTTTAAAACTATATATAGCGCTAAATTAAATTACGCTATTTATAACAAAAAATTAATAGCTATTATAAAAGCTTTTTAATGTTAGAAGCTAAAGTTAATAAGTTTTTAAAAAAACTAGCTATTTATTATTATTATAGATTATAAAGCACTTAAATATTTTAGTACTAAATAGAGGTTAAATTAATAATAAGCTAATTAGGCCGACCTTTTTACTTAATATAATTTTGTTATTACTTACTAACTTAGTACTAAGAATATAGTTGCAAACATACTATTATAAAAGCAAAAAGACCTATATACTTAGAAAAGCAAGCTAAAATACTAAAGATATATAAAACTATTTAAATTAGTTAATAAAACTAATAATAGCAAGCTCTTAGCTTTGTTTTGCTTTGAAATAAACCTAATAATTAACATAATATTTATAATAGTGCTGTTAGTAAATAAGGTTTTATAATAAAACCGTAAATTATTAGATTTAGAAATATATTAAGCTAAGGCACAATTAGGCCAAAATAATAATTAGGCTATAAATAAAGGCTTTATAACATATAAAGGACAACTAGTAGTTTTAAAGATAGATTACTTATTAACTTGCATTTTAAAAAAAGTATATAAATAAATTACCACTGCTTACCCTAAAAGAGGTAAAACTTAAAAATTGGTTTTTATATAGTACTAATAGCTAAAACTTGTAAAAGACTATAATACTTATATCACTAACTGTTTAAAATGCTGTTTAGCTAAGGTACCTTGCAATAAAACCCCTAGTTTTTTACAACCAATCCCTATACTACTATAACTATTCTAATATATAGTTATTAACTTTAAAGAGATAATAATAAATAAGAAGAAAAAGAAATTTATACTTATAATAGTTAATCAATTAAGCAAAGCGCTTTAATTAATACCTTATAAAAGCAAAAGTAAAGGCATAACTGCCTATGATATAGTAAGACTATATTATAAAGGCCTATTTTAAATTTATAGCCTACCTTAGCAAATAAACTTAAATAAAAAACTATAATTTATTTTATTGTTTACTAAGGAATTAGCAAAGATTTTATATATTAATTAAAAATTATTTTTTATAGGTTATTATAAATTAACTAAATAAGCTAAAATAACAATTAAGTACTTTAACTAATAACTACAACTTTTTTGTAATCATTACTAAGATAATTAAGGTAATATATTACTTGCAATAAACTTTACAGCTGCTTTATTACTACATAAGTCTATTAGATTACAACCTTATAAAGTATTGTTTAGATTTTTTATACTTAATTATTATAACTAAATAAGCTAAACTAACAATATTATAAGTTTACCTCTAAAAAAATAACTTAACTAATAAAAAGCTTAAAATATAGCAAAAATAATTAATAATTATATTAAAATTACACAAAAGATCTTGTATTAAACTTAAAAAAAGTTAATTAAAAAAAAAAATAAATACTAGCGTAAACCCAATTTTAATATAGGTAATTAAGTATTTATTATTAAAAAAAAATAGTTTTAGGCAATAGATAAACTATTTAATAAGCTAAACTATTTGTTAACCTAATAATATTTTAAAATAGCTAAAAAAATAAGCCTTATTATATTTTAATTAAAAGTTCCTAATAATTAGCAATTAACTAACTTGTACCACGCTAACTACTTATATAAATACTTAAATAACTTATTACTAAAACAAGTTTTTAAACAACTTAAAAAAAAGATAATTATCTTTAACAAAAAATAAAAATAAAAAGTTAAATAAGTTTGCACTTTTTAATTATACTATAAAAAATTATAATACTAAGTTAATTAGAAAAGATAAAACTTTAATAAATAATAGTACCTAACTAGCAACTTTAAAAATATACTAAAGCTATTGCTAGATTTTTATTTTAAAAACTTAAACTTTATTAAATTACTAAAAAAACTAAAAAATTGGCTAAAGGCAATAGTAAAGAATAAGTTTAAAAAAGCATATATAAATAATAATACGCTAAAAATAATAGCGCCAGTAAGAAAATCACTACAAAAGCAAAACGCTAATATAAGCACTATTAGCAAAATAAATAGTAACATACTATAAAGAAGCCTTAAGCGCTCTTATAAATTAAAAGCTTATAGTGTAGTAGTAAAAGGGTGAATACTTAAGGTGATCTTTTTTTTTACTAGAAAGCAGCAACTTGAAAGACTTGAGTTTGAATCTTAAAGCGAGATTTTTTTTTGGAGGGGGGGGTAGTTACGGCTGGCACGCATAGCTAAATAGATAGGTTTAAACCCTACCAATCTAACTAATGCACATGCCACCGCATAGACCACTTAATTGCATACAATACTAATTACTTTAGCTATAATTTTGTAGATCTTTTCTTTCTTTCTTTATTTTAAGATTAATATATAAATAGTAACCCAACTAGAAGTCTTATTTCTATAAAGGACCCTAATCGTGACAGTTTAAAAAGTAAAATAAAGCAAATAATAAAGCAAAAAAAAGCTAAAGCTTAGTAGTATTAGCTTTAGTAGCAAAAAAACTACTAAAAAAAACTAAAAAGATTTATTTAATAAATATAGTAAATTTTTATTATAAATTTTAAAAATATAAAGCTTTAGCGCTATTATAAATTTATATAAAGACTTTAAAGCTAAAAGCTTTTTTTTTTTAAAAAAGAGGTGCTAAGTATAGCTACGCTTTTTTGCAACTATATAAAAAGCAAAAAAATAGCGTTATATAAATTTTTATGTTACCTAAAATTTAAAAAAAAAAAACCAACCTAGCTATTTAGCTTTGCGGCCTTTTTACTACTAGCTTAAATTATAATTAAATTATAAGTAGCTTAAAAGCAGCTTATAAAGCAGTGCGCTAGTTTTTAACTTAAAGCTTATTACTTATATATAAAGTAGCTTAAATACTAGTAAAAAGCAAAAAAGTATAATAAAAGCAAAAAAAATAAGTTTTAAAAATAATATAATAGCAAACTATAACAAATAGTATATTAATAGCAACTAGCAAAATAAAAAAACATAAAGTTTAAAAAGCTGCACTCTTTTTTATTTTTATTTTTATTTTTTTTATTTTTTTTTATCTTTTTTTAACTAAAAAACTACTAAAATATAGTAAAGCTTTTAGTTAAAAATCTATAGCAGAACTATAAACACCTTAAAAGCGTTTTAATTAAAAAACAAAAGATTTTTACTTAGGTTTTTTAGTTTTACCTTTAATTATTAAAAAGCAAACGTATTAAATACTTAATATATTTAAATTAAAGTTTAAATAATATTATATAAGCATAACAAAATATAACTAATAATAATAATAATATTATAAACTTTAAAAATATAAAGCTTTAGTATTACTATAAATTTATATAAAAACTTTAAGGCTAAAAGCCTTTTTTTTTTAAAAAAAATACTAAGTATAGCTATACTTTTTTACAACTATATAAAAAGCAAAAAAATAGCATTATATAAATTTTTATATTGCTTAAAATTTAAAAGAAAAAAAACTAACTTAGCTATTTAACTTTATAGCTTTTTTGCTACTAGTTTAAATTATAATTAAACTATAAGCAGCTTAAAAGCAACTTATAAAATAATGCGCTGGTTTTTAGCTTAAAGCTTACTTATATATAAAATAGCTTAAATATTAATAAAAAGCAAAAAAATATAATAAAAGCAAAAAAATTAAATTTTAAAAATAATATAATAGCAAACTATAATAAATAGCATACTAATAGCAACTAGCAAAACAAAAAGATATAAAGCTTAAAAAGCCGCACTCTTTTTTACTTTTTCTTTTTTTTTTTTTCTTTTTTTTTTTTTTTTTTTTTAACCAAAAAACTATTAAAGCATAATAAAACCTTTAGTTAAAAATCTACAACAAAATTATAAACGCTTTAAAGGCGTTTTAACTAAAAAGCAAAAGGTTTTTGCTTAAGTTTCTTGGTTTTATTTTTAATTATTAAAAAACAAGCGTACTAAATGCTTAATATATTTAAATTAAGGTTTAAATAGTATTATATAGGCATAACAAAATATAACTAATAATAAAATAATTAATTTAAACTTTTAAATAATATAAAGGCTTTATAGCTTTTTTTTATATTAGCTTTATAAGTTTTATATTATAAGCTTATAGCTTTTTTGCTTTTATTTTATATATAACTCTTATATAATTTAAGTTATTTTTATTATTTTATTAATAGTTACTTATAGTTATAAAAATAAAACTATAAGCTTGGTTTTTTAGCTATTTATAATTATAAGGTGTAAATATATATATAATTATAAAATAAAAATAATAGTAATTTAATAGCGTAAATATATTTATATTAACATCTTTAAAGCTATAGTGCTTTTTTAATCTATTTTTTTATAAAAAATTAGATTTATAGCATATATAGCTTATTATTAAAAAAGCTTTATTAATATTTTAAGTTTAGCTAGCTTTACTTTATATTTATTATTAATATTTTAAGTATTTTATAAAAAAGCAAACTTTATACTTATATTTAAATATACTTTATATATTTTTGTTTTAATATATAATTAAGTTTAAAACAATATAAGTTGTTATTATAGCTAATTATTTTAAGTTTATTAACTAAGTATACTTTAAAAAAAAAATTTATATTTATATCTTTTAAAGCTAAAGTAGTTAAAGGGAATAGCCTCTTTAAATAATTATATAAGCTTTTTTTATAGCTGTATATAAAATTATTTAGTAAGATTTAACCTTTTTTTATCCTAGTTATATACTTAGTTACAACTTAAAAACCTATTAATAAAACTATAGTATAAGTTGCAAAACTTTAACTTTTATAACTTATATTAAAAACTAAGTCCTTATACTTTTTAAATTAATCTTTTTAATTAACTTCTTTAATTATTAAGTTTAATTTATAGCGATATTTTCTTTTTTTTTTTACTATTAATTTAGTTTTAATTTAATAAGGTTTTATTTACCCTTTAAGAAATAAAGAGAATAAATATATATATATATATATTTTTAAACAATAATTTAATAATTATTAGGTATTTAATAGTTAAGTTAAAAGTAATTTAAAAAATAAACTTAGCTAAAAATTTAAAGATCTTATATAACACTTGTTTAATACTTTTATATATTATAAAGTATTACTGCTTTTTTATTAAAAACATAAGAGGTTTTTTATTAATTTAAACCTTTTTTATTGTTTATATTAGGTTATAACATATAGCTTTATTAATAAAATATAAACTTATATATTACTTATATATATTATTATTAGTTATATTCCGTTTATACTATTTAATATTATATAATGCTATATATATCTAGCATCTTTAATGTTATATAGTGCTATATACATTTAGCATCCGGTACGCTAACGGTATAACATTTTTATTTATAAAGGGGAAAAAACCATAGAAATACTAGTGCGTAGCTAAGCTACGCCTTTAGACTAAAACCTTTTTCTTTACAGTTTATTATATAGTATTACTATCGCGCAAATAATATTTGCACTATATTCTTTTAGATTTTAAAAGTAAAATTAGCAAAGTGTTCTTTATAGCAAATAGTTAATTAATTTAAATTTAAAAGTAGCGCGCTATACTTTAGCAAGCTTTAATTAGTTGCTTTTACTGCCTTACTATGCTTATACCTTATTATATAAACGTTTGCAAAAATAAAAGCAAATTAAAAGCAAACAATAATAATAAAAACAAAAAATAAGTAGCAAATAAGCTTTGCTAAGCCTAGCTAAATTTTAAGCTAGCTATACCTGCTAATTTTTATACTGCTTTAACATAGCAGTATTTTTTTTAATTAAAGCAAAACAACTTTATTATTTTAATTAAATTTTAATTATTTAGCTATAAAATTATCAATATTATAGTGTAATATAATCCTTATATTGTTAGCACTTTGCCTTAATAACATAATAAGTAAGTTTACGCTTTTAGGCTTTTATTTTGCTAATTGAAAGCAAATTAACACATAATTAGTCTATAGTCACAAACTTATTAGATTTTAATAACATGCGTATAAAGCCATTAACCAAAAAACAGCTCTTCGCTAAAAAGGTCAAAGGTTGGTAGAAATAAGATTTAAACCTACGTTTTACTACATGAACACCAAACGTACGACCACTACGCCATCCCACCTATTTATATATATTAATATATTATTAAAATCCTAATGTTGGCTACATTTAATGGTTTTAGCGTGCGATAGCTAGTTTTACACGAAACACTCGTTTACCCCTATGTTTCCTTATCTTTATTATCTTTATACGCTAGTTAAGATCTTCACCTTAGGTAAAGATTTTACTATATATAAAAGATTTACTTTCCTTTTTTTTATATAAATAAATATAGCATACAATTAATTATATTTTATTTTATTATATAATATACGATCGTATATAGCTTATTTAACACTAATTAATAATTATAAAAGTATTATAAATTAGCAAAAGTAAAAACAAAAAACAACTAAAAAAACTTTAAATTTTAGCTATATAAATATCTTTTTTTTAGCAACCTAAAGCAAAAAATATTTACTTTTATATTAATCTTTAAGATTTTTATTGTATAAATATTCTCTTTTTAGCAACCTAAAGCAAAAAACATTTATATAATATAAAAAAAAAAAAGATCTAAATCCTTTTATATAAGTATTTTCTTTTTAGCAACCTAAAGCAAAAAATATATATATAAAAAAACAAAAATAGCAAGCAACTTTATTAAAACACTAGATTATATCGCTATATAATAACTAGGCAATACTTTAATAAAATAGCTATAAAATTAACAGCTTTTTTAATAAATATATTATTTAAGCACTTTAACTTAAACAACATCTTATATAAATAAATTGCATAAAATATTAAGATACCTAAAAATCTTATATAAAAAACAATCTTAAAAAAGAAATAAAGCTAAAATGTTAACCTAACGCACAAATTAAACACTAATAAATTAAATACTTATTTACTTAATTAAATATATAAATATATATATTTAAAAGTAGTAAGACAAAATTTTTAATAAGTATATAAAAAAGATTTTAAAAATTAAACTAGTGCTTAATTTTTTATATGCCGCTATATATTAATATTAAAAGTTTTAGAAACTTTAAAAGTAAAAATTTTTTTATTAAATATTAAAGATTGTTTGCTAGTAGTATTAAAAATATTTAAAACTATATAAAGAAATATTATATATTATAAACCTTTATACTTAATAAAATTATTAATATTTTAAGTAAGATTATTAAAAGCTATTATATAACCTTTATTTTAAGCTTTTAAATAACCTTTAAAAAATATAATACTAAATATTATACTTATTTCTTTTTTAACCTAATTAAAAACCATATAATTTAAAAAACCTTTTATATAATAAAATATTAAAAAAATACTTTTATATAGCTATATAAAAAAACTACAATATTTATTACCTTAGCTATTACTAGCTATCGTTTAAATTTTTAGCTAATATATAAATATATTATTACTTATTACCTCTTTTAAACTTTTTAGCTAAAAAAGTACATATATATAACACTAAATCTAGCTATAATTAATATAATTATAAACTTACTTTTTATAAAATATATATAAAATAAAAAAATCTTGCTAAATAAATACGCACTTTTTTAAAAAACTTAAAAACAAAAAAGAAATTACTTTAAAAAGCTATATAACTTGCTATATAATAAAGTAAAACTATTTATTAACGCCTACTAAAAGCTAGAAATTATAAAAAACTAATACCACGCTATATTTTTATTTATATTATAAAGTTGTGCAAAAAACTATTATACTTACTATATTAGTATAAAAAGCACTTAAAGTAAAATTTACTATATATTAAATATATACTTTAATACTAATATAAATTATAGCTACTATTAAGCTAACTAAACTATAATTATATATATATAAACAAAATAAAAAAATCTAGAATTAGCATCGCATAATATACTAAAGTTTATAATTAATAAGCTAATAAAAGCATAACGCACACTAAGTACTAGCTACTAAAGTAAGATCTAGCTTAGTATAATAATTATATAAGCGTATTAAAAAATACTAAAATTTAATATAGCACTTATATTTTAAAAGCTGTTATATAAAAGCTTTTTTGCTAACCTATAAGCATACCTTTAAATTTTAATAAATATTACCTTTAAGTATTTTATATAAAAAAAAAATAAAACCTATTTTATAAATAAAAAGTATAGCTAAAACAACTATATAAAAAGCTTTAAGCTTAGGTTTTATTTAAATTATTTAAAGTAAAACAGCTTATACTAAAATCGCCTTTAATTATATAAATAAGCTAGCCAAGCTAGCTAAAAGTCTTATATATAAAAAAAGTGCTTTATATGTTAAAAAAAAAAATATTAGTTAATAAACCATACTTTTTTAAAAAAAGCCTATATATAAAACTAATATTTTAGCTCGTATAAAATATTATACTTTATATAGCCTACAAACAAAAAAATTTTCTTATACCTAGTAAAGTATAAAAACTACTTTAAGTCAAATAATAATAAAAGCAACGCTAATAAAAAGTATAATATATAAGCAATATAATTTTTAATAAATAATATATTTATATACTATATAACTAGTAAAAATATTTAAAATAGCAAATATTATATAATTAGCAAAAAAATAAAAAATTACAAAATAATTATTTTAAGCAACCAATTTCTTTTAGATAACTAATATCGTATAAAGTACTAAAAAAAAGTTTAGAATATAAAGGCCTTTATATATTTTATAGTAAAAAAAGCGCAATTAATTATATACCTATAATTTTACCTATATATAAAAGTAGACTAAACCTTTAATAGCGCCTATATTAAATTTAAAAGCAGTAAAACTATTATTTTAATTAGTACTATATAAATTAAAAGCCTTTTTAATGTAACTATATACTATATATTAAATATACCAACTTTTTTTTATTTTTTATTAGTAAACATAAACTATATAAAAGCTTTTTTTAATAATATACAAAATAAAATTATATAAATAAACAAAAAAAAAATACTAGTTATATATAAATAAAGTTACTTATTTTTTAATACTTTACTATATAAAATTAAGATTTACTTTATAAAAATAAAGCTATATTGCTTATATTATTATTTTAGTTACCTTTATATAAAAAGGCTATATAATATACTTAGTTATATAAAATATAATACTAGCTATTTAACTTTAAAAAAGATTTAAAAGTTTTATTATTATTATTAAATATATAATTAAATACTTAAACGCTTTAAGTTTATAATTAAAAATAATTGCAACTTTAACTACAAAGTAATTATTAATACTATATAAATAAATAATAAGCAAGTGTTATATATAATTAATACTATAATATCTTTTTAAGCAGCAACCTTTTTAAGTTTTATATTTATATAATATACTTAAAAAGCCTTATATAAGTACTAAATTAATATATACTAAAAACCTTTTAACTATGTTATATATAACCTAAAAACCAACTTTTTATTTAAAGAATTTTGGAACTAAGCAAAGATTGTAAGCATTTAGTGTTATACGATGTTTATAAAAGTATATTAAGTAGTAAGCAAAATTAAATAAATATATAGGCTACTACGCTATATATACAATATACTTAAAGCTAAGCTTAAAAGTCATATAAAATAAAAGTTAATTTTATAAATAATAATTAAAGCTTTAAACAATACTGCAAAACTAAATAGCTTAATACTAATACTTTTTATTTTTAACGCCTACCTTAAGGTAAACTTAAACTTTTTTTTTTTTACTAAATATTATATAATAAGCTAAAGTAATTAAAAAGGCTATAAAAATATTACACAAAAAAAAAGCCAAAGCTAATATTAACTAAGTAGCCAATAAACATAATAAGCTTAACTTATATAATATATTATTATTATTACTATAAAGCAAAGTTTTTATATAGCAAAAAAAATAAAGCTAAAATAAACCGTATAAAATCTAATTAATTAAAAAATTAAATATAATAATTAAATTAACAAATAGCTTTATATAGTTTAAAGCTATATAAGTAAAGCTATACTACTATATAATAAAAAATATTATATTAAAAAATATAAACAAAATATCAAATAAAACCTAAGTACTTTTGCTACTAGCTATATAAAAAAAAAAAAAACGCTTTTATAAAGCTGCTAACTTTTATATACCTTTTATATAGCATATATTTTTAACCCAAAAAAAAAAGCAAAATTATGCCTTAGCGATTAAGTTATATAAAAATAATATAATTAACACCTTTAGCGCCTTATTTAAAAAAACAAACACTATTAAAATTAATAAACTTATTATATAAAATATATTTAAATTTATAATATACAACCTAAAACAATATAATAATATTTATATATTTAAGTTTAAGCTTATATAAAAAGTAAAAGGTAAAATAACTTAACTATATAAAAAATTAAGACTAGTTATATAAAGCTATAACAACTAAAAAAAAGAAATAATTTTTATATAATTACTTATAATATAATAAATAAGCTAAAAGTTAATTTTAATATTAAGTCCTTTTTTTATATAAAATTATAACATTAAAAGCAAACTTTAAGATATTACTTAAGCGTATATACAATTAAAAAATAAGCTATTATAAGTAATTATTATATAACTGCTAAAAAAACTAAAAAACAAATACCTTGCAAAAATAATTTTAAAAGTTATATAACCGCTATATAAAGTCTTAAAATCAAAGCTATACTAATTTAAAACTTATTATAAATATTATTATAACTAGCTAAAAATAACCGTTTTAATATATAACTTATACTTCCTTATATTAATTAATTTGCTAAATAATTTTAAAATTACTAGTTTATAAACAAATAATATTTTTAGCTTTATTACTTTAAGCTTTTTTATATAAAAAAAAACAAAGTTATAAAAAGCAAAGCTTTATATAAAGCTTAAAAAGACCTTATAAACAAATTATCTTATAAAATTTAATAAAGGCTAAATTACTTTATTAATTAATAAAAATATTACTTTAACCTAAAAAGGCCAAACAAATCAACTAGCTAAAATTAACTACTATATAAAAGATTTTATATAATAATATATTTTTTAACATATAAAAAACATATATATTAGCAATATTTGCTAATTAAAAGTAATATATAACTTAATAGCTACTACTTAAACTATAAAACTTATTAAAGCTAACATATAAGCTTTAAATAAAAAAATTAAGTAGTAAATAAATAACTACAACTATAGCCTAAAATTTATACTTTTAAATCTAAATCATATAAAGCTATTTATTTTTATAAACAATATAAATATAAGTTTATAGCTTAAATTTATAATTATATTAACTACTAAATATTATATAAAGTTAAATAAAATTAAAATTAAAAGCAATATTATATATTAAAATTTAAGTAAGTATAAAAAGGTTACTAAAAATATATTAGCTAATAAGTTATATAACATGGTTAATAAAGTAAATAGCGCTATTATCTTATATATAATAATTTAAAAAATTATAGCTACGCTAAAGATTATACCAATTTTAGCAGTATTATATATAAACTTAAAATTATTATATAACTACTTAATAAAACTAAAAACTATGCAAAAAAAACGCTTTATAATTAATATTATAGCATTATAAAAATCATATAAAAAAAAAAGATTTTTAATATATAATAAATAAACAGCAAAAATAACCTTGCTAACGCTTTTATAAAAAAAGCACCTAATTAAATACTTAAAAATCTTATATTTATAAACAAGTTAATTATATAAATAAAAGCATTTATAAAAAAAAATTAAAAGCAATTATATGCTATTAAATTATATTTATAAAAAAAAAATATAAAAAAAAAGCAGCATACTAAAAATAACTATATAAAAATTTATATTTATTTAAAATAACTAAAAATTAAAAGCAATATATAAAATTAAAAACTCTTTTTTTTTTTCTTTTTTTTTTCTTTTTTTTCTCTCTTTTTTTTCTAACTATAATTAAAGTATTGCATTTTATATAAGCGCTAAACATAAATACTGCACGCATTACCTTAATAACTAAGAACTTAATAACATGCTTTAAAAAGCAACCTATTATAACTATAGCAGCTATTATATAAACTATTAGCATATATATTAGCTGTAATAGTTTTATAACTTTATACTAAAAAGCCTAAAAATAGCTCTTTTAATATATAAGCTTAGCTTAAGCGTTAGCAAAGTTATTGCTAAATAATACTTTAAAAATAATATTAATAAAAAAAACAGCAGTAATAATACCTTTTTTTTGCTATTATATAATAAAAAACTAAATTAACTAAAAAACACACATAAAACTATTTGCATAAAAAATAAAGATATATATATGTTTATATAAAGCGACTATATAAAAGCCTAGCAAGCTAAAGTCTTTATAAAAAAGCAGTATATTTTAGTCGCACTATTATTAAGCATGCAAACAAAATTGCTAAACTAGGCAATATTACCAAATAATAAAAGCGCAAAGTGTAAGCAAGCAAATGCAGCAAAAGCAATAGCAAATATATTAGTATTACTACTACTACTAATAATCTATTTAAATTACCATTAATATAACCTTAACAAAGTTTAAAAACTTTATATATAATATATATATATAAAAAAAAAAAAAAAAAAACAAGCACTTAAAAAGGTTTATCTTTTTATATGTTTAAACTTACTTTTATATCGGCACTTTTTTTATATAATCAACTTAAACTACATATAGTTATACTTTTTACATAATTAACTAACTTATTAACAACTATTTAATATAAGTAAAGCTATAACTAATAACTAATTAACTAACTATATAAAGTAAATATATAAGTAAAGCATTAATTATAGCTTTAAAGTAGTTTTTAATTGTATATAATTAGCTTAATCATTTTACTATATTATAATTAGTTATAAAACCACCTTTTTAATTACGTATAGCATTAAATAACGCAATATAAATTATATTTTAATTAATTAATACTTTTAATTTTATATAAAAACAAAAGCAAAAAGTTAAAAAACACATATAATTATTTCAATTATTTTTTAGTTTTTTTTTATATCATATAAGTAAAAAACTATAGCTAAAAAAAAAATAGCTAGTATTAAAATCCTAGTATTAGCTATATTTAATAGTTTTAGCATATAATAGCTAGTTTTACATAAAATACTCGTTTACCTTTATATTTCCTTATTTTTATTATCTTCGTACACTAGTTAAAATTTTCACCTTAAGTAAAAATTCTGCTACATATAAAAGATTTACTTTTCTTCCTTTTACATAAACAAATATAGCATATAATTAACTATATTTTATCTCACCATATAACGTACGATCGTATATAGCCTATTTAACATATATACTATTTTTATAGCCTTTTTTTTAATATAAATCGTCTTTAATTTAAGTGGTATATAAAAAAGGGTATTAATTAAAAAGTGGTGAAAAATTTTTGGTTAATTAAATTATATTAAATTTATAGCATTTATAAATTTATTTCTTATATATAAAAGCACTAATATTAATATAAACAAAAAAGATATATTATTGTTATAATAATGCTTTATAATTGTTATACTAATAAATAAAGTGGGTAAAATCTTAATAATAAGTATAAAAAGTGATAAAAGGTTAAGTAAGTTAATTAATAGGTAGCTAAATAAAAGGTGTGATTAATAAATTATATATATTAAAATTAATTGTATTTAATTTACTAATAAAAAAAACTATAATTTAAGCTTTCGTAAATTTATAATATATATAGGTAATATGCTATAAATTATAATAAAGCTTATATTTAAGCTTATTATTTTATAAGGATTTATATATAAGCATAATTATAAAGGTATATATTATAAAGGTAGTTTATATCTTTTTTAGTTTTAAATTATATTTAATTAATATTTTTATTTATTATAAAAAAATTATTTATTATTATTTAATAAATATAAGCTAAGGTTTAAAGGTTAAAAAAGTAGTTAAAAAGGTGCCTATTTTAAAATGCTAATAATAATTTAATTATTACTTATCTTTTTTTTTATCTTTTTTTACAGCTATTTTTTTATTAAATTTAATGTATAAATAATTTAAAGTAAAAATAAAACTACTTATAGTGTATATATTAAAGGTAAAGCTATATATAAAGTGGTTTAAAAGCAAAGTTGGTTTTCTTATAAATATTTTAAATATATAAGGCTATTAGTTATATTAAAAGGTGTAATTATATATATTTTATTAAAATATTAGTTTTTAGTTATTAATAGGTTAAAGGGTTTAAGGTAGGTTTATAGTGTTTTTTTAGTAGAAAAAAATTAAAGAAAGTTTATAGTATTTTTACTTTTTTTCCTGTTTAATTTTATTGTTATAAAGGGATTATTGCATTATATTATAAGTAACTTTTTATTAAAGCTTTAAAATTGTTACAACTAGGAAGTCTCACTAGGTTAAGTATAATATAGTCTTAATAATAGGTTTTATATAAGACTAAAGCTTATAAAAAAGAAAAATTCGCCATAAAGTAGGTTTAAATGGGATATTAGTTATAAGTTGTAAATAAAGGGTAGTGGTGGGGTAATATAGTGTAGTTTTTAACAAAAATTATTAAAATTAATATAAAAAAACTAATTAATTAAGATTTTTTAATTAAGATTAAAATTAATCACTTAACTTTTTTCTTTAACTAACTTTAATTACTTACTTTAGCTAAATAACTAACTTTAATCATTTATTAAGCTAATTAAAACTAAAACTAAATTTAGTTAGTTTTAATTAAACCAAAAACTAAAGACTAAAATTACAACCTTAGGAATCATTAATTATTAACTTTATGATGCGTTTGCCAGCCATCTTATAGCTCTCTTTAACTGCTTTACATTTTATAACACCTTTAATTAAGCTTTATTAAACTTTATAAAGTTGCTATTATTAATAATAAAGATAATAGTCCACTAAATGCTAAGGATTAACAAAGCGTTTAAATGTGTCTTTAGTAATTAAATATTTGCAATAAATAAAATCCGAGTTTAAACGTTAACCTTTAATATTTCTTTATTAGTTGCTTAACTTAATGTTTTATAAAACCAAGGTTATAATTTTAATCTTTAGTTTTTAATTTAATTAAAATTAACTAAATTTAGTTTTAGTTTTAATTAACTTAATAAGTAATTAAAGTTAGTTATTTAGCTAAAGTAAGTGATTAATTTTAGTTTTAATTAAAAAATATTAATTAATTAGTTTTTTAAAATTAATTATAATAAATTTAAATTATTAAATATAAGTTATTACTTTTATTTATAATAACATTTAAATAAAAGCTTTTAATTAAATAAAAGTTATAATAAATAATTACTTTATTTAATTAAATAATTTAATTAATTCGATTTTTAGTTATTAGTTTTAATTTTAATTAGTTTTAAATTAATCACTTTTAATTAACTAAATAAGTGATTAAAGTTAATTAAAAAATTCAGTGAGTGATTAATTTTAGTCTTAATTACTTCATTAACTAACTAAGACTAAAATTAATCACTTACTACTTAAATTAATCTAACTAAATCACAACCCTGGTGATAATTATAGTAATGTTCCCAGGCTTTACTACATGTATCATCAGAGCTTCAAGCTTCCCTAGGACTTCCAATATCGTCTAATTCGCCTATAGATTATTGGGCTGGCTGTAAAGCTAGCTACCCGAAGGGTTCTTAACTAGCAATCAACTTTACTGTCTTACAGCTTTTATGCCGAGGGGATTTTCAAGAAGCCTTGGAAATAGCAGTGTAAATGAATCCAGTCTTGCCAAGGTGGTATCAACCTTTAATGGGGAACTTGAAACACCTCAGCACAACATTTATTCTATCCAGTTTTGTTTCTAGTCTTTCGGCCATGTTTATGGTTGTCCTCGACTATTAGCTCCTTACCTTTTAGATAGCTCACCGCCAGGGTTGTGATTTTAGTCTTTAGTCTTTAGTTTGACTAAGACTAACTAAATTTAGTCTTAGTCTTAATTAACTTAGTAAGTGATTAAAGTTAGTTATTTTGCTAAAGTAAGTGATTAAAGTTAGTTATTTAACCAAGGTAAGTGATTAAAGTTAGTTAAAAAAAAAAGTTAAGTGATTAATTTTAGTTTTAGTTAAAAAATCTTAATTAATTAGTTTTTTAAAATTAATTATAATAAATTTAAATTATTAAATATAGCTTATTTTTTTAGTTTATAATAACGTTTAAATAAAAGCTTTTAAATAAACAATAGTTATATTTAATAACTATTTTATTTAATTAAATATTTTAATTAATCTAATTTTTAGTTATTAGTTTTAGTTTTAATTAGTTTTAAATTAATCACTTTTAATCACTTAAGTAAGTGATTAAAGTTAGTTATTTTAGTTAAGTAAGTGATTAAAGTTAGTTAAAAAATTCAGTGAGTGATTAATTTTAGTCTTAGTCACCTCACTAACTAACTAAAACTAAAATTAATCACTTACTACTCAAATTAATCAGACTAAATCACAACCTTGCTCACCGCTAAAACGCAAGTATAAAACAGATGATATTCGTTGGACGCTGAGAAGCTCTAACCTACTATGATTAATATGCTACTCTCAGCCTATAATAGTGAGCTGTTTTCGAGAGCCATCAGATTAAGTTGTCCCCTTGCACCATAATACCTGGTACACCAAGTTAATAAATGTTACCTATCTTAAAACTATACTCCCACGTGCGCCCTCCGGTTGTCTACAATCTGACTCGTTTTCTCTACATGACTTGGTATAGTTCACTATTGTTTTACGGGACTCTACATTTACTTTATAGGTCAGGGGGGAACTTAAGGCGTCTTGTTTTACAAGTCCTCACTAGGGTTGTAATTTTATTCACTCATTTTTGAGTAAGAGTAAGAGCAAAGTAGTCGAAGAAAGCTCAAATTACCCTGAGTAATTCACAACCCTGGTCCTTACGCTTCCATGTTAGCTGTGGTCTACTCTGTCAGAACCCTGGTGTGGGGGTAAGATGAATACTGCTGTTGCACGAAGAGCCTAACTAACTATCCCTAGCGGTCCTTTCTATATACAAACACCTTCTTTGTTTTAGATGGTATGACATACTTCCAACAGCCATAGCGCAAATCTCAGCTGATCAATCAGATCTATTGATGGCTGAACTCCTGCATATCAGGTAATTTTCCTTTGAGCCAAGCAGTGCCATTGGGTCCATTATCAAACACGACAGCGTTGCAGGTTTTAGTTAGTCGATAAATCTAACAGTGAAAACCTTGGACGTTAGTATTAAAATATCACTTGCTAGGAAAGGTTTTGCAGATACCGTGGACGTTACTCCCGACTGGTCCCGCTAGAAGGGGTGTATGTCAACCCTAGAACAAAGTCCCCCATGAACAGTATGTGGTCATGGAGTTATTATTTTTCTTTTTTTCCTATTCCCCTTCAAAAAGTCAACCACATGACTACCAATTTTGGAGTGCCTTTTTGGCATAATAAATAACAACGTCCCCTTATTGTAAGGAGCAATCTGGGTCCATTAGCCCCAGTGTCCAATATTCTAGCCACATGCGTCAATGCTATTAATTCCTTTGCTGGTGTTCATTGCAAACCAACCGAAGCTATGTGAAAATTATGGGTTGCGAGAGAGAAGCGACAAGAGTTTAACAATGTATTGAGAGGGTAAGATAGTCAGTCTGGTCTCCCCAAGGAACATAAACCGGGCTTTGTGCAAGGCTCTGTTGATTATGTGACTCTACACGCACAACTAATGCCACCAGGGATACATAAGCAAGATATAACACTATTTCTCAAGGAGCAGTCCAACACTCCATCTGCTAATTTGCTATTCTTTAGCATTCATATGTTCAAGACAAGTAGATTGAATATAAACGATGGAAGCAAGTCTATACTACAAATAGTTCAAAATAAGTTGGCGTGCCTAACTCTCAGTGGGTGGCCGCAAGCGCAATCTAGTCTGGGGATTGATAGCGTTACTGTTTCATCTGCCAAACAGTTGATATACATATACCGCCTACTTAGTGCAGTTTAATCCCAGAAGCTTGATTAATGGATCTGACATAAGATATGTTGCCGAGCTCATCCGCTGATGTGGTCGCAGAGGGAAGGAGGAGAGTGTTGCCGACTTTTGTGTCCCTGGTTACAGCTTCATGCCCGTCAATTGTTCGTCCCACACAGGGCCTTCCTGCTAGATCACCCAGAACCAGAACCAGAGGTCAAACTTTTGAATGCACCTCTCCATGTTCTGGGGATTTTGAGCAACCATTGTGGAGCACTAGGTTGCCCCTCGCTCTGCCATTTCAAAGTACCCATCGACAAGCCAGATATATATATATATATATTATGCCAACGAGGACATTATTACTAAGAAGTGAGGGCCCTATTATTTCGGTTTGTTGTTCTTTCTACATTTTAAATACCAGATAGTTTTTCTTGCGTTCTCAAAGACTAGTATCCCATGGGGCAAAGTGTGTTAAACCACAACTTGGTATAATGTTACCGCAACTATTGATCTTACTATAGTGACTTATATATCTCAATGTGCTAGCCTATGGCGTTTCTCCTGACCCTGCGGTGGTGGCAGTGTCCTTCGAAAGTCCACTCCTTTCTTCAGGTCTGGTTCTGTGTCTAGCTCCCAAACTGTATGTTCCTTGCTTACATGGTTTACCAGCGTCGGAACGCTTCTACAGACCACGTCAACCTCGCCGTGCCTTCTGCACAGCACACAAGCACTATATGACATCGAATCAGCAATGAAGTTGCGCAAAAGAGGCGACAGAATACACCCTAGCACGGCAAATGTCCACTGAGTGCTTATGAGATAAAAACTTGGCAGATCACTTACTACTCTCCCCTCTCTGTGTGACATTTCACTATGAATCGCTGCCCTAGGTCGAAATGGTACTCTGTTATAGGGTCTCCATTCTCACCCTGTGGATTCGCTGCTACCCCCTTTTCGATATGCCAGTAGGTGTCCGGTGCCTCTGGGTCTAGTTGAACCCTACAGGAAGGGCAGTGACCATCACCCCCTGGGGCAAACGACGCCGAGAGTGGAAGTCCAGGCATATTCTGAAGTGTCAAACTATACCTACAAAAGAGCTCTCCAGCTCCCACATCAGAAGAGTGGTGGCTTATCCCAGGTAGACTCCTAGGCTGTGGATATGCTTCGAAACTCAAGCGCTGGTACTGCTGGCGCAGCGCATCGAGAGAACCATTTCGAGCTGCCATTGAGGCTGCGATAAGTCGTTGGACATCGCCATGAGATAATGAGTGACGATTTAATAGAGCTTCTTGCACTACCCGAACCACGTCAGCCACGTCGGATAGACCCAACCAGAACCACACTCAAAAGGAACTCGTTTTCACATGTGGCATTATGATACCTTTCGGCTGATACAGACTACCATGCCGTGGCCCTAGTGGAGGTAGGGATCAATGATACAACCCTCTTAGAGTACCTACAAACATCGATAACTGTCCGTTGGACTGTAGATAACTTGTGATTAGTCAATAGGTCAGTTTTAGGTAACCACTTCCCTATCTTTGGCGGAGCTAATCTCACTCAACCACTGTCGCCATCATAGGGAGGCATATGAAAACAGGAGAGCCCACATACGGGTGATGATCTGGGCTTGGAGCTGATTCTCCGTTATGACTATCAACAGCATTAGGGTGGGTGCGAAACGCTAGGAATTGAATCCTCTAGGTTGACTCACGATCACCCATGGCAAAGGGTTTACCCAAACGTCCGGCGCCACTGTTGTATTCTCTTCTAACCAGAGATTCAGATCTCTCCAATGAGCGACCCAAAGCTTCAGCGTCATCGTCATCACCGCCTCTGCTGTCGTAGAGCCTGCGGTGATTCTCGGCCTCTGGCTTCTGGGCGCGTTTGTCTGTTTGAGCGACCTGCTCCTTGAGCTTACGGATCTCATCATCCTACGCTGTCATCAGCAATGGGTGCGACAAGCCGAAGAGACGAGGTGCCCTAACCTGCGTTGAGTCCTTCTTTTTCTGTTTCCGCCTATCATTCACACGGTCAAATAGATTGATAGATGCCGTGAAGGTATTGATAAGAGTGGAACACAGGCTTGCTACGACGAATGTGCTCTAACGTTTCTCAGTAATGGGCGAGTGCTTTGTTTGGCGAGCTGGACAGTAAGGGGATAGTCACCTTGAGCCTTTTCTCGTCAATCATGCCGGCCAGGCTCCAGGGGTTTGACATACTAACGGCACACGCACTGGTATTGCTGTTGTCGGCAACAGGATCAGAGAAAGGTCTGAAGATATATAGTCTCAACTGGCGTTCACCTAGGCTGGGAACCTAAGAGAAACACTAACATCGAGTGCTGAGAGTAAGATATTGAGGAGGGTGGGCGGTCAAGGCGTCGCGGGATTTAAATAAATGGTATGCGACTGAGGCCCGACTGGCGCGATATCCGAACATATTACCCGTTATCATTTGTCTGACTGCATCTGCATCGATAGTACCTCGGGAATGTTAAAGATTACTGAAGTTCTACTGGACAGCATGGTAAGTCTATTATCTATGTGCTGCTCCGGAATGGAAAATGTCACACTCCTAGGTGCGATTGGCTAGACAAGTGTTATCCCCGACCGCAGCTTCGCTTGGCCGTCAGAGTATATTTTGTATATGCCACGGTATTTTAATAGGAAATGTGAAAAGCTTAACCTAGCGGTCATATGCTATGCTGTTTATTAACTATTTTAAAAAGAAAAAAAAGAGTTTTATATATCTTAAAATGCGTGTATGCTGCTATATAGTTATTAAAGCGCCACTAAGGCGCCGCTTAAGTTCCAGCAAAAGTCTAAAACTTTATACCGGGCTAAGTTTTATTAGCTTATAATATTACCTCTTCTCTCCTTGCGATTTTTATGCGCGCTTATAGGTAATTTCTTGCTAGTTCGCTGTTTTCGCATAAGGTAATAGCAGCATTAAGTACGTACCTACCTTACTTAAGATTTTACCACTGCTTACTACTTTAAATTTTAGTATATAATCCTTTTTTTTCTACTTACTACTTCTTTGTTTTTTTCTTTTTTTCTTTTTTAACCTTATTATTATTTTAATAAATAGCACTTTTTCTTTCGCTTTTTTTAGCTTGTTAGCTACTTATGCCTTATAAGTTGCTTGCTTAATTTAAGTATAAAGTAGTTTATAAAGTACTAAATTAAATAGCTTTATTTCTTGTTTTTTAAAATTTTTTTTTTTTTTTTTTAACGTTTTTATAAAAGTTAAAGTTAGTAATATCTGCTTACTTTTTACTTGTTAGCTTTTTTTTTCCTTTGTATATTTATAGCTCTTTTTTTATTATAACAATAAAATTTTTTGCTTTTTAACTTCTTAATAAAAATCTTTTTAATATTTATAATTTCTTATGCTTTAAAATAAGTTTTTAATATTTTTAAGCTGCTTTATACTTGCTAATTTATTATATAATATATTAACTATTTTGCTAAAAACCCTTATATATTTTATATATACGCAACAAATAAATAACTATTATTTTTTAGTTATATCTCTACTAATAAATTACTTAAAAATAAGCAAAAAATATGCTTTTTATACTAATATCTATAGTTTTTTAAGCTATAATTATTTTACCATAAGTAATTATTTAAGCTTTATTTATTATTTGCTAACTTATAGCATATTTATAATTTATTTGCTTATTTACTATAAATATTACTTATATTAAACTTTTTAAAGCATTTTTAAATTATAACAGTTAAAATTTTAATAAGTTTAAACTGCTTAAACGCTGCTTTTTTTTTGCTAACTTTTTATTTAGCAACTAAAATAACTTAAGTAGCTGCTAGCAAAAAAGCTTTTTATAAAATATATTTAGCTATAGCTTATAATTTGCTTTTTGCTTACTAACTTTTTATTTTAGCGCATTAAAAAAACTATTTAATTTAATTTAAATTTATTAAACGTAGCTTATAGCTTATTCTTTAATAACAAGCAGCAAAAAAGCACATAAAAAACCTAATTTATTTTAAGCTAAATTAAGCAATATTTACTTTATATTAGTAAAAACATTAAAAATTTTATTAATATAGCTATAAAGCTACTTTTTACTAGCTTAGTGCTTACTTTTACTCTAATAAAACATAAGCATTTTTATAATATAACTAATAAAAACAATAAAGCTAAAAATATAAAAAAAATAAAAGTAGTTATAAATATTAAGCTTTATAATAAAGCAGTTAATTAAAACTAAGCTATTATTATATAGCTTGCTTTTTATAATAAAGCAGCTTATATTTAAGATTTTTTTTTAGCGTTTTATAAATTATTTAATTAATTAACTTAGCTGCTTATAAGCAATTATTTTCCTTTTATTTTCTTTTTATTTATTGCTTGTTTTTTTTTTATATATTTTATACTTTTTTTTTTTTTTTTTTTTTATAATTAATAACTTTAACTCCTTAATAAATCTTACTTAGCTAACTCTTTTAATTAACCTAGCTTAATTTATATAAGCAGCCTATTTTTTTTTTTTTGCTTTAAGCTTATTATACTTATTAGCGTTTTTATAACGCGCTTTAAATTTTTTAAAAACGTTAATTTTAATAATGTTTTTTAGCGGTTTTTAACTTAGTTTTTAATAACTAATTTATTTTACCTAAACTTTATAGCGTTTAAAGCTACCTTAACCTTTTTTTCGCTTGGTTTTTGCTTACAATATACTTTTTACCAAGTATATATTTTTTTTTAATATAATTACTAAAAGCTTTATATTTAAGTTAACTTATAATAGTAAAAGGTTTATAGTAGCTTTTTATAAAAAGTTAATATAAAAGCAGTTATATATCCCTTTTAAAATATTTAGCTTTACTATATAAAAGCTAATTACTTTAATTACCTTATATTTAACTTATAATTAAGCTAGCTTTTTAAATAGTTAGTTTATTTTTATATTTTTTAGCTTTAATTAAACTAAGTTGTTTACTTTATATTAGTTTATAAAAATATACTTTTTATTAGCTAATTTTTTTATAAGTTGTTATATAAATGCTATAGCAACTTATGCAAAAACTTAAGTATTTTAAAGTTGTTATATAAAAGCTTTTGCAATAGCTTTTAGCTTTTACATAAATATTAATAAGTGTTTTATTTGCTTAATTAAGTTTATATAATATTTATATTAAGCAAAAAAAAGGCTTATTTTTATTACTAATAAGTTTTTATTATTAAAAGCTAGCATTACTTCTAACAAAAAATATAACTAATTTAGCTATATATAAACAATAAAAGCTTTAAAGTATACTAACACTTTTTAATTTGCTTTTTTTATTACTTTATTTATTTTTAAGTAATAAGCCGTGCTTAATCTTTATTTAATACTAACTAACTTATATAGCTATTTTTAAAACCTTTTTATTTAGTTTATCCTTTAATTACTAGTAATCGCTTTAAAAAATCTATAAAACCTCTAAAAGTAATTAATAAACCGCTTAGCGTAAGCTTTAGTGCTTATAATTGTTATAGCTTTTAATATTACCTTTTTATTAAATTAGTTTATAATTACTATAATATAAATTGGGTTGCTTTTATTACCTATAAGAAAATTTGTTATAAAGTCAATAAAAAGTTTACTTTAAAACTATTTAAGCACTAAAAAAAGCTTAAAAAGCTTTTGCTTTCTTTGCCTTTAAATAGTTTTTTTTTTATATATATCACAATTGTTTATAAAGCAATAAGTTATTTAATATATACTTAGCTAAAAGTAGCTTTTTGCTAACATTATAACTATACTATTTTTATTAAAATAGCTTAATAATAAAAAGTTATAATAATTTTATATTAACTTAATCTAAAGCGGCTTTTAATTAAGTATTTATATATGTTTTTTATATCAAAATATTTTATTTACGCCGATTTTACATTTTAATATAACTATACTAATTAGTTTTTTTACTATTTATATACTTAAAAAAAACTTTTATTTCTTCTTTTTTACAGCTTTAACAATTTCTTTATAGCTTAAGTTTTGCTTTAAAGCTATATTTTAAGCTGCTTAAAGGTTTTTATATATAAAAATTTATTAGCTTAAAAAAAACTTATTAGCACTTAATACTATAAAGCTTATTTTTATACTTTTAAATAGCTTTAAAGCAATTTATTTTAAGCGTATAAATATAAATTCTTTGCTTAAAAGTTATTTATTTATCTCTAAAAAAAAATTTTGTTCTTTTTTTAATAACATATTAAAGCGCTCGCTATTAGCTTTAGCGCAATAAAATAACATAAACTTAAAATTAGCTAGAAATTCTAACTATTAAACTTATTATTTTATTAACTTTTTAGTTATTATAAAATATTTAAGGTTTTTATAATTAGTAAGTATTAAAAACGCTTTTTTTAAGCTATAAAGCTTGCTTTTTTATGCTTTTATACTAGTTATAATTATTAAAAGCTTTTTGTTATAAATTTTATAATTAGCTTTAAACCTAAATAATTTCTAAAAAAAATATATAACAAGCTAAAGCAGTTTTTGTTTATTATATTAAAACAAGCAGCCTTTATAAACCGCTTTTAAATAGTTTGCTTTTAATACTATTAACTAGCTTAAGTTAAATTAAGCTAATATTAACTTGCTTATAAAAAGCAGCTTTATTTACTTAAAAGCTGCTTTTTTTTCGCTTTTTTATTAAAAAAAAACACCTTTTTTTATTAGTTATATTAGCAAGGTAATAATATTTAAATACTTTAAAATAAACTATTAATAAAAATTAATAAAACTTAAAAAGCTTCTTATTTTTTTAAGCGATTTAAAAGCTTTTTATTTATAAATAGCTTGTATTTTTTTTAAGTTTATTTAAATCTTTACTTTTACTTTTATAATAAATCTTAAATATTTTGTTTTTATTACTTTAAACTTATACTTATTAATATTTAAGTGTAAATTTACTACTTTTAAAGCGCTTAGTATCTACTTAACCTTTTTTATATAGTTTTTTTTTAAACTATTTAATTATATTAGTATATTATTAATATATATTAAAGCAAAAATATTTAAATATAAGCATAAAGTAGTGTTTATATAGCGTTAAAATATGGCAAAAGCACTAAAAAGCCTAAAAAAGGTTACTATTTATTTAAATAATTTAAAACAAGTTTAAAACGCCGTTTTTTACTTATTTTTTTTTTTAATATAAAGCTTATAAAAAGCGGCTTTAACGTTTAATTTTATAAACTATTATGCTTTTAATAAATTTGCTAAGGTTTTTTTAATTAAAAGTAAAAAGTACTTATTAGCTTATATTATAACATTAAGCGCTTAGTAATTTATGTAAAAGCGTAGGCCCCTTTTAAGCTTTTTTATAAAAATTATTAAAGCACTAGCAAATAAGCTGCTAACTTTAATATAGCTTTTATTTAGCAGCTTTATAAGCATTTTTTTTAACACTATTAGTTTATTTTGCGATATTTTATATAAAAAGCCTTATAAGGCTGGTAGTTTTTTTTTGTTTTTGTTAAAAATAAGTAGTATTTTATGATCTACTTTTTTATAGTACGGTAGCAGCTTGTTGCCTTTTTCTTTATTAAATAACTTTATTTATGCTTTATATTTTTTTAGTAATAAGGTTAATAGCTTTAATAAGGCCTTTATTAATAGCGCTTTTATAATATTTGCTATAGTTATAGCAAACACTAAGGTGTCTCACACTTATAAACGCTAAAGTTATTTTATTTTTATGTTAAATATTATTTTATTTAATTGCTACGCTTTTTTTATTTTTTTTATATTATTTATTTAAGGTATATACTTTTATTTTTATACCTTTATTTTTTTTGTTTTACTTATGCTAATTATATATTTATAAGCAGTATAAATTACTTTTAATTGTTTTATTTATAGTTTTTTTAAAACTAAGTTTTATTATAAGTTTAAAATAATATAAGCAGGTATTTTTTGCTAAAAGCCATTAATATTTACTTTTATAAAAGCTATTTTATTAATAACCTACTATATTATTATAGCTTCTTTTAAAACTCTTTAAGTTATAAAAATATACTTTACTTATAAGCATTAAGCTAAAAAGCTGCTTATTACAGCTATATATTTATAACTTTAGTTAACTAATGTTTTAATAACTAATATTTTATTACAAATAAAGTTTATTATAAATAATATTTCGTTTATAAGCTGCTTTAATTTAGCTTTTAAGCTTGCAAAAATTAAGTTTTTGCTTAGCTTTTACTAGCAACTAGTAATAAAAGCTATTTGTTTTTTAAATTTTTAAAAGTTTTTAACTTGTTGTTGTTTTTTACCTTAGTTTTTATAGCTTTTACCTTAATTTTACGCTAAGCAAAAGCAAGTATATACTTAGTTATAAAGTAGCTAGTTTTTTTGCACCTTAAGCATTGCTTATTTTTTTTTTGCTTACTTAGCTTTTTGTTTAGTACTTATTTAGCTTTTTGCTATTATTAAGTAAAAGGTATGCTTATAGCGTTTATTTTAGTTATAAAAGTATTTTTACTAGCGTTAATAGTTTTAGCTAAAGCTTTTTTTGCTTAGTAAAAGTTTTCTTTTTAGTTGTTTTATAAAAAGTAATAAGTTCGGCTTTTAAAGCGCCTTATTACTATTATTACTTCGTAGGTTTATTTAGTATAATTTATAAATAAATTTTAAGCTATTAGCTTATTTATTAGCAACAAGTTAAGTGCTTTTTTAAAGATAATAAGCTTAGCTAAATTATTTTATAGTATGCTTTTAGCGTTAATAAAAGTTTTTTTTTATTTTAAAAAAAACTTTAAAAATAACTATTTTTTTTTTTGCTTAAGCTTAAGTAGTTTTATAGCTGCTTTTTTTATATAGTTTATATTAAAGTAGTAATTATATAAAAATATTATAAATTTTACGGGATTATAATGCTTAATTTTTTTTTTAGTAATAAAAAACAGTGCTATTACAACTTTAATAGTACTTTTAAGTATCTTATTAATTATATAAAACTTATTTTAGTTTTATTTTATAAACTTTATATCTTTTTTTAGTTTATGCTTTATAGCGGCTTTTTATACAAAAAACTTTAATTAAATACTTAAAAACTTTTTTAGCTATTATAAAAGTTTCTTTTTTAAGTTATTTAAAACGGAACTTTAAGCTAAAATAGATTTAAAGCCTTACGCAGTTATAAAGGCTTAATTAAAAACGGCTTTTTTTTTATTACCGCCTTAGTAAAGCGCAAATAAAAGTGCTTTAATTATATTTAATAAATAGTTAACAACGCTTTAATTAAAGTATTATTACTTAACCTTTAGCTATTTTATTTATATAACTATATTATTTTAAAAGTTTAATATTATTATAGCAAAAAAGTTATTTATGTTTATATATTGCTTAGTTATTTTAAGTTATATAATATTTAGTAGTTATTAAGCAAATATTTTTATTATTTGCTTTTATAAGCTATGCTATAATATTTTTTATAATATTTATTCTTTTATTATTTTTTTAGTGCTATATAATTAAGTAGCTTCGCTATTGCCGTTTAAAAAAAAGTAAAAAAAATAGTTAATATATAAAAAGCTTAACTTAGCAGTTGTATGCTATGCTATTTATTAACTATTTTAAAAAGGAAAGAAAAAGTTTTATGTATCTTAGGATGCGTATATGCTGCTATATAGTTATTAGGGCGCCGCTAAAGCGCCGCTTAGGTTCCGGCAGAAGTCCGGAACTTCATACCGGGCTAAGTCTTACTAGCCCGTAACAGGAAACCTCTATATATGCCGTAACGCTGAACCCGCTAGTGATTCCGTCGAAAGGGGCCCATCAGCATTGTTAATCAACAGTCTACAAGTCTTCGACGTTTGTATTTATCGATAAAGGTATCAGTTGGGGGAAACGTGTGGAAAAATGTGCTCATGAAGTTTGGCAACCCCGAGAGCATGAAGTGTGGCTTGAGGTACCCCTACCGACGTGCACAGGAAAAAAAGCCTTGGGGTTGCACAGCAGGATCACATTGAGGTGTTTATAGAGAAGCTGGCGAGTTGGGTATCTCCCCCTCCCCCAGTCATTATTGAACGCCAAGGATGAAAAGGTCATCTCTTCTATAGTGCATGATGTGAAGGCATTTTTACTTCTTGTCGTCTTACCGGACTAATGGAGGAGGTATACTACATATTCTGAATTATTATAGGGGTATTTACTAGTCTACTGACGTATGCAATTAATATACTCACGAACCGGAATGCGAACTTTACTACCAACAAAGGTAGTGCGCCTCGACCCGGTAAGTACTTCAATTTGTATAGTTTTGCGCCCCGAACCGCACACTTGGGAATGCCAATTTAATTTCATACGGGTGGCTGGACCACATGGCTGAGTGGAGGAGATTTATTGGGGTAGAAAATGACCTTTTGGAGCCTGGTTCTCTACTGTATACTCAAGATGCCATAATCTCCGGTATACCGTACTCAGTATACCTATCTACACTGCACTGCTGCGCTGTTGAGACAAATCCTATCTTTCATTACCCAAATTTATCAGCCTAGGCCAGGAACGACTGATGATAGGTCGAAGCGGTAGATGCACGTCAGCCCCTGAGCATGATCCCTGACAGACTGACCCAGCTACGTTTAGCGCGAGGAACAAGGCAGTTGGAGTCATGTTGATCGTCCCTCCACATTACCGTCGTTGATAGTAAGTGGGGAATATCGAGCAAGAAGCCGGCATTTAACTGGTTCAGATGTCGGCCCTCATCTCAGGCTTCATTCCTCTTTCGCGGTTGTAGAATAGCGCGCGATGTGCTAATGTGGCTGCAGATAAAAAGACTAAGAGACTAGGTGTAGGGGTGGCACTTAACCAGGGCTAGCACGGGATCAAAAGAGTGAGAAAGATGAAAGAAAAACAAAAAGGAAAAAGGAAAAAAAAAGAGATAAAGACAGACGGGAAAAAGACGGAATTAGAAATAGAGAGAGAGAGAGTGAGGAGAAAAGACAGAATTGAGAAGAGAGCGCGACGTGATAACATCACTAGATAACCTACATAGTATCTACCGTCTAAAGCACACTACAGATCTTTCCGAGTCGAGTCAAGTATACCCCTCCTCCTGCTCCTCGTCCTTCTCATTCTCTTCTGTTAGTGTCTCTTTCGTCGATCTCTCTTATTTGCATTTCGGGATGGGTTCCGTTACGGCTCGCCCATGCCCATGCTCTCTTCTTCCTTGATCTACCTACCGTAAGACTTGTATATTCTCGCCTCTCCTACCTTCGTTTGCACCATTTTTATCCATTTCTTTGTTTCAACCTGGAGCATGATTCTTTATGTACTTTAGTTGTACCCAGACCCAGGTTTTCGTTAACCGCATTCCTCGCAACAGCCCGGCTCTATTGTCAATGCGTATACTTGGCTTCAAGGGCTACTGAAAATCTAAGTTGGTGTCGCCTTGGTTAGCTTGACGGCGCAAAAGTGTTGTTGAAAATATTGTTATATCGATCAACGGCCTAAGCTCGAGTGGTCGTGCCACTGGTCGTGCGATTGTTTCTGGTAGTTTTTTTTCTACGTCCCATCGTCGACGATGCCAACCAGCCGGCACCGACCACGCCGCCATTCTTTGTCGAGTGGTGATGAATCTTTTCACCCGCACCCAGCCAAGGTAGACGGCCTTCCAAGACTGGACAGTCGGAGGCGCGCTCGTCTCCCTCGGTCCAAATCTACGTCAAATGTATTTGACGTTTTTAGCCACCGTCCGGGTACTGCCGATTATGATAAGGGTAATGTGGCGCTTGAGCAGGTAGATATCGCTACCCTACGTGAGCTGGCCAATGTCTTGAGAACGACTGGGCCACCGTCTGATCGTTCTGTCACCCACGACGATTGCCTAAGAATTTCGGGCTCCGGTGAACCTAGGAGATGGTCCCTGCAGTCACTCCGCCGAAGTAAGCGCATGAAACTGCAGAGACACTCCTTGCAGTCGCATCTTCCTGAGAATGTTATTCCAGGCACCACCGTAGAAGGCCACCGCTATAATGCGATATCAACACCCGTTCCGAAGAATAAAGATGCAGATGGCCCATGGTTTCGATCGCAATATCCTGTTTTCTTACCGCAGCCACAGTCAGACCCATCTCGTCCGCCCTCTAGTCCTAGTGCATGGCCAGAAAGGAGTTCTTCAAAAGCGATATCGCTCTTGGGTGCAGAGAAGGGGGCCGCGGTAGAGGACCATCAAAACTCACCTCGCTCAACCTCTCGACCTATTGATAAAGATCATTCCCGATCTAGGGCATTATCAAACAGGGTTAGCACAGATCATCTGTTGAGAGCTATGCTAAACCCGGTAGATGAGGGATACGAGCATGAACAGGCGCAGATACAGTCCCTACCACTGATGGTAGTGGATGAGGAAGAGGCTGATCGATTAGGATCGGAACGTACTAAACAAGCTGCACCAGCCCGTATAGCTTTGCCGACAAAACCATCGCAAGATGAGGTACGGAGACAGTCTCCCACAGTTTCCCCCGAGAGTAGAGGGTCACCTCGCTCACCGGGCAGGTCCTCACGACGACTAGCAAACATACACGTCCAGGCAAGTTTAGCCGTGCCGAAGGAGAACCTGGCTCCTGAATCGCCTGGGTTTCCGAACATGCTGGCAACCATGAACTTTCCTAGTCCCCCTAGGAGTTCGCGGCCATCCTCTTCTGCGAGTACTGCTGCATCCGTAGCAGATAGCCCTGGCTCTCGCCCCATGGTTCAACCGCGAACATCAAGTAGGCGCGCCGCCACCTCAACATCAGTTTCTGCTGCTTCACTCAACGAAATTGTCATGCAGAAACGGCCGAGCTCTAGACATGCAAAATCTGACAGGCCAGTGCACGCTGGGACAAAAGCCAATTTAGATACCGTTGTGATCGAGGCATCATTGGGATCTCGCCCACCGACGGCACCTGCCGACAATCCGACTTCGTCATCCGATGTAGTTCTTGGCGAGGTAGATCAAGGTTAGTATTGTTTTTCTTTTTCTTATTATTTTAGCTGGTTGCCTCGACGACGGGTGGGCTCGGCGGATATTTTCAAACCCCCCACTCACCGTATTTCTATCCCAACTGCAGCGTGTCTCCGATTCCGTGGAACGAACGGACAGGTCACTGATTTATATCTAAACAGGATTGACTAGTCACTCTGGCTTAATTGGACCATACTGCGAGGAATCGATAGCTCCATCTTGCGGTGGGGGCGAGGAATGCCAGCGAGGATCGCTAGCCAGTCAGCTCACCGCCACAACCGACTCTTCTCGACAATCTACCTCTACATACCATTCCTCTCGCTCCTCATCCGCAAGTGAGCTAAGCGCCCAAAGCAGGCTGACTATCATTCCTAAGAATATATACGGCGAAATAACACAAACTCCCTGGCCTGTCGATCTATTGATATCGGAACGATGTGCGGATGTGGAGAATACGGAACCCAATACGACTGCTACCGGCAAAGACGGGGTGGGCTCGACTGAGACAGACAATCCAGACCTCGATGAAAGGTACGGGGAACCTAAAAGATCTAGTTTACGGCTCTTTACTACGTTAGATCTGAATACCGAGGCCAATCAACAGCCCCGAAGTATCATTGATAGACGCCTGGCGCGGAAGGCCAAAGTTCGCGAGTATAAAATGCGTGACCTCGATGCGTCCCGGACTGACGTGGTAGATTCGCCTGTACTAGGATACTTCCCTCCTAATTTACCTCCGGGGCGCGATTTACCGAACCAGGGACCATCAACGTTAAGCATGGCGACTGCTATAAGCGAGGCGCCTAACGAGACTCTTCGAAACACCGATGCTAAGGCGCCCGCCGATTCACATCATGAACTCCATTTGGGGAAAGATCGAAGCCAGATAGAGGGTGCCAGAGAACTACCGTGTACACCGAGCGTCCAGTTGAAGATCTCTGCGGTCAATGCCACTGATATCGAGCCGATATACCCACCAACACCACACTGGCATACAAGCGGAATTACCATGTCCCCTATCATGGTGGTAGCTGATGTCGAGTCACGGCCGGGTTCGCCTACACTATGGTTTTCGACTCTGACGCGACCAGAATCATCTAGTCCAAGGGTGAGACTGAAACCGCTCAAGATCAGTTCTCACTCACGGCAGAAATCCCTTTCTGTAACGATAAGCCGAAATCCCACCACGGGTGCCATTGAACGTAGCGCCTCGATTCCTATCGATCCCAAGTTCAACCGGCGCAGTCTCATGACCATGCCCACGCCGCCTATGTCGCCCGAAGTTACACAGGTATCCAAGCGCTTATCGCTGCCCCCGGTGCCGTTGAATTTCCCGATAACACCGCGGGAGCGAACACCACCGTCAAGGTGCCAAGAGTGGGATTCTTCGCATACGGAAGAGCGAGAAGCGGAAAGCGGGTTACGAAGCATGATGCTGAAAGAAAGAATCATGCGAGAGAAGTTACAGAAGGAGAAGGAGATCACAGACATCGTTGCTAAGACTGTTGGCCTGCCACAGAAACAGACGGTGTACAACGACGGACTGGACCCGTTGCCTCTCGAACAGAACAACACGGAAAGCCTCGAAAAGCGTCTCCAGCGCCTCGAGAGGAATAACGACGCATGGCTTTCCGCTATGAAGCCGTTGCTGGAAGGCATGGCTAGAACTCTCGATGACATGCGGGTAGATGACAGGTCTCGTAGCCGTAAGTGACTCGTCGGAGTAATCCCTGATTTCCTCCCTTGGCGTGTGTAAATGTGTGCTAACGCAATAATTTCTTGGTGACTACAGTACGGATGAGCGACTTTGTCATTGACATGGAAGCCGAGGCAAGACGAGTAACGCACAGTCGACTCGGGGAGCGAGAGAACATGGCGACGACATGGCAAAGCTTCGGCAGTTTTGAGGGGGGAGGGATGAAGACGAGGAATGCGCTCATGTCCTCTAGCTCGACCTCGACGCGGTTAAGCACCGTTCCACAAGAGCTTGATGATTATCCTGTATTGGACAGCAGAGCGGTGGCGGTAACCTCAACAGGCGTTGGCCCGTCCGGGAAGAAGGCAGGGTCCGGTGACTGGTCAGGCGTCGACCCCATTATCCGGGAGCTAGGCAGTATACCTCGCAAATCACGGGAAGAGCAGGAGGCCGGTGGGAGCCGTGGGGGTGGTGGGAATGGTGGGAATGGGCTCAACCCGCTCATGCGTGAGTTGATGAGTGCATCGCAGCTGTGCGCAGAGGAAGTCACGGATGTTCGTTGATAATATCGGTTAATAATATCGGTTGCTAATATCGCAGCTCAAGTGTATTCAGTCTGGTGGTACACAGCCAAGTGTATTCAGTCTGGTGGTACACAGCCAAGTGAGGTTTTCAGGGAAGCGACGCCAACTCCGGAACCCCAAGTCGACTGCAATGAACGATAGCTAGACTAGTGTATCGCTATGACAGCTCGTGCGAGAATCCTATTTCACATGAGAGTGTACTCACGTAAGGCCAAGTCTAAGTTGCTTCCATCTGAGACGATATCAGCGGCAACATATCGATCCATGCAGCCGCTGGTGCTTTTGAGCAATTGGCGGTCTCGATGTCAATTAGGAGCTAGGTAGCATAACGAACTACCTACTTAGGTACCTCTTGCAAACGAGCAGGACACCACCTTAAGGTGTACATATGTACGTTTATTAGATGCAATGGACCTGGCTGCAGGGGCTAAATGCAATTAGCTAGATATATCCTTATAGTGTAACTACCTATGGAGTGGGCCCCAGGATTATTGGAACTTGGTTACTTGTCCCTTCCACATGATACAAGGTACCTACACCAATAAGTACAGGTAAGGTACCTGCCTGCCTGTAGTAAATAATTGTGACCACCTGCCTAGGTATGGCTAACTAACTTTCTATTTCCCAACCTACAGAATTCACCTCGGCACCTTAAACAACCATTCGATTCCTCGCACATAAACTCGTCATTCCAACGGCAAGCTGAGGTCGCTGCGACTCTAAGGGGAGACAGACCGACTGGGAATAATACAAAACCGCCTACTGCCTACTGCCCACCACTCACCGCGCATCAGCATCTGGAGATTCCGCACGACACCCTCGACACCGACCCCGATAACCGTCTTCCACAATTTGTCTTGGCCATCATGGACTTCGAAGCGCTCAAGGAGCAGTGGAGCGAGGTTGAGGACCGAGATGGTGTTCGCCTCAGCTGGAACGTCTTTCCCAGCTCTCGTGTTGTCAGTCATCGATCCTTTCCGTGCGCACCAAAATGTTGTAGACTACCTACTCACACTCGTGCCCACAGGAAGCCTCTCGTCTCGTTGTACCTATCGGCGCCCTCTACACACCCTTAAAGGAGAAGCCCGACACACCTTTGCTCCAATTCGAGCCCGTCACCTGCAAACAACCATGCCGCTCTGTCCTTAACCCATTTTGGTGAGAACTCCTCCCCTCCCCCCCTCCCCCTCCTCCCCGCCTTCCGCCTTCCGCCTCCCCGCTCTTGGCCTCCTGGCCTCGTACTAGCTTGCTCTCTTCGTGTCGTTCCATTGAGTCTTTCTGTCTGTCTAGCTGACATTGGCTTCTCTCAATCTAGCCAAGTCGATGTTCGAGCACGCCTATGGATCTGTCCCTTCTGTCTCTCGCGGAATCCTCTACCGCCCCATTACAAGGACATCAACACCAATGCCATCCCGCCGGAGCTGCATCCCTCCAACACCACTATCGAATATAGATTATCCCGACCAGCTCCGAGCCCCCCGATCTTCTTGTATGTTGTTGACACTTGTCAGGAGGATGATAGTCTTGCCGCTTTGAAGGAGTCCCTGATCATGAGCTTGAGCTTGTTACCTGAGAATGCTCTTGTTGGACTCATCACATTTGGCACAATGGTTAGGCTTCTCTCCCTTTGGTTTTGCTACTGCGAAAGAGCTGCGCGCTAACTAAGCTTGTAGGTCCAAGTCCATGAGATTGGATACACCGAATGCGCAAAGTCATACGTATTCCGGGGGAGTAAAGAATATGCCGCCAAACAGGTTCAGGAGATGCTCGGGCTTCTTGCCCAAAGTCTCCGACCTGGTGTGCCACAGCAGCAACCTGGCCGACCTATGATGCCCATGGGCCCTGCCGCCAGATTCCTCTTGCCTGTCCAGCAATGTGAGTTTCAGCTCACCAAGGTCCTGGAGCAACTGCAGAAAGATCCGTGGCCCGTCGCGAATGATAGGAGAAGCCTTCGATGTTCTGGCGTCGCGCTTAGCGTTGCTGTTGGGCTCTTAGAGTCGTCTTTCCAAAATGCTGGTGGTCGAATCATGATGTTCGCTGGTGGCCCCGCCACCGAGGGTCCAGGAATGGTGGTTGGGCCCGAGCTTCGAGAGCCCATTCGCTCACACCACGACATTGACCGAGATAATATCAAGTATTACAAAAAGGCTCTCAAGGTACGACTTCTTTGACATCCACAGGTGTTGATCCCCCTTCTAACCTGCGGCAGTTCTACGACAATCTCGCTAAGCGAACAGCTCACAATGGTCACATCATAGACATCTTTGCTGGCTGCTTGGATCAGGTCGGCCTGCTGGAGATGAAAGGCTTGTGCAATTCCACTGGGGGTAACATGATTCTGACCGATAGCTTTACCTCATCTATGTTTAAACAATCCTTCATACGGGTTTTTGAGAAGGATGCGGATGAGAATTTGTTGATGGGCTTTAATGCCGTCCTTGAGGTCTTGACTACCAAGGAGCTCAAGGTTACGGGCTTGATAGGCCATGCTGTCTCGCTGAATAAGAAGTCGACGTCGGTAGGAGAGACGGAATGTGGTATCGGCAACACGTGCTCGTGGAAAATGTGTGGCATTGACCCAAACGCTAGTTATGGCATCTATTTCGAGATTGCCAGTCAAAGTGGGCCGACCCAACATCAGCAGGGTCAGCAGCAGAAAGGCATGATGCAATTCCTCACATATTACCAACATTCGTCCGGTCAATTCCATTTGCGCGTCACGACGATTGCGAGGAATCTAAGTGGCCCTGCTGGCGACCCAGCTATCGCCCAGTCCTTTGATCAGGAAGCAGCTGCTGTTCTGATGTCAAGGATAGCAGTATTCAAGGCCGAGGTTGATGATGGTCCTGACGTGCTGCGATGGGTGGATCGTATGCTCATTAGACTCTGCTCACGGTTTGCCGACTACAGAAAGGATGACCCTTCGTCTTTCCGGCTCGAGAAAAATTTTACTTTATACCCTCAGTTTATGTTCCATCTACGACGGAGTCAGTTCCTGCAAGTCTTCAACAACTCGCCAGATGAGACGGCATTCTACCGCCACGTGTTAAATCATGAGGATGTCAGCAACTCGTTGATTATGATTCAACCCACACTGGATTCATATACCTTTGATCAGGACGGCGGGCAGCCTGTCCTGCTAGACTCGACATCGATCCAACCGACACATATTTTGCTGCTCGATACATTCTTCCATATTCTCATTTTCCATGGCGAAACTATCGCGGAATGGAAAAAGGCGGGTTACCAAGCCCAGGAAGGTTACGAGAACTTTGCTGCGCTACTTGAGCAACCAAAGGAAGATGCGAGGGTAAGAATGTGTCGAATCTTGAATATTGATCACCTTTACTAAGCCGAGATAGGATTTAATTGGCGACCGATTCCCACTTCCTCGATTTATCGTATGTGACGCTGGCGGTTCGCAGGCTCGATTCCTGCTCTCTAAATTAAACCCGTCAACTACACATACAACTGGGGCGTATGGTGGTGTGGGTGCACAGACGGCGCAGACCATATTTACGGATGACGTGTCACTGCAGACGTTCATGGATCATTTAATGAAGTAAGTAATCGTGTTGCCATACCTTCCGTAATACATCATGACTGACGATGACAGGCTTGCTGTGAGTGGTACTAGTTAAGGATACTATTTCGGCCTAACACTGTGGTTGTGGTATCTCTGGAATATTGGACGAGTCTACGACAGGAGCAGTGATAGCTGATACAACGTGTAATGAATGCATCCACTACTACATACTAATAATGTTCACGTCCTTGAACCGTTCTCACTGTGCTCCTCGTGTTATGCACGGGTTCTTCACTCGCTAGCAAAGGATGTGATTATAGATAAAAGCAGCTTGGAATAACGACTCAGCTACGCAGGTACTTGTTACAAAATCCCCGTACGTACGGCTAGAGCATCTGGCTTGCCAGTCCTCTTACAACTCTCACGCCCTACAACTCCCACGCTGGGAAAGACTACACAAAACTCCATTTTGTCTATTTGATTCATTATAATAACTACGGTCAACGAATATCTGAAGGTTACTTGATTAAGACTACAGTTTAACAGTGAGCGACGGTTGATACTACGTGCATGCCGGTTGTACTGTGTCGGGGTCACAGTTTACTAGCCGCCTGGTATATTGGTGGGCTATTGAAAGATTTGTTCTAATGGTTAAAGTGAAGATCTTGTGGTATTAAAAAGTCTGGCGCTTTTGCCCTTGGCGGTGTTCAGGTTTGGGAGGTTTGGCCGAGTGTAGCAGTTCCGATAGACAGTAGATGCCTATTACCAGTGGGTGGGTGAAATTGGTGGGACGGCGCGGGGCAGGTCTCCCGCACAACTCTACCGGGCCGTCAACGAGCGTCGCCCACTGCCAATCGCTTGGATTTTTCCCAACCCTACCTTGGCCCGAAACCCACAAACCATTTTCAACAACTTCCTAAACTTTTCGGACTGAGGCGCGAACAAACCACTACTAGATCCACCACCAACAACCAGACTCTCGACAATCGACAATCGACCAACATGCGTACGTCTCCTCGCCCAGCCGGTGCTGCGACGTTCTTTTCACGCTGACATTGTTGCATTACAGCTCCCAAGATCGACCCTAATGAGATCAAGGTGATGTACGTCCACACCGAACCCCATCCGACGGACTGCCACGATACATGCACATGCGCACATTCTGCGAAACACACAATTGACTGACTGATGCGATGCAGTCACCTTCGAGCTACCGGAGGCGAGGTCGGTGCTTCATCCGCACTGGCCCCCAAGATTGGTCCTCTCGGTCTGTCGCCCAAGAAAGTTGGTGAGGATATCGCCAAGGCCACCGGTGACTGGGTAAGCAATAATACCTCTGCGACTAAGAGCGTCGCCGTGCACTATGTCCAGAAGGGCTAACAGGGAAATCCAAAATATTCAGAAAGGACTGCGAGTTACCGTCAAACTCACCATCCAGAACCGTCAAGCCGCCGTATCGGTCGTACCTACAGCCTCCACCTTGATCATCAAGGCCCTAAAGGAGCCCCCGCGCGACCGGAAGAAGGAGAAGAACATTAAGCACACCAAGAGCGTTCCCCTTGAAGATATCATCGACATTGCTCGAACAATGCGGTTTAAGTCTTTCTCCAAGGACCTTGCCGGCACTGTTAAGGAGATTTTGGGCACAGCATACAGTGTAGGCTGCCAGGTTGAGGGAAGAAGTCCACAGGCTATTACGGAGGATATCGACAGCGGTGCGATTGAGAGTAAGTTGATGCCTTATATTGGATGCCATCCACGTGAACCCGAGAACTGACACATGGCTCTTAGTTCCCGACGAGTAAATAAAACGCGCTATAGGCTGGACTGGTGAGGACTGAAGATGTTTATTTGTGCTGCATCTTTTACAGGAGTTCAGGAATGGCTTCGCACTAGGCTTTGCTGGAGCCTTCTCAATTGAGAAATGAGAACAAAAATCGTGATACCGGCATTCGAGTTTAATGGTGAGATGAGATGGTGATTCATGATGATAAAATGACCTTTTTTTTTTCCTTTCTCTCTTCTTCAGCCCACAACCCTTGCCTACACTCCGAAATATACCTCGCTCACCATGGTATTATTTCTATTTTATGTCAAGGAAGAATGAACCAAGACCTGCTACTCACCGCAGCCTCCAGCTACACAGCTCGATGGAGGTCGAGGTCCATCTATTCATGGTCTACATATAGAACCCCCAATACAAAAATCACCGTATCGCCATCCAGAAGCATCGCCTGTTGATTGGGGTCAGGAGATACAAGCTTTTCTCGGGCGAAGGTCGGCTATTGCCTCCCTTTTCTTATCTGCTTTTTTCAACATGATATAACTGTCATCATCATGATGGACTCAATGACAATGGCGAATTGGTTTTCGATGATTCCAATAGATAGATTCGATGACTCCTTTCCGGCAGATCGATTGCCAATCAGATAAAATTATCTACTCATGTTGGCCTTCGTAAAGTGAAAAGACTAATTAGTCTCACAGCGAGCGACACATTCTATGCTGTATAAGCCTTATCTAACCTAGGTAACTCAAAAGGACCAATCATGCTACATACGCCTGGGACAAGATTCCTGTTGGTTGACTGAAGCTGACAGCTGTCATTTCCAAAAGCCGATCGCAGGGCCCATTGGATGACAGTCTTCCACCTGCTGCTCGAGGTCTCGACCATCTGGCGGGCAGAGTGGTGGACTTTTTTTCCCTTTCTTATTTGCGAGGCGGTTTCTGTTCGTCGCAACCCCCTGCGCCACTTAGTGTGCTTACAGGGAAAGGCATGCGAGATATACAGGATACATGCTTCCGCTATGTAAGAGACTGCGGTTTGTACACGTAGACACTTGACGTAGATAGCATGGGAAACATTGACTTGTAACGAGAGCAAACCTAATGAACATGTAGGTATTTAGAAGCTCAAACTCTTGCAGTACGTTATTTACGTACACAGCTTTGGCATCACAAGCGCATTATAGTTTTGGGGTGTATCGCATCCGTGTATAGAATGTCTAGGTAAGCACACTCTCTTGCGCGCCTCATCTAGATAGTTGTGTTCGCCCTGGGACATTAAATTGTTCAGACTTACGTGAGTGGACTCACTACCGGATCTAGCCATAACAAGACACAGCACGACTTCAAATTGCAATATTGGTTAGTATTCTCAAAAAATAAAACAACAAAACAAATAAAAAGGAAAAAGGAAAAACGAGCACTGCAAATAGGTAAAAGACAGAGTAGGCATTGCTACTCCTATATAAAGCATCATATGGATTCTTTTCCTTTAAGTTACCTATGTAGGGTAATATGGATAAGAAAATACTCAGTAAACGTCCAAGTACCGGCAATCCGGCACCATGGATCTTCCATTTTGAGTTATGGACTCACTATACACTATGCGATGCTACCTACAGTATGTGCCTGTGTTCCCTGTATACTGGGTTATTAACAGTCTATCTCGCATCGTTTGCTTTTCTTCTTCTTCTTTACAATCATGTTTCTATTTGATTACAGGCGTTACGTAGTACATGAGACACCTACTATAGGTAACACGTAACCGCTTTGAGTAGGATTTGCAACAGGGTTGGTTTGTCTACTTAATTGTAAACTCCTTTACTAAACACAAGGGCAAACTTCCTAAGTAAGTATACAGGTGCGCCCGCGCCCTGTCTGCATTGCATGTACACTACATGTGTACAGCACTGATCTATCCGCCTAGCTCCTAGATGTTGTAACCGTACCTACATACATGACCTCCTAAGGTACACGACTGTAGGACAGGTATTACTCGCTGATATCAGGTACCTTATGTAGGTATCTAAGGTACATACATATAGGTAGGTACACAAAGAGGTACATACCTATGTAAGGTATCATAGCACAGGCCTACCACTAGGTAGGTACCTATATGTAGGTACTGTGCCTACTCTACCTGTATGCTGTAGCCTGTAATTACTACATGAGTACACTACAGTACACTACCTAGGTACAGTACACTACCTGTACCTACACCTTCGCTAGTCCGCCTACCTACCCGCCTACTTACCCGCCTACTTACCTAGTGCAATCGACCAAGGTTAGTCTAATAAATACAACCTTCTTCTGATCTCAACTCTTTGTTCGGTCAAAAAGTTAATCGGCTCGATATTTTTGGAGACGGCCCTTCAAATTTAGTAACCTACGTAGCCCTTCAATTGTTGAGTTTGTTTTTATAACGGGCTTCGACCCGTTGCGTTGCGCCTTGCCGCCAGACACCCTGCGGTCCTCGTCTTCATTGTACTTGTTGTGTCTCCGTTGTCTTCGCGCGTTACTGGATTGGTCTGCTTGGCTGTGCTCTGTTCGACCCTGGACAAATGAATGAACTATACTAAAAGCTGGTGGTTTTACGTCGCAATACCTTTTGGGCATAACGTCCAGCCGAAAGCCAACGCCAACACCAACACCAACAGCGTTAAACGCTGATATCGACGTCGACTTCGAGTGTATGTGTGCGCGTGTGTACGTGTGTGCTTCCAGTGTTCGCTATCGATCGAATGAATGGTAGTTTGTCCTCGATTGCTCCGGAGCCTCGCCGCTGCTGTCCTGCTGCGGCTGGAATTTGCCCCTCCAAATGTACATCGCTCAGCTGCCGTAAGCCGTGCCCTGGCCAGCAGGCTATCATGAAACCGCGCACCGAGAGACTTCTTTCCTTCACGCTCCCTCTCGAGCTCTTGATGTTTTCGTTATAGCGAGCGAGCCCAGATGTTGCCCCTAATGCAGAGGCACCCCATGGTGCACCATTCACCACCCCATCTAGATTCTCCGCCTCCTCCGCCGCCGCCGCCGCCGCCACGCTTCATGTCGGATCAACAACAGCACCAACACCAACAACAACACCTACACCACCACCTACACCACCACCACCAGCATCACCAGCAGCAGCAGCAGCAGCAGCATCACCACCAGCATCAGAATCACCAATCTTACGGCCATCTTTCCTTCAATGCCAATGCCAACACCCGCTCGTCGCTCTCGACTCCACCTGCTTCCGGCTTCGTGCCCCGTTCCGCCATTCCCCTTCGTTTATCGCGACCTGCCGCACCGCTGTCTCTACACACACCGCCTAACGCCCGCCTGGCGCCACCTCATCTCGCCGAGAATGGGGAGCATCAACTGAGACGCAAGACTCTAACGGCACCGTTGACGCCGGCTATGATGGGAATCCAGCTCATCTTGCCTCCGGGCCTCCACCCTTTAAGCACATGATTATGCCGGCTTCTTCCAAGACTCCCCCCTTTGCTCTCCCTTTACAGAATGTTTCGCGCTCTTCGGTATATCCCATAGCTTCTTCACCCGACCGTTGGCCATATTCGCACGACCTATCCTTCCATCCACCCGACCCCTTTGGTCTACTTCCATTAGATCCTAATATGATGCTGCCCGGGAATCCCCAGCATGTGAATTCCCACGACTTTGCCGCCGCTCTGGCCCTCGATTGCGCACCTAGTGGACCAGTTGCTGCCCATCAGCCGTATAACAATTTGCCTCGTGTGCCAACTGCCCTGCAACCTATGTATCAGCAGTCACCAGGGCCTGCTTTATTCCACAACGGCGGTCTGCTTCCGGCCGCCGTGTGGCCCGAGGCCAACCTAGCCGGCTATGCCCATGGTTTCAATCCTAGGGCTGCCGCCTACCACAACCTCTACACTTCACAAGCCTTCCATCATCATGGGTCTGATGGATTTGTTGCACCTTTTTCTGCCATGAACCTTCGACCGGGTTATGAACCGTACCCTGCTTCCATTCAGGTACCATCTCAGAAACTTGAATCCCTTACCTTAGACTCTACGGCGTACAAAAGCAGGGAGCCTCACACACACGGGGTTCCCTCGCCCGTTCGGTTTAGAGAAAAAGTCCTCACACATGCACATCGTTCATATCTTGAACTTCTAGCGTATCTACATCAAACCAAGAAGTCTCCGTACCGATCTTCTGGTCCCAGGACCTCCAAAATGATCATCTTCCCCAAGCTTCCAAAATCTTCAAGTTATTCTAGTAGTGTTTTTGCTTTGCAACATGGTCCAACTGAGTTAGACTATCCTAGTATCAGAGGTGGAGGCCTTCCCACGACCTCCCAAGCGGAACTACATTCCCCATCACCTGTACAGTCCATAAATAATTATCATGTGCAAGGAGTGAAAGCGCAGCACCCGGCATCTTATCATGTGTTTGGATCCAATAGCTTACGGGCCCCCAATTCCAACCATTTGGCACGGGACCGGGTCCCTGTTACGCCTCTTACGAGCGCTAAGGCTGCTATCGAGATGTTGACTAATTTGTGTGAGCAGAGTGACTGGAAATGGATTGATGGGATGCTCCTCGGTGGCTGTCTTCACTACGGCCTTGAGCGGTATGAACAGTCTCTGGAATGGTTTCAAAGAATTATCTCTCTCGACGGCGGGTACGTCTTCTTGGTCCTTTTTTCGTGTCTTATTTTACTGATCTTGTCTCCCGTAGTCATGTCGAAGCTATGTCAAATATGGCTGCTTCACTTTATTGTCTTAATCGTTGGGAAGAGGCGGAGAACAACTGGATGCAGGCTGTCCGCAGGCAGCCAGCATATTTGGAGGCTGTAGAGCATCTAGTGCATCTCCTCTGTGCAAACCACCGAAGCAAAGAGGCCGTTGACATCATTAGTTTTGTTCAGCGGTCACTCAGACTTCCCAATAGCTTATCAAGCAATAGCACAGCAAGCACAGTAATCGACGCACACACTGGACCCAATCATACATCTTGGAATTCTGTAACATCACGATCCCTATCTCAATCGGGCCTGCCGTCCGACATGGATCGGGCCGAGGATTTTGAAACCCCAGGTTTTGGCCTGAGCGGCTACTCCCTTCCCGCTAGTGAGAACGGCCGGATGATGGCCCTAATTCATGCCAAGGGAAATCTGCTCTATGCTTTAAAAGATATTGATCGGGCTTCTGACGCCTTTGAGGAGGCCGTGTTGATCAGCGCGGGGAAGTCGCTTCGATGTATTCGGTCACTTATATGTAGGATTCAGTCTGTTCTATCGAGACCCCAGTTGCCCAACGGATTGCACACACCACCATCTGGTCCGCTTCTGCTGCCGCCAGGGGAAGCAAGAAGCACGGCGCGATTAGTGTTTGCCGCCAATGGTGAGCTTCCTGGTTTACGGTACGTGCCCGAGGGCATGCCAAAGAAGTCAGCTATATCCACCACCAGCAATTCGCTTTTATCCTTAGCGAAGATTTTCCAGGATGCCATGTCCAACGGTGGTTCTTACCCCAGATTGCTCCAGCAGCCACCTGGAGTTGGCGATATTCTGGCCTTGTATTACTTGTCCCTCTCGCTTTCTGAAAGCCCTTCGACCGCCAACAATGTCGGTATCCTTCTCGCTAGTATTCAGCATACACGCGCAGCAAACTCACTCCGTACAACGGAAAGTCTCAGCACTCCTCCGATCGATGGGATCACACCTGGCAGCGGACTTGCTCTGGCTCTTGCCTACTACAACTATGGACTAGGCCTAGACTCAAAACATGTGCATCTTCACACAAATCTTGGGAGTTTGTTGAAGGACATTGGCCAACTAGATCTTGCCATTCAAATGTATGAGCGGGCTGTCGCATGCGACAGTACTTTCGATATTGCTCTTACCAATCTCGCGAACGCGGTGAAGGACCGCGGGCGCATCAGTGACGCCATCATGTATTATAAGCGCGCTGTCAACTCAAATCCGCAGTTTGCTGAAGCCGTCTGTGGCCTCTCCACGGCGCTCAACTCAGTCTGCGACTGGAGGGGGAGGGGCGGAATTCTCCTTGATCGTGGACGGTATGACCGATGGCATGTCGACGATGAGGGCATGTTAAAGGACGCTAGAGAGGAAAGTCTGGGCAGCGGTTTGATGAAGAAAGTGGTGGCAATTGTCTCCAAACAGTTGGAAGACTCGTCTCAATGGGGCTTAGGAATTCTTCAAAATGGCGAGATTGATATTATGGTACGTCAGTTGAGGACGTGCGCATTAGATGAGATGAGTGGCGGCTTAAGCCTCGAGTCCGAACTCAGAAACTGGGCCGGTCGCCCATGGGAAGGTTCTCGGCTTCTCCGACTGGTCGAGCGCGCGACGAAGGTGATGGTACGACGCTGGTACATCGATCAATATGTTACCGGACACTCATCGATTCCCAAATATACCAGGCCCAGACTGCCCGCACAACTTCCTGTGCCAGCAGCGCCAACAGTCCTTCCGTTTCACACTTTTACGTCCCCCCTGAGCGCCAGGGAGATCCGGCTGATCTCGCAACGGAATGCGGCGAGGATAGCTTGCTCGACTCTAAAATCGCCTTGGTTGCCCAGCACGGTCTATCCTCCACCACCGCCACCTAACCCGCAACTAAACATTGGCTATGTCTCTTCGGATTTCAACAATCATCCTCTCGCTCATCTGTACGAGACATCTTTCATATTTGGTGATTCTTGGATGGTTTCAATGCTAACTTTGCGTGTGCCCTAGGATGCAGTCAGTGTTCGGTTTTCATAACCCCCAGCGAGCTAAGGCAATCTGCTATGCCACGACTGTTAGTGACAGGTCTGTCCATCGACAGCAGATCGAACGCGAGGCACCCGTCTTTCGTGACGTGAACGGTTGGACTGCTGAACAAATTGTCCAGCAAATTATAAAAGACAATATCCACATCCTAGTCAATTTGAATGGTTATACTCGAGGCGCGAGAAACGAAGTATTTGCAGCACGCCCAGCACCAATACAGATGTCATTCATGGGCTTCGCTGGCACACTTGGTGCCGAATGGTGCGACTACCTCCTGGCTGATGAGACGGCGATTCCATCATCAACATTGCGACCATTGAGGAGCAATCTTGGCCTTGAAAACGTTTTTCGCGACGAGGAATCAAACGAGGCGGAGGATTGGGTTTACTCGGAAAACATCGTCTTTTGCCGTGACACATTTTTTTGTTGCGATCATGCGCAATCGTGCGAAGCCGAGGAGAGGACCATCACCTGGGAGGACGAGCAACGGCGACGATGGAAAATGCGCAGGGAACTCTTCCCGAACCTATCAGACGATACTGTCATCATGGGTAATTTCAATCAACTTTACAAGGTACCTTGTCTATAACTCCTGGGATGTTGGAGCACCGCCACCGCCTCTGTCCTCGCTATTCTTCTCGTTTCTTTTCGCTAATCTTCCGATCTAGATTGACCCCTCAACATTTCGGACGTGGCTTCGTATCCTCTCTAACGTGCCCAAGGCGGTCCTATGGTTGCTCAGGTTCCCCGAGCTCGGTGAGAGCAACCTCAGGAAGACCGCTAAAGCATGGGCCGGAGAAGATGTAGCCAGCAGAATCGTGTTCACGGATGTGGCACCCAAACAACAACACATCTCGCGGGCACGTGTGTGTGACATCTTTCTGGACACACCTGAATGTAATGCACACACGACAGCGGCCGATGTCTTGTGGTCAAGCACGCCACTTTGACGCTGCCGAGGTATCCGTACAAGATGTGCTCGCGAATGGCAGCGTCGATCCTCAAGGGTGCCCTGCCCAAAGGTCCCGAGGGTACCCGAGCCGCCCAAGAGCTTATTGCCTCGGACGATGAGGAGTACGAAGAATTTGCAACTAGGCTCGCCGGTGGGTTGAGCTATGAACGCGTGAACGAGCAGTATTGCGAAGGACGAGGCCGCCTGGCGGTGCTGCGCAAGATCCTATTTGAGGCCAAGTGGACGTGTGCCTTGTTCGATACACACAGGTGGGTATCTGACTTGGAGAGCGCATACGAAGAAGCGTGGCGGCGCTGGGTCGCGGGTGAGAGCGGGGATATCCATCTATAAGGTATATGGGTCTCGAGACGTCCTGGGGTGATGGTCTCTCCTCGGGCGAACACCCACCTTCCGCCCTCCCCCCAACACCGACGGTCTATCGTCGTATGTGTGGTGGGCGAGTTGTGATGAACACATGTCTTTGTCATCGTACAACTCAGCTTGTGCAGCCAAGACTGTGGGTGACAACGGGCAGGCGACTAACCTGCGATGATTCGACTTTATGGTGTTGGCAGCTCCGCTTGTCGTTTTGCCTTTTTTCTTAGGCTGGATCGGAGTAGAGTGTTCACACCATATATCTGTCTTTGACCGATTGTGTTTACATGTTTGTCGTTTTACCTCTGTTTAGGTTTACAAAGGCGAGGAGTCACTCTAGGGAAACAGGGTATAGAAGTAACGGCGACTCGGACCAAGTGCTGGTAAGGTCTCGTTACTCAAGACAGGGAAATCAGTCGCCTCAATCGCGACGGAGCGGGCGTTTGTTTGGCAAATTTCATATGCGATGGACAGTGACATACCAAGATCCTCGGAACGCCTAGCGCTGAGGACGAATGTATTTTGGTTTTGATTTTTGGAGGACAGTGATCTTGCGCTTCCGTGATTTTCCCAAGGGCTCGTAAGTGCGTGCTAGCGTGGGCTATAACTCGATAATCGATACTCGAGTATCCCTTGGGGGGGCGGGGGCAACTAACAGTGGGTGAAAGCGAGCCGTCCTGTGTTTATCAACATGCATTCTCTGACGACATACTCGCAACGGTAAGTTAGACACAGAGCTATAGCCCCTCCCATCTCACCCCCCTTCCTTTTTTACTCTCGTATATGGAAAAGGCTTGCGATTCATCGGTGATGCTTTTCTTATCGGACCTAAGCGTATATATTGAAACGAGTGTGATGTAGTGTAGCGCGAGAGCCGACTGAGGAATACCTTCGGGCATGAAATGACAGCCACGCACACATATCTATTCATTCAACACTAGCGGTAGCTAGCTAGCTAGGGAAGTAGATAGGCGTCGAAAGTAGTCTCGCGTAAGATCTCGTTTACCAGAACAGCCGTCTTCCGTAGGCAAGTGCGTACGTAAGATAGGCCGGAGAAGAAGAAGTTCACATATAAAGTATAGGTTGTAGGTATTTTGGGGGGGAGCAGGTACTATTGCTTGTTACTCACAGCGAGTCGTCTTTCGGTCTTGTCAGTTCAGCTGGGGTTTTATTATAAATCATATATTACCAAGACTAGGAGTCTGTGTTCAGGTCTACAGGTATAACCTATGGGTGTATGTGTGTCCGTAGGCTTGTACGTCGGTGTAAAGCCAATGACTTTTCTACTCGCATTGACGTTCCCCGTCGACAGAGGTGCATAATTGTCCCAAAGAGGCTCAATCGAAAAAGGCGCCGATTATAGAGTCTATATACAGTCTGTTCATTCACCGATCTGACCTACCATCGGGTAGGCGTTCCTTGTTAGCCGAAGAGGCTATAAAACATACAACGTGGCATGAGTCAGGATTGGATGTGACGCCAGCCAGCCCCGATCATGTAGCGTTCATAAACACAATTGTACTCAACGGTAACATCAGCAGCGATGATAGGACGAGGCTAGGGCTGATGTTCGCTTGGGTATACCCTTTTAAGCAAGCAGTGCTTATGTGCGTCCCGGCCGCATCGTTGCGGCGACCAAGACAAGTGAGCGAGGGCCCAGGTAGCAGCGCCGTTCAGCTTCGGTATAACGCTCGGAGGGGTGAGGAGTGAAGGGTGAGGGGTGAGTGGTCAGGTGTGAAGGTGTGAAGGTGTGAAGGTGTGGATATAATGAATGATCTATTCATAGCATAGACTGACTGACTACTACCTAGGTAGATACTGTAGCATATGTACAAGAAGCACAGTTTACACACTTTCCTTCAGCATACACTGCTACCCTTCATCTTGGGTCAACGGGGTCGTGAAACGCAGACACACCCGAGGGTAATTTCAAAAGGAAAGCGAACTGAACTTATGTTCCCGGCTGCATGTGTTACGTGTAACCAAGGTGGAAAACGACTTCGCCATTTGGGCTGAAGCAGCCATTGGGGAAAGGGAGAGAGACTTGGACCCAAGCGTTTGGGATCCGGGGAGCAGCCCGGAGGGGGAGGGGGTGTGTTAGGTGTGAGGTGTGAGGTGTGATTGTGGTGGTGTTCTTCAGCCTTCAGCTCAGGCGACACTTTGTTTTTGTTATTTAATCCTATCTTGCTTGTCTTACGGCCAAATATTATAATTCGTCCGTAAAGTCGGTTACTACATGTGCACGTGGCGATGGAGTAGTATTATGGGTTTCAGCTCTGTTGATCAGGTATTCGAAGGAAATATTCGGTAGCATTTGGACAGGGAACATGGGGAAATAGAGATTATAATACTCCGATGTCATAACAACAGCGACAGCAGCAGCAGCAGCAACGAGAACGACAAGGATCATAATACCTGCTGTACATAATACTGATAGTAGGAACCGCAGCAACATCATCTTTCCCAAGTCTCAGTCCGTGGGCCTTATTTTATTATTTTTTGGTTCCTTTTCTTTTTTCAGGCGTTGATGGCAATGATGGATTGCCGCTTCGGAAATTTTCAAACTGGGTTCCCAAGCAGGCGGGTCGGCCAAGAAGAGAAGAAGCAGTACATAGTAGCTCAACGCCAAGAGAAGCCAGCTCCCCCCGTTGCAGCCGCGAGCATCCGAGGATGAGAAGAAGGGTTGATCGGACCGGGGGGAAAGGGGGGATGCCTGCAGGTGGGTTACGAAGACCCGTTATTGCTTCTTATGGCGGAGCATCTTCATTTACCTACTACCTAGTACTTCAAATGTCATTCACTCATTCATTCACAATTACCATTATATTACCGCCTACACCACATGCCACTCACTAGCCAGTGGTACTGTACATAGCTCTCTCATCTACGTAATCGACTACACGACTACACGACAAGGGCGGGACATGGGCGGGACATGGGCGGGACAAGGACAAGGACATGGGCACGGGACAAATATAACAATGTTACATTTGGGCTGTATACTACAGTATGTAGGAATAGGTAAGATGGAGAATAATCACAGAAAATAGAAAAGGCCAAGAGGGTGAAGGAGGGGTGTATTAGTTATTCATCACACATATAAGATCTACTGATATAGATATGCGGCGCTTTTATTATTCACTACATAGTATGCTGTCTCATATCTGTCTCGTATTCCGAGGGTGTCTATCCGGTTACTTGTACTAAGTATGATGTATCAGCTGCAATGCATTGACATGGATTGGCCTCATGCTCTGCTCATACTCTCTCTCTTTCTGTCTCTCCTCTCTCCTCTCTCCTCTCTCCGCCATGACTTACACCACACTACAGCACACTACAGCACACTACTAGTAAGGCATGTAATGTGAATAGCAGTATCCGACTATCAAGTATCATGTCCCATCTCTGTGTGATATAATACTACCGTGATGATGGTAACCCTCATGATTCTGTCGCGGTCCTCTTATAATTCCTTGAACTTTACCGACTCTTGATCAATCTCGGCATCACCACCATCATTATGCTCAAGCGTCACTGAAGGCGAACTCTAACCGCCGTGGTCTTCAATTGAATTGATTTTCTCACCGAGGTTGGCGCCTCTGTCGTTGTGGTACTTGGTGTACTTCCCGTTGGAGCATCGTGAAAATGGTGAAAATGATACTATTTGTACACAACCCCCACGAATGTTATATTTCCTCTTTCCCTTTGGCCCTTGCCCCTGCCCCCTGCCCCCTGCCCCTGCCCCAGTGCTTGACTACAGTATGTGTCTATTGCACTGTATCGTACCGTATGCTGTACAGTATGACAGTTATGAGTAGATCTTGGGAACCCTGCATGGCAGATTTGCGCCCGAAACGACATGGGTTCAACGGGGCTGCTTCTTGTGCCCCTCTGGGATCCTGGGATCCCCGGCCGGGATCATTATTCTCGGCGAGGACCATACTAGGTACAGAGTAGCCCACACCTCAATTTCTTTCGCCAGGGCCCCTTGACCGCTGCCCTTGATCCCCTTGATCCCGGTGCGGTGCTCAACGTGCCACAAGGTAGGTAGATAGGTAGTCTAGCAGCAATCAGCAGCAGCCTCTCGTCAACTGATGGATACTCATCAACACATGGTAATGTACTGAGTACCAACCAACATAGTAGTATCCAGCGTTAGGGGGAGTGTGTTATACAATACACTACCGGGTAGAGATTGACCCTTCCCAACAAGTGTCAATATACTAGTATGATGCGCCTCGTATTGGACAGCATGAAAATGAGGCGAGCAGGACGTTTGCCACCCACCGTCGTCGAGATGATGGGGAAATACAAAAGGACAAACATGGAGGGGGAAAAAGGAAGAATGATTGATAACCTCAGTCTACTGACCTAACCTTCGGGTACTACTAGAGGTTATACTAGATGTTATACTAGATGTTATACTACATGATAATTGATAATCAATAATGATGATGATAAAAGGTCTGAGGCTTTGTCTCCGCATTTTAGATCGAGTTCCCTGACATAGTGTACAAACTCTACTCGGTAAGCTTAAATAAACCCCTAGTGTAGATTGAAGAATGATTAAACAGGGTTCGGCGACTTGGTTCTAGCTTCAACTTACTATGTACCAACTGACTCCTCAGCGAGCATATACCTATGTATTACAGTAGCATGCCTTGGTATAGTATGTTTAGTGTATACATACTGTACTGTAGAACCCTTTGTCGATCCCAAGACAGCCACGACGAGCAAGTGGCTGACCAAAAGACCAGGGGGAGTCCCTTCTCGAGACCTTGACCAGACCAGTAACCAGACCAGTAACCAGACCTTGACTCTCCCAGCAATTCTCCAGTGGCTGCCGACTAGATCACTAGTGTAACCCAGTGCAGTCTAGTCTGTAGTCTCTACTCCACTACCTATGTACCTTGTATTCGATATACTATCATATACACACTACTAGTACATGTACCCACTAGGTTACATATGTAGTACTGAGTATACACCACTCACGTCCACGGTGGGCGTGTTCATAGGTGCCATATCATTCATCCATTGATTATACCAAGACCCAAGGTTAGTCTACTTACTATGTAGTGTAAAGCCAAGTCCAGCACTTACTTATAGTAGTAAACCACGGTAGGTATACACTACGCTACCTACCCATGAATCAGACTTCCTTGGGCAAGTCTGCTTGGGCTATCCTCTGTTCCCATCCCCATTCGGTTTTCCCGGACCAGGCCTTTCCCACCTGGGCCACCAGGTTTGGTAATGGCTTGCTGAACGATGCTGCCCACATTGCCTGTCATGGACAGTTGTGGGGCTTCATATGTACGTACACTATGTATACTACCTATGTATACTACCTATGTATACTAGGTAGGTAGTGTACAATTTACATATACTCTATGGTGTACCTAGTGTGGTATAGTATACTGTACTGTACACTACTAGTAGGTAGACAGACTGACCTTACTGTAGCTGGATACAGGATGGGAACACCGGCATTGTATCGGTAGAAGGCTACCTAGAAGCAAAGCAACAGAGTTAACGGCGCCACGGCAGCCATGGGTCCATGGAGCCGGCGATGGCGATCCCAACCAAACTACCTACACTACACTACCTACACTACACTACCTACACCATACCACCTGCTCTACTTACGTATAACGTACATATCATACATAGTAGGCAGGTACAGTATACACACACATATGCTCATAGTATGTATGTACGTAGGTACTGTACAGATGTAATCTGTACTTACTATTACTTCTACTACTACTACCTACTACGATGATGACGACTAAGACGACTACATAGTACATAGTAGATATTACCTGGTAGGTATACTAATACCACACTCACTCACTACCTGACCTACCATTGCTACCATTGCTACCATTGCTACATCCCCTACGGCACGGTACCTACAACGACTAACCTGTTCCATCTGACACCGTCCCGACACCGTGACGGGTAACTAAAGTAGCCAGGGCCATTTCCCCGATCTCTTTACACTGCAGCTGTGCACTACCTAGTCAGTGCCTACATGTAGTCTAGGTAAACCTCCCCTTCCTAGTTGGACTAGACTATCTACTTTACATACGCAGTAGTGTAGTCTGTACATCCTATACATCGTACAGCATAGGTATCCATGTGTTGGTGTTGGGGCCCTCCATTCACATACACTACCTGCCTGCCTACACCACCGACCATACATAGTCACTCTTAATGTATACTATCGATCTCATCTCACCCGATACTCATCCCAGTATATAAAAACCCCCCCCTCTCACCCCAGTCCCCTTCTTCCATTATCATCATCCCACCGAAGTGTTAAACCCCCTTCCCCCTTCCCCATAAAAGGTATTCCGCCCAACAATAAATACAATCTCGGACTCTTAAATGTACACTTCGCACACGACTCAGATCTTGGATCAACTATAACATACGAACAATATACGTTGACGTTGCACTGGGTTATCATCTCGACAACTGCGGTTCCGAGTTGTCGCTTGGCACGAGTACAACCATTACTAGACATCATAACCCAGCAACCAGTAATTCATTTAGAAGGGACTTGTTATCAGCACAGCTTCTCTTGAGTCGTCTGGGAGAATAGACGCGACGTCCTGAGTATGTCCAAGCTTCGGAGAGGACCGTGGTCCCAGCGCGAGGATGCCGCTCTTATACGCCTCGTCCAGCAGCAGGGCCCCTTGAACTGGGTCAAGATCTCAGACACACTCGTCTCGAGGAGTCCTAAACAATGCCGGGAACGGTACCATCAGAACTTGAAGCCAACGCTAAATCACGAACCTATATCCGCCGAGGAGGGTCAGCTAATCGAAAAGCTCGTTGGCGACCTGGGCAAGCGATGGGCCGAGATTGCGAGGAGGTTAAACAACCGGAGTGACAACGCCGTCAAGAACTGGTGGAACGGCAGCCAGAACCGCCGGAAACGCTTGATGCAGCGAAGAAGGACGTCCGGCGGCTACGACGGTCATCACCAACTAGCTACAGCCCTCGACCATCCCCGAAGGCCACAGCTGGAGCTGGCTACCGGAGCAACACACATGTTTCCGGCAAATCGCCGCCACGAACCCATCTCCCCTTGCATGGTGCACTATTCTCATACCGCCCAGAATGCGCCTCCGCCCTCGGGCCTCCCATCGCCCAATTCAGACAGGGGCTCGTTGTATTCCGTCCCCATCACCAAAGATTCTTTAGCGCCACGCAGTCCCATAGCGCTTCCACCCTTGCGGCGGAATAGTTACGATACCTTGAGGCCGACCTTCAGACCGGATCCCCTTTTGTCTCCCGTATCAGGGAGACCTAACTTTCGGCTGCCGCCAATACAAACTTTAGAGGTTGGCGAACGTCACGCACTACCGACGGCGCCGAACTCGCCCCTAGATCCGGTGCCGAGCTCGGCACAGCAGCAATACGATCCTTCTCATCCATTTTTCCGGTACCAGACCGGCTCGAGCAGCAGTAGGAGGAGCAGCCAGAATGACGAGTGGGGCGCGAGGCTGAGAGTGAGCCACCTAGTAGACTAAGACTAATATCACGGTTAGGAGTTTTGGCGTCTTCTTTCCCTGGGGGGTGTTACGGATGAGTATGACGGGATGCGGGAGTGGGATAGGATGGGATGGGCATAGCAAAAGGCAAATGGAGCATTTTAAATTAATAGCAGAACGGATACCCTTCGTATGGACTTCTCCCAATGAGAAGTATCATTACACTACCTACACACTCTTACGTGCCGGCCTTGGAAGCGTGGCCATGAGTAACTCAATGTAATACCAGGTATTACCAAAATACTATCGAGGAAAATGAGATGAATCTTGTCAGTTCAGTGTGCCTCTGCCTGTGCCTGTGCTTCTTCGGTGACTCCTGTAGACGACTACTAGGTCTAGTCATTAGTAAAATAGACCATGCGCGAGACTATCCTCTCTATTGAAATCGGCATAGATTTGGGCTATGTCCCTCGCACCTAGGCCAAGGACACTGCTCCGACCAAAATAACAATGTGGCATCACGCTGTTCGGGGCCATGACAGCGTTTGCCTCTCTCTCTCTAGTATTGCCATGTTACTTGGCATCCTTACCATGAGCGTCCGTTTGTCGCCTTCTCCCTTCTTGAAAGCCAATCACATATTGTTAAGCCGCCAGAAAATACACTATCCCGAGATGGTCATCATCATCATCATCATCATCTAAAAAGAGTAAGTATAAAGCCGCACCCTTCCCAAAGCGGAGGGGCGGAGGGAAAGACGGACCGGGACACATGTAGGTATGTCATTATCGACGATGATCACTCGCGATATACTAGTGTACACTAACCCTAGAAGGTAGCTAAAGCAGCTACTTTCTCTCTCGTCCTCTCGTCCTCTCGTCCTCTCGTCCTCTCAGTCCTACAGTACCAAGCACGCAAGCAGGCAGGCATAACCAGACAAACGGACCGACGGGATCAATGACGTCCGCAAATGCATCTCCTACTCCCCGTTATCCCCTGGGGAGACCAAGAAAACCACCAAACCACCAAGAAACCAGACCACCAGACCATAAGCCACCCACAGGTGACCTACATGAAACGCAGAGCTAAGTAATACCATACCTGCTCAAATGGTCGCCGAGCATCCAGAGCACCCAAACAAGCCCACCCAATGGAACAGCACTAGCAGGTGCCGGCATGCACAATGGTCCGTGTACCGTATACTCAGCATCTAGCGTACCGTAAAGAGAGACGGAAAGAGGGAGGGAGGGAGGGAGAGAGAGAGGAGGAATAGAACGAACGAACGAACAAGGGACCCACGAGCCATCGTCAGCACGTACATCACGTACATCACGTATCTACATACATACATAATACACACTTGGCACGCAAGTAATGAACACACTCACTCAGCCTGCACGGATCGGCACTGCCATCAGGGAGGAGAAAAAACATAACGGGTTGCAAAAGAAAAAGACGTGAAAAAAACATGGGAGAGGGCGCCAAGTACGGGCTACTGGGAATGGCGAACCACGGATGGCAGGTTACTGGGAGCCCTCAGAAGAACAGGACAGAGGGCAGCACAGAAGACGAGAGCGGTTACGTTGCCACGGCAGGTGAGAAACGGACGGACACACTACACTGCCAGGCTAGACTAGACTAATCTAGATGGAGTACCTAACACACGACTACCGCATACTATGTAGGTATTATTCCATATATATCACACTATACCTACTGTAGATATCACTACCGCTACACGATGGTCTCCCGTCAGTAGACTAGCACGATCTCACAGTTCGGTTCATAGTTAGGTTCACAGCTAGGTACACACTAATGTAAGGACAACCCCGTCACCTGTCGGTAGATCAATCGCACGTTCCCACCGAACCCGCCGGAGCCTACTTGCCAGGTATGTAGTGTAGGTACTATGTAGGTAGCCCTCTACCCTCTACCCTCACCTGTCCTTCCACGCTACACAACACTATCCCATCCACAATGCTCTTTTCCTCTCCTTTTCCATCCACATACAGGAGTAGATTAGGTCTAGTCTAGTCTAGTCTAGTCCATCTCCAGTAGTGTGGCAGATGTAGTACGGTGGTGGTAAGGTAGCAGGACGTGGTATTTATCCAATGTAGTCTCTCACTCACTCTATCTAGACTAGTTTCATGTATTGTACTTTTCTCTTTGCGACGCAAGACCCAACGCAAGACCCAACGCAAGACCCAACCCAGCACTACACTACCTAATAGGTAAACCCATCTAAGCTTTTATAGGCGCCTGTGATGTTCCGAATAGGCAAAAGCCCTATACGCCAAGTAGATAGATACAGTACAAACACACACATACATATAGGTATACAGATAGGTATACTATGTACAGATATGCCTACGGTAGTGTAGGTAATAAGGTAACCTGTAGAATATATATGGATACGATACCTACTACTACTACTACTACTACCACATGGTCCATCAGACCTCAAAGTGTTACTAGTACGTGCCTGTACCGTCCACGCCGTTTTCGTTTCGGCCTTTACGACTTGGCCTTGGTCTTGGCCGCGGGGCGAGTCTGTATACCTACATACCTACCTCTCCAGCTACCCATACCCATACCTATTACCATACCTATTACCATACCTATTACCATACCTATTACCATACCTACCCACATAGTATACCGTATGCGTTGCCTACGTACCGTGAAGCGTGAGGCTTCGATCCATCCTTCCTGCCCATGCCCCTTTGAGTATTTATCCAACAAGGAAGAATAAAAACAAATATATACATAGTAGGTATGCTTACAGTACACGAACAGCCAGGTATAGAGGGCATGGAGCCGTGATGGATGATAAAATTACAGATATCTGATCTTGCATATTCGACGCGGCACAGCCTCTCCGGAGATTTATTTGTTGATATCGGACCGGGAACGAGCAAGGATTTACCAACCTAGTACCAGTAACTACTTAGTAACTACACAGAGCTAAATACTTAGCCTGGTGGACAGCGTTACAGCAGAATCCTGAGGCTGCGGTGGAATGAAAACGCCAATACTTTGTATTTGAATACCTACCATGCATAACCACCGCCTGCCCTGCCCTACCTGAGCATTTTTGTCATATTACGTCGTATAGGCAGCCTAGACTGGTGGTCCCCGTCTATCCACATAGTGTATACTAGGTATAGGCAAGTCGTTCGTTCGCGTATCTACGTTCGGTACTGTAAGGTAGTTGCAATAAGTAGTTACAATAATAAGGCCGAATTGTTTAATTACGGTAGCCTCCCCCCCCTAGTACAGTATAGGTGGGCTTGTCGATGGTCGTTATTGCTATGGAGTCCATGGATCCATGGATATAAATGGGTCCCCGAGGAATCCTTGTGCAACTCAGGGGTCGTTGGATCTGGCACGTCAGTCCCGGGCAGGACAGAGACCTGGGACAAGTAACCTGGGACAGAGACAGAGACCTGGGACATTGGTTCCCCTTCGAAGAAGAACCACCGAAGGTGGAAATTGATAAATGATCAACGGTAGGGAATATGGCGACAAAGAATGTTCTGTTCTGGCAGTCCCGCATCATGCATGGTTACAATGTAGCCCGCGATTGCGCGTGGCCTGGACAATACGGGGGGACTATCCTATCCGTCCGGTTCTATCGGTCGAGTCTTTCTTCTGTCGCACTCAACCAGCCATCTATCTACCCGTCCGTCCATCCATGGAGCTGGGTTCGTCATCGTCGATCATTACAGATGGATGTCCTTGCTCTTCAGCCCTTCGCCCCAAGTAATACAGTAATACAGTAATACGGTGATACAGTACTACAAAACACGATTCATCCTTCGTCGTTCAAAAGAGAGCATTCTTGATCATATGTCTCAACACTGCACACCCCTGGCGTAATACATACTGTAGTTCTCAGGTGTAAGTAATAAGATGGGGGAGGGGAAGGAGAGGAAGAATGAGAATGAGAATGAGAGTGGGAGAATATATTTCAAGGTCCGTGTTCTTACAAGTGAGTACTTTACCTCCGTCAGGTTATCATCGGACATAGGTGACAACAATACATAGTACACTAGCTACATTACGTTTTCATCGTCACACACAATGTCCGGTCAAGAAAAAAAACACACGAACATATCATAGCTAGATCAAATGGGTAAGGATGAGGGAAAACGGTTCGGATCTCAGCGCGACCCAGTGGATCTCTAGTGCCGTGGGCCGTGGGCCGTGGGCCCGTGACGGGGGCTTGACCAGTTCGGTATAGTAGAGACTGCGCTAGCGATCATGATGAGAGGAGCAGATTCGGCGCTATGTATAGAGTGCTACCGCTTATGTCGAGGCATGCTTCAGCAAAAACCGCACCAAGCACCGCCCAATGGAGCCGTCTATGATGGGCGAGTGATCCGAAATGGGCGGCGCATGCTCCTTTGGACATCGCTCGTGGCGGTATACGCTTCATTCTCTAGTGTATGTATGCGGTACGTGACGAGGGCAGTACGCGAGAGCCAAGTTGTGCCAAGTTGTCCTTGCAGCTGAATTATCAAAACTACCATCGTGATAATCATCGAGCATCGTCGATGATGGGTGCTGAACTTGAAGTCGGAAATGAAGCTGCCTTCAATATCATGCCTAAATTCTAATATTGCCCGGGGCTCGCCCTCGAGAAGAAGATGCTCCAACTGTCGACTTCAGGCCGCCCCGAGACATACCCCTTGTCGAAACACGGCATGGTCCAGGTCGATCATGGTATATACATAGTATTATTTCTTCAAGTGGGCAGCTGAACTGCTGGCTTGACGGGCGATCCTCGCTGATTGCCACGGGCTTGGCAATGACCCGCAATGACCTTCAGGCGCAGCTCCGTATAAGCCGGGGTGGCCAGTCAGGTTCTTGATTTACCATTTGTGGGGGGGGAGGGGGGAAGATGAGGGAAGATGTTGTGAGAGTGAGCATATCGGCAACCATTTCTAATAATTCCATGAACGACGTACTGTAGGAACTACTGTACCCATCTGTCCGTCCGGCTTGATCATGTCCTTAAACCGCAACGCAACGTGACTGGATGGAACACAACACAACGCAACACACATAGGTACACACACACACATGGACACCGTGCCTACTGTGCGCACTGTAGCACTATGAAGAAGCTCGTGGGTCAGCATTTGCAGCTTGTCTTTATTAGGCGCCGTTATGACCCAACCGTGCTTCAACTTCAACGGCGGCGACATGATGTTTATTTCCACACCGGGAAAAAAGAGACTAAGATAGCGCCTCCAAGTGCGGCATGGCGCATGGCTGATGGTCTAGCTAAACTAAACAGAAGGAGATTGCGAAGCTTACCAGACATCATCATACCTACTTCAGTAAAAACGCGCGACAGTACTAGTAGGTACGGTGGAGAAGCGGCGCACGGATTGAACATGATACAGAAGCACATCTCATCTTGTGGATGCAGCTATGATAAGCCAGGATAAGCGTGACTTCAAAATGAATCCCGACGGGCGTATGTCTTCGGCTACAAAATGCTATACCTATGAGTACTGTAGGGGCTCACTGGAACAAGGGGATGAGATTTGTAACACGTCAGAGAGCGAGACAACAACGCTGTAGAAAGGATACTAGTAGTATTGCGTGCGTACTAAGTAGGGAGTACTCGGTACCTGTGGGGATATTTGCGTGTAGGTAGTGTATGGGTGGGTAGTGGTGTGTGTTTATCAGGTCTGATGCCCGTCAGGGGTCATGATCATCGGTACTGGTACTCTACCACGTATTCAGCTTCTACAGAAAAGAGCATGAATACTGTGTGCGCCAAGGTATATTGACCGGTAGAGATGGAGGGAGAGAGAGGGATGTGAACACCACACTAGTTGTAGCTTGGGTAGCGTCCCGACAGACTGGGATGACTCGCGCAAGGAATACCGTTGCACACGGCAAGTACGGTGCGGATCACAATCCTGTTGGCTGACATCGTTGAACATGGTCGAGCATCTTTGAGCATCGTTGAGCTCTAGCGCTGCCGATCTTGCTGAAGCACCTCCGGCTTGACCGGGGTACATCCTGGTTCGTGCGAATCAATAGTGCTGTGGTTCAAATATGGTCGCCGACCTCGACCTGCAATACTACGCTGTCGTCCAACCCTACATCAGTATACTGTTCTGTTGCTAGTTACTAGTAGAGGAGTGGACTATCTCCAGCTCATCATCGTGTGCGTCGACAAGGCCAAGAGGCATGGATTCGCAAGGATTTGCAAGGATTTGCAAGGATTTGCATGGATTCGCATGCATACGCGTAGTGCTGTACACCACATGCAGCGGGACAATCAAACCAAGACGTTCCCGCCGAAGTCATAATCAGAGATTAATCATATTTTCCATGCAAGATCCGCCACGAGATTTGTGTCCGTCGGCTCTCCCCTTGCCTGGCATACAGTACGGGAACCACTTCGTATCTCACTCACCAAAGGACAGGGGAGCAGCTGTGCAGTGTCACGCTGGCAAGAAGGAGAGGAGAGGAGACACCTCCCTGTAGTGTGGGGGCCGTTGAAGAGTTGGAGAGGTGACGAAGGAACCCCACGACAAACGGTACAGCCCAGCCCAGCCCAGCCCATCCCAGCCCAGTGCAGTGCAGTGCAGTGCAATGCAGTAGGCTATCACAAAATAAAGGTCAAACGCCAGAACAATGGGTATGATCGTCCGCTCACCGCCGACATAGCGTTCGAACGACGGGACCATCCGAACGACCGTTTTGCACCATCTACGCCCGTGCGTACCGCGTGCGTACATAGTACAGTCGGGACGCTGCAGATACTACTATATGTACCTATATATGCGTGCGCTACAGTAGCATGTTGCAGTACATTGCGGTGGTAGTGGATGGGGTGGAGTGCTACCGTACTCGAGTGTATGTAGTGTACTGCGTACATAGGTAGGTGAGGTGATCCGAGACCCCCCTCCCAAAAACAAAACCCACAAAAAGGACCACCGTACACTGTATTCGCTAGATAGTCCGCAGTGTGATGACGATGACGGGGATCTGTTGTGGCAGCTGAAGTAGCGGTAAGTGAAAGACAATAAACGTCTCGTCATTTACCCGGCATTAAGGCTTCGCGCACCCGTCCACGACCAGATTGTGGTTCCCCGTGGCCCAGCGATCTGGTTCAACTGTCGGCTATCGAGGATCTACATATTGGTGATCCATGCTGGGCCCCCAAACCACACAACACTGTGTTGTCACTGTACGAACCGCCCTCGCATGTAAATGCAACCGGGCCATCCCTTCACCAGGTGAAAGACACCAATTCTGGTCGATGCGGGTTCAGAGGATCGCAAGTCATCCCCCATAGTGTAGGCATCGCACAATTTCCCATGATTCAATCCCTTCGAAGCCTTGTCTGTTCGCGTAATTCTCGTTTACTACGGTCCAAGATCTACAAGTCTCTTCTGTGTGTGATCGTGGAGTGGAGAGTTTGGACTGGGTCGTATTCGAACAAATGCCGGAGCGTGTTTTCACATATGTTTCGGAGGTGGCCCCCACTGTTCATTATGACAGCATCTTTCTTCCGGCTTCTCTCCGCGGCCGTGCAAGACTTGGTAGAACTCAGTAGTCTCTTATACGTAATACACGCTCAGAGTGAGCATGAACCCCATTGATTCAGCGTCGCTCGAGCGGCCGCAGCATTCGTATCTGGATTTAGTATGACTGCTTTGAAGAACCACTCCTGTCCTCCTTGCCGTCACCCCCTACCCTATCCTCGATATTGATTGACACTCGCACCTTAGAATACATGTAGGTGCAGACTTACCACTTTATAACCGTTATACCGTGGCTTTGAGCTCTGATATAACCAAGGAACAAACCGTTGCACAGTCGTCCGTCTCTATGAAGTCTTTGATGAACCTAATTCATAGAATGCACCTCCTCAAGGTCCATGAGAAATATTTGGTGGACAATGCCATACACATACTCGTTCAGCATATTATTGCGTCAGCAAACGGTCGGGCATTTTTTTGCCTTGGCTATCTGGCTTTGTTGCCCTCCAGTCGATAAAACGCCTAATCAAGATTATTGGCTCGCAGTTGTGTAACTCTAGTAGCAGTCATACTAGACCTGCCTTCATGCCGATCCTGCCTGTTATAGATACCTCATCTAAGTAGGTACGTCAACCGAAAGCTGGGGAACGGATATCGATTATTTTTTCTGGTTGGTACTACCTAGAACACTGGCCAAGGCAAGCGTTGCCGCGATCCGCGCATCCATCTCGGCTTGTTGCCTCTGTGAGATTTCTTGCCCTGTTACGGGGGTGGCCAGCGAAGAATCCAGACTATGGCTGCTTTGACTTGGTGAGCCTCCCACAGTGCTGTGCCTACTATAAACTGAATCTCGGCATACTCGTTTTGGTTTGGCAGAAGAGCTTTGAGATACCGTATGGGGGCCGCTGGGGAGAGGCTGAACAGGGCCGTCATTATCTTTTGATCGCCGCCGCTCCTTGCTGGCCGCACAAATGGTAGCCAAGCCGTTGGCATCGTCGGCGTGGCGTTGGGGTTTTTCGACAGCAACACCTTCTAGGCTTCGATGTGCTGGATACGATGGAGCCTGATCACAGTAACGCGGATCAAGATCCCCTTTTCCCTCTGTCGGGTTATTCGGTAATGCGTCAAAATCATCACCAGATTCGAATGAGAATTCTGAAAGGTCTCGCTCGTGTCTGGACGCTGATTTGGTCGCGGCCGCCTTAGAGGGGTAGATTGGAAAATCGGGGTTTGAAATAGCAAGCCTACTTGAAGTGTTGATTTGATGACGAGAACTTTTTGAACTCAACAAATCTATCGAGGCTTTGTCTCTCAAATGTGTTTCGGTGGGCGATTGTGCCTCCTGGTGGATATAATGTTTCCCGCTCGCCACTGCCGGGGCAGTTGTGATAGCCGCGAAGGGGCTGCAGAAGTCATCTTGACATCTCTGCTTGATGTTCGATTCGGGTTGCACAGTTTCGCCGCGTCGATACACCCGTCTCTCTCTAGAGATGGTGGTAGAAGCCATGATCCCGGCATTCTGCTGACGAATTTTTTCGCTCATGCGGAAATCATTGTCATTGTCTAAAATCTTGGGAGTCAGAACTAGGAAGACGTATGTCTCAGTTAGCTTTCGCGTTGCATACCGGGGGAGAGGAAGGGGGGGACTCGGGTCAATAGGATACCTCGCTCAGTACCCCTTTCTTTTCCAAGCGTATTGTCCCTCCCAGACTGATTTTCTTGAGTTTCCGTTCGAAACATCTGATCCAGATTCAACGGCGACACCAAGTCTAGGAATCACGTTAGACACGTAAGTTATGTGGAGAAGAGTTCCTTGCTTTAAGTATACCATTGACGTGGCGCTTTCTAAGTTGGTCGAGCCTCGAGAGGAATCCGCTGCTTTGGGAACCACTGCGGTCGACGATGCTATTTGTCCTCGCTAATGCGACAGCCTCGAGGCCGCTTTGGGATGATTTTGACTGCCGCGGCAAATGTAAATTGGAGCCGATGAGGTTTAAGTATTCACGACGTACCAAGATGACCTCAAGTCTCTTCACCTCAGCGCGATATTGAGACTCCCGCTCGAGCCAGTCGTTGGTCACTAAGCGGAACTGCTCGAGATTATTCTCTAGCGATTGTTTCACCTCCTGATAAGCCGCTTTTGCCTTGCGAATGCTTTCCTGGGCAGCGGCAAACCCTTCCACCAGATGTAGCACGTACGAGTTGTACTGAATTGGGATGGGATGGAGGACACCATGGGTCATGAGCAGCACCTGAAGAGCCTCGACCATTTGGTCTAAGGACTGATGGATGACTGGGGGTTACTTATTACTCGGTTGGACGCGGTTCTGGATATAGCCACTCACCGGATTGTACCAAACATGGTCCTGGTTGCGGACGAGGAGATGAGCGAAATTATCGTCTGTAGGCAAGAGCTCGGTGTCATGACTTGACATGCGAGACGAGGCGGGTCTTCGAGCATCACCAGGCTGGGAGTCACGAGATGCCTTACCCTCGACTGAATTGGTTGCGAGAGGAGTGGAGGGCGTCCGGGCGCGCGGCCCCAACTTCAGCCAGCTCAGAGGTTCTGTCATCGTAAGGAGAGAGCGTGGATGAGTGAGCGTGAACGCTAGTGTGAGGATAGTTGTAGTTGTGGTGGTGGCGGCGGTGGTTTGTGGCAGATGGTAGCTAGCAATGGATTAAGACGACGTAGAATGTAAATAGATGATGTAATTAACATTGATCAATGTTGGTACTTAAGTAAGCACCTACATATACTGATAACAATACACTTTACAACTGCCACAGGTACCTGGACGACAACATATATGTTAGGTGACTACATGTAGTTGCTTACCTAGACGTACCAGGTAATGTGCATAAGTAGGTAAGTAGGTAAGTAGGTAAGTAGGTAAGTAGGTAAGTAGGTAAGTAGGTAAGTAGGTAAGTAGGTAAAGGTACCTTATGTAGGTAAGTTACCTATGTAGGTAGGTTATGTTAGGCACTTACTCATGTAGGTAGGTATACTCTTGCTATACAGCACCTTCCGAGGGGTACCTACCTATTTCGTACCCTCTCATTACCTGCACTCACTTACTACTGGGCCGATTAGCTATTGACTCATCTGATCTTAGCATACAACACGTGCTATAGGCGGTGCGTTATAGCTACGGAGGACAATATTGCTTGGTCTCGTACACAAGGCATCGTTAACTGGTACAGGAGTTGGGAAATTAAACAGAAGAGACCGACTCTACACGACTGATCGAAACGCTCAAGGATGTTTCAAGTTGCTGTTTAAGGGAGACTGTTAGACCTTGACTACTAGATATTGAGTTAAAAGGTGACCGGATGAGGCTACGCAGCCGAGCAGCACAGGAGCATATTTCGAGGGGAACATATGAGTTCGATCCCGGGGCGTCTTGTTTGATTTGCAAATCTACCTATGTCATCGCTTCTCTACCCTCCCTAGGTGACGAAACCATCATGATAAATCCCGGAAATAATTCCTAGAGAGATATCATGCAGGGGGTCTGGTATCTGGGTTATCCATAGAGGAACATGGCTTAGTTGCACGTTATAATGGTCGCCGTTGAGACGAAGGCCAGCCGTCCGAGAACAGCCTCGTTGTCATGCCGTCGCCTAAACTCTAGAGTGGCTTCGTTAAAGAGCAGCGTTGACACTAAGTCTGCTTCCTGCTCCGGCCTCCGGCCTCCTACCCGCCCTATCCGGGCCAACCAGTCTACATATATATACTATAACAGCCGTGGCCACCCGTATCCTGACCGAGCGTCGCAAGCTATAGACAATATCAATCAAATAGATCACCTGCCCTTTGCCGCTGTCTAGACCTTCCCCCAGATCCATCCCCAAACAATTCCTTTCCCGCGTTACTACCAAACTTATCGGGGAAAAGCTCCTTAATTGATTTCCCGGCTGACCCCTTGATAGCGAACCCCGTGTTAGAGCTCTTCTGGCTTGCCGCGCCGCGGATACTGAAGGCTGAACTTCCCGTCGGGTCTGGGTTGGTAATTCTGTCGGCCAATTTGCCCTTGGGGGGAAGTGTGATGCGATCTTCTAATTTGCGATTGGAGATGGCCGGCGTGTCGCTAGTACCGTCCATCAGAGGCAGCGTAATGCCCTTGGAGAGAAGGGTCGCCGCATCCTCGACTTTATCGCCGAGACGCCCGCTTTCTGATGTTGGCTCAGTTGGGAAGAGCTCTTTGGCCCGGTTCTGGCGAGAGATGTGGCTCTTGATAGCATGTGCCCTGTAGCGATTCTGCTCTCGTGCTATGGCCGACCTATCTGTCACCGACTCGTTCATGTTCCGATCGCCACCCCGGTCGCGAGCCGGAGAAGCCGAGCGATCTCTTGAAGTCCGGTGCCCCGAGCCTAGGCTATCTGGAAATAGCTCTCTGCCACGGTTTGACGATCGGTACGAATCTATTCTCGGCTCAGCCGTCTCGTAGTCGGGAGTAAGCGAACGCCTGCGCCGGGGGGGGATTGTGCTTGCTGCGGCGGCGGAACTGTCGTCGTAGAGATTCACGTCGAATGGTTCTTCGCTTTCCTCAGCTCGTGCTTGCCGTCCGCGTCTCCGAGAAAAGCTGTCGCCATTGCGGTCGCGATATCTTGCTTCATTCTTTCGCCGCCGCTCCTCTGGGTCATATTCTGGATTTAGGAGATAAAACCGGCTGCGCGAAGCGGCACCCGACTGTTTCCTGTCACTCGAGAGCGGGTCGCATTTGTAGGACGATCTCTGGCCTCGTCGGAAAGGGCTTGGCGCGAAGAAGATGCCGAGCGGGCAGCTGCGAGGCGTCTAAGATGGGGTCGGCGGCGAGGGCAACGAGGGCTTGCGAGGCAATGTTCTCAGAGGCAAACAGCAGGTTGGCGGAGTTGTCATCTATCCACTCTATCCGTTCGAGGTTCAGGTCGCTGTTGGAGCAGTGTTGCGCAACGTAGGCTTTGACGTCATTGGGATTCATTGCATCGAGCCCCTTGATGAAGACCTTGGTGGGGCAGCGGGCGTCTGCATCGTCGTCGATCTCGCCTGGCGAGCGATTGCCCTACAGTAAATGATCAGTGTGGTATGCGGCAGGCGAAGGCGGCCAAGACAAACCGGATCGGGTTCAGGGACAATGGGCTCGTCGGCAACAAGGTCGACATCAATGTCCATGTCGTGGTCAAGGTCCATCGAATCCATGGCGCAAACCGATGCGCGCGCGCAGCGCTAAGCAATATATATACTTTATATATGTATATATATGTAGAGGATGAGGGATGATGAACGAGCTACCTTGAGAACCACTGATAGATCCGCAAGATTCTAGCTAGGGTAATAGGTAGGGTTGCCGAGCGAGTTACGGTATACGGTGTGTTACGGGTTGTGGTGAGTGAGCGTGAAGAGGCTCTGGGGAAGAGGACGAGGTATAATAACTTGCGGCGAGAAGTAGGTTACCTATGTAGGTAGATACTACTTGAGTTAGATGAAAGGCGGAATTGTTTGTAGTATATAGAAACAATAGTACTAAGTAAGATGTGAATAGATCGCCATGCAATCCTCTGGCGCAAATGTTAAATACTTAAAAAAAAAAAAAAAGGAGATAGGAAGTACCGATGTAGGTATGGTCAAGAACTTTGTTAATGAGAGGTAGGAGGTAGACTACCTGAGGTTCTCAAGTAGGTAGGCAGGCAGGTACCTAGGCTGTCTAGATATCGCTGATGGTGGTTTGAATGCGACTCTAGTGCTCTTTGCTTGCCATACGCACTGTGCATGTTTGAAACGCCCGCCCGGCTACATCCTGTTAACTGAATTTGAAAATCCACATGCAGCTTGTGAATACACTGCCCTTGGCAAAGACCTTGAGATAATCCAGTCTCATCATACCTACAAACATCTATACTTACTACCTATGTACGAACTTGTATCTATGCAGGTACATATCCACCTAACTTCAAATGGACTTTTCAATGTTATTCTTCTTCTCGGCTTACAGTATCTCCTCTTAAGCTTACTAGGTGTGAGCACTATACTTTTTAACCAACACGACAGGCTCTATCCTGTCTATTAAATTCATAAGTTCATCTATCTCCTTTACATATGATGCTACATCCATTGGAAGTAGATTTGAGGTACGTAAGAGGACAGGAAGCTCACCTAGAGAGTGTTCCTATTTATTTATTGGTTTACTCATTCATATCGTGATGTATTTTCAGGGGGAAGGGGAAGTGACGGGCATACGATACTTTCGCCGAATGATGTTCATAAACATGTACAGCCTCGCAACCTCGCCCTGACACTTTCTTCCTCCCACACTTCGCAAATACCTTCGACTGCCATTATGGCCCACTAGTAGCGCGCCCCGAACCCGCGGTGAAAGAGAGTACAGTACTCTATGGGTGGGCAAAGTATCCAATAATATCATACGACAAGGGGGGAGAAACGATAGACACTGAGTAAGGGGGGTAGCCACCGGGTAGGTGGAAGATAATTTATGACAAAAAGAAAATGAAGTGACCCAGAAGACCAAAACTAATCTCAATGATGTGCTGATGCATCTCCTCCCTCGCCTATCCTGGCCATTCTCAGAACGCCGTGTCCTTATCTATCTGCGTTTCTGGAGGCTCTATCGTTGTTCAGGCTACCGAAAAAGGGAGACCTTTATACCGTCTCCACTCCCCGTCTACACACTTCCACCTGCATGCGTGCTAGCTTCGGCCGTGACCCGTCCCCCTCCACTGCACTAAAGCTGGGCGCCCTCGAGATTTCCGATGCCGTACGCTTGAGCGATGGGAGTGGCGGCATAATGTCACCGGCCGGCGGCCTATCCTCCTCCCCCGTGTCGTCGTCTAAGTTATCGTCAGGATCTAGGAGCAAATCATACTCCCAACTAGCCTCTAGACCGTCAAGATAACACGGAGATCGGCGGAGGAAATGCCACGAAAACGTATGGTGCACCATGGCAATATAAAGGGACTCGACCTTGCCCGTGACGTGACAAACAGCGCAATACTGCCTTAGGAACTCTAGGTCATACGGCCTGCCGAGTAAGCTCGAGTCTAAAGGCCGCAGCATGGGCAAACCTTCGAGCGTCACTGCATCACAAAGACGTGCTTGTAGCGGCATCCATTCCCTCCCACGAAGCAGGCTACCAAAAGCATTGTTAATTGCCCTGTTGAACGATTCGCTGTCCGTCCCACCAACCGCAACCATTTGATGAAGGCCGCGAGACAGGCAGCGTTTATATGCGTTGGTATCTTTTTCGAACGGGAATGGTTGTGCATTTGTGGGCAATAGCGACACATGCACGGTCCACGGCACTCTGGTCTGGCTGTAAGTTATACTACTCGGCGGGATTTGTGTGGCCCCATGAGTAGGACCGGAGAGGGGCTGTGTTTGCAAGGTGCCGCCATATTGTGACAGCCATTGTCGGGTACGCTCTGATTCTGGTGTTGATCGCCGTCGGTGGCGGTGGTGAGAACGGGTGGGAAGTGGTCTATCCTCCAGCACCTCGACGCGCTCCTCGAGGGCCATCGAGGCTTCATCAGTCTCTATGACCCTATCGTTCAACCTCTGCAGAGCATCGTCATGGCCGTCTAACCGCTCATCGTACCTATGTTCGGAGGTTGCCTGCCTTCTCTCCAGCTGATCGAAGGATATCCACATGCGGTTCACATTTCCGTAGCAGTCCTTCATATCCTGACTGAATTCTCCCCTGCTCGCCTCGAACTGTTCCTCTAAGTTACCGAGGCGTTGCACTACCTGCCCAAGGGCGTTCCCGATGCCCATCTGATTTTCTCGGTCCAGCTGCCCTTCTAGCATCTGGATGCGTCGTCGAAGATCCTCCACCTCGCTCTTATCGGGAGGTGTCTCAGTGGATTTGACGTGGTAACACGTCGAGTGACCGCACAGACATAACACGCCAGGATGGGAACGGTTGAGTGTAAAGCCAACACATGCGCAACGCAGACCCTTGATTTCCGGGTTGAGTAGGATGTATCGACACTGACCACTAGGTAAGGTCTCGTCATCAGCTCCAGTTCTGATGATGGCAGGGGACCCTGCCCTGGATGACAGCGACGAACGCGTCGACATGGCCACCTTGGGTCTCACAAGCCAATCCACGACTACTAGTAGCGATGACGATGGTAGTGGTAATAATGATGATGATAATAATAATAATGATGATGGTATAAGTTGCGGAAATAAGTGGTTGTCGGGTGAGCAAGGGTTGGCGATGTGCAGTTAGAGCTCAAGGCCCAAACTCGTACTATCGAACACGAGGCCAGCGGACAGGCAATGGGTTCGTGGGGAATACTTGGTCCATGGAATGATTCCTGCGGCACGTCTGTACCGGGGGTTGTGGCTGATTACAGAGTATTGCTACTGCCGCGCGGCCACCACCAGTAACAATGAAACAGGGCAAGCTAAGCTCAAGAGGAGACTAAAGAGGAAGAAGGGGAGCGGTAAAGTTCATATAAAGCAGTGTCCAGACGGTAGTGGGGGTCGAGCTGTTCGGATGCCGAGTGGCACTACTGGGCGGACTCAGGGTGCGGTTATATAAGTCTGATACCGAGCGACCGGGGCTCTTCGAAAGCGAGCGTGGGATGCTGGTACAGGTCCTGGGAAGGCTGCACGAAATGTGACGTGCAGATGTCGGGTGGCGGTCTGATAAGGTGTAAGTAAGTGAGAGAGAGGGAAGACGATGAGATAGATAGACAGACAGATTAGTAGAGAGACGATAAATAGACAGAAAAGAGATAGATGGGGGAGAGGCGTGCGTATGTGAGACAGGTAGGCAGGTAGGCAGGTAGAGGCAGGTAGTGTTCCTGGGAGGAATGTGGTGCAAAGACAAAGACAAGGAGAAAGTCCCCTGTCTGTCTGGGCTGCTGAGGCTGTTTAACTGCGCGGTGTAGGAGGCGTATCTAGGATAGATATGTAAAGGTACCGGTAGGTAACCCGGATGTTGCAGATATAACCGATAGGTCAGAAATGACGGTACTTTGATGATAGCGATAATGAGATGCTGGGCAAATGTACCTAGCTGGCCAGGGGTTGTAGTAGTAGGAGTAGTAGTAGTAGCAGTAGTAGTAGCAGTAGTAGTAGCAGGAGTAGTAGTAGTAGTAGTAGTTATCGTGGTCGTCCTCCTTCTCTTGGTAGGTAGTGGTAGTGGTTATGAAGATACAGTCATCTATAGCCTGGAGGTAGGTTGGTGGTAGTGTAGCGATGTGAGGGAGTTTCGACGCCAACTTGTATCTGCCTCTGCCTCTGCCTCTTGCGCGCTCAGTCTCACTGACTCTTTATTGCAGTATGAGGTACGAGCTACATTCATTCGATGGCCCCACCAGTCTTTTTTTATATGCTGTGTGGTTTCACTCGGGCGCGCGCGGCCTCTTCACCAGACTGAAAGACACATGAACACAGAAAACAGGCGCTAATCTTCTCGGTTAACGATGGTGTGCTCTTCTTGCTCTATGCTATAGATAGAGGAAGGCAAAGAAGAGCAGTGATCAAGATGGCGTGGCGTGAGATGGAGGGAGTGGAAGACAATTCGTCGATAGCGGTGATGATACACTGCGGTACCTACTGAGTAGATAATGCTAGGTTAGGTGGATAGATGGATAGATAGTGATTGACGGTTGATGGCGCATTGAGCGATGGATATGATGTTGTTGGAGGACATGGATGGATGGGTGATGATTGACCCGCTCTCCCCTGACGCGAGTGACCTTTGATCAGATTTGATGGGGTAACATTCTGTCATGGTTTCCACTAAATCCCGATGGCTCCAAGCCAGCATCGATTCAGCATCTTACCTACAGCCTACAAGCCTACTAGTACATACCTGTAGGCTGTACACTACACTACATTGCCTCTATGGTCTACCTAGTGTGGGTATGTACATGGGGAAGCTTACCTGTCTAGATAGATAGGGTTACTTGCCTAGCCTACCTCCTAAGGTACCTACCTCAATGTGTTCCTTAAATCTCAGAATGGGCTGTCTGGTTGGTTAGGGCCGGTGTAATCTAGGAATTTGTAGGTGGCATGGGTGGCTTGGGCAGGTAGCCCTACATACCTAGGTAGGTAATATGTACTAGTAGTTAGGGGCGTCGCATACCGCGCTCTCTTATCCTGAGATGAATAATGATATGTATGGTAGGCAGAATACTTCAATATGTTCTAACTTCTAGATAGGTTGTTTCCTTGTCATGACACGGTACGATTGTATAATACCTTACCTACACTAGATAGGTACACTAGATAGGTAGCTGTCTGTTTGGACATTCGAACATTAGAGCCCTTTTTTACCCATCTACACTACACTAGACCCAGCTAACTCTAGGTGGCCTACACTTAGACTAACACCATCAAGATGCCCCATCACTCACTCAAGCCCAGATCGCATCAGTTTAGCCCGGGTTGTCAAGTGGATCTGACTGGCTGGAGAGTTGGGCACGACGGAAAAGGTGAACCTCTGATCCGTGACGTGTGCTAGCTCAGGACCGGTCAGGGTAATTCCTATTTTTTTTTTCCCATGAGGGGGGGATCAGGACTAGGATTACAGCTCGACAAGAAATCTACGATTCAGAGTACACTAGGTTAGGTACTACCACTGTAAGTCGGGCCGTGGGGGTCATGATAAGGGGTACCCCTAGGTACGTAGGTAGGTACTATAAGTTGTACTACAGCACTTACAAATAACGAGCCTCTTTGCTCCTAGTGATCCCAGGGCTATATGTACCTACCTACTATACATCAATAAATGTGTAGGTATACCCACTACTGTAGACTACCTAGGTAGTACTTTGTATAATGCCTGGGTCGATTTAGCAAAGACCGACTTTGTCCAGACATGTGAATGCTGAATGCTGAATTCCGTCAGGTACTTCCTAGTGTAGGCAAGCACTTACAAGGTAGGTATTGTCGACAGAATGCAGTCCTGTACTGTGGGAAGAAAAGCTCTCTGGTACCTAATGTTTCTACTTTATTGTGAATACCGACTTTTATTGTCTTGCATATGAAAGAATCGACTCAGCCTGAACCTCATCTTTGCTCATCTTTCCGAGAATCCGTATCTTGTTTTTCGGGGTCTGATACGCACTGCAGGTACGGGACGAATCATGGGCCATGACGAGATCAGCAGCTCCTGGTCTGCTTGGTTCACCGGATGGCGCAAAGATAAGAGACTGGCCCGTAATGCACTCTCATTCTAACCTTAGTGTAGACTAGGTACACTATCTTGGTAGACTATCTACTGAGTAGATAGGTACCTACTCACACTCTCGTTCTACGGCGTCTCTGGTCCATTAGGTTAGGTAGTCTAACACAAGGCACTCGGAATCCAAGCCGTTGCCGCCGCGCCTCGTCGACTTCAAATACCACAGGAACCGCATGGGCCGGGAATGACGGCCTGCGTCAATACGTACTTACTGGTAGTATGTACCGTATGTGCGACCTGACTATCATAGGAACCTAGCACACATCATCGCCTCCCACGCCGCATGGGCCCATCGAGCGTCTCCTGTTAAATTCAACTGCAGCTCGTGGGTTTTGCTTGTGTTGTTGTGGTGTGAACCGGATAAGGCTGTGTGACCATGGGAGCTAGAGCTTTCTCAGCACACATCATCAAAGAGGTCGTTTAACGCCTTACTATTATTGATTCATTGAATGAGCGATTGATTGATCGATTGATTGATTGATTGATTGATTGATTGATTGATTGATTGATTGATTGATTGATTGATTGATTGATTGATTGATTGATTGATCGGGAGTCTATCTGAATCCCTTTTTGGCGTCGTCATCATCATGATTGATTATCATCGCAGTCATTCTTTTACCAAAACATGCGACTCCTTTTCCTCTTTTCTCTCTTCCCTCTCTTCACCTTTGTGCGTGAAAGAAAAGCGGGAAGGAAGTGGGACATAAGCCATACTTTATCCTGAGCACGATGAATCCACACACCATTATGCGCACCTGGTAAGGAATGGTGATGGCGAGTGGTGTGCCACTTTAGGTAGGTACTGCATACGATGTACCTACTGGTCAACATGTGGGAGCAGTATTGGGAGCAGACTGGGAGCCGGTTAGGTATTTGCATGAGGTGGGATGCCTGTCACTGACAGGCTGTCAGTGGTGGGATGCGCGTGTTTGCGAATCCCAGCCAAGCATCCACCACGACGCCTCCCGTGTGGCCCCCACGCACGCCATGATCCATCATACCACCCAGTCCGGCCTTTGGCACTTGGAAGTGTCAGGTATGTTCCGAAAGGAGCCATGGCACTGTCGATGCTATTTATATTGTGAACGGCTACCACCACTCTTTCCGATCTCCAGAGTACCTACCAGAATAGTAAAGGCTGAACACCTTACATACTAAGTAGTACATATATAACCCTAGGTCGATGTTGTTTTTCGGCCCGTGCCTTAGTTACTACTACTACCAGTACTCTGTCTGCTCCTGGCACCCGCACGTTCCGTCGCAACGTTGGAACGTTTCAAGGATGGACTTACACGACATGGCTTAAGGTACTTAGGTACTACCTACCTAGTAGTCTATTGAGTGCCTAGCCTGTAGGGAGTTGGATTATAGGTGGAGTTGAGCGCGTTTGCCGCTGATGGCCGGTTGCCAAGAAAAGAGCGCCGATAATAATAGGATCTCCTATCAAACGAAGATGATACCATAGATTGCGTCGAGCGGCTGCGGATTTGTCGCTGTCGAGACCATGTTTAATGTGTAGCACAAACGAACGATATAATAGTATAGGGGTAATGTATAAGGTATTGATTGCATCATCGTCGAGTTTGGTTAAAACGAAGAAGTTGTCTATTTGCTTATATGTATGTCTTTCACCTAATAGTGGCGAGTGTGTACCTATCTATATCCTAAAAAGAAGGTAACTATCCTCGGCCTAGACATGTAGATACCTAGCGTATTGCTTTAGTGGTCCCAGAGCAGTCGTCTTTTCCCGTTCCCCCATCAAGGGACCACCCCTCCAGTCCGAATCGGCCCGCAACAGGCTTGTTAGAATATCAGGCGGATTCGACCTCTGTTCGGACGACCATCAAGGTTGCTCAAATGCACCACGATTCCATCACATGGATAAACATGCGGCGTACAGTACTAGTATTTCAACTGATAGGACGCAATGCCATCACATGGACCCCAATAATTGCTTTCTTCTCTCCTCTCTTCCTGCTTGCTCCCCCACGTACCCTACCCCTTTTCATGTCACTAGATAAGAGGATCACTTGTCCCAGGCAGACAACAACGATCGTAAAAGAGTCTTTCTTCATACCCTTGGGCTTCCATCTTGAACTGCAAGTGTAAAGGGGTACGCTTCCTAGCTAATGGATAGGCTGGGGAAGAGAAACCACCGGCTAGAATAAGTTGGTGCTTGTTGAACACGGATTTTATTTCGACCTTCGCTTGCTCTGGTCAGAGCTAACATCTACGCGGACATCCGTACATGAGCGTGGGACTTCTGCAGTTGCGTAAGGGCTTAGAAGGGTTGTAAGACGAGTACAAAGATGCCAGCTGTAGCACGCAATTCCTCTCCTCTCTCGGGGGCGGGGCAGAAACGAACGTTATCTAGACTGGCAGCCTTCTTTAGACATCATGTATCGTTGGATGAACCAAGCAACGCTGCCCCAACGAAAGGTGAGCACGGGCAAAGATACGACTTTGCTCGACCAAGAAAGTTCCGTTATATACACACCCGTTAGATACTCATAGATATCAAAGGTGGCACCATCGAGATGACACCCTCGAAACTGCAAAGGCAAACCCGATGAGCCGCAATTCATCGTATGACATGAGTTCGCACTTCATCCATCAGATGAATACCTGTTTGGACCCTCCCACTCACGGGTACACCATTTCACGGGAGGCAACTAATGCCGTGAGGGGGTAATGAACTGATACCTGGAGAGGTAATCAATAAAAGAAAATTGCAGAGAATATAACGACTGGACATTGCCTGCATGGTCAAGCCCCAACAACTCAAAATTACATCATGATATTTTATATGCGTAGGTAGGTAGCTTAGGTACCTAGTAGATGCTTTGTGGGTCCGATTCGTTATATATGTAAGGAGCGCTGCAGCAATATATGCATTATACTGATATTACTAGTGCATTTAGGCACCTAGCCGTAGGTTCATGTCGATTGAGTGAACCTTGTCTGCTCTTGTAACTGCACAGTGTATTTACTGTCTTCGTACAAATGGAACCCTACCGATAGGTATCTTATCGTAACAAACCGAAGCACTAAATTGTCCCCACCATGCCCGCTCATCTGACATCCACATAACGCACGATACAAACGACCACCAACGACAGGTACCAACGCCGTCATTACTATTACGAATGTAGCACTACCTGTACGTACGGCCAGCAGACATTGCTGACATAGAGTGGTGACGTCGCACGTAACTGGCGAGAAGCGCCCCGAGACAGTAATATATCGTCATGTCGACATAGCAGTATAAGGCATATAAAACAACAATATCACGATGTCGGACCCCGCTGCTACTCTGGCCTCCCTTCTGCGGGCATCGACCATCCAGGACCACGACGAGGTCCTCAAGCTTGCCAATGCCGCCATCAAAGCATCCAAGACCGATATAGATGCCCAACACACCCGAGTCATTGCGCTGCTCAAACTCGATCGTTTCGACGACGCCTTGCGAGCCATCGCCGAAGGTGGCCATGCGCTAGAGTCCAAGTGCATCCTCGAGAAGGCCTATGCTTTATATAAGACCGGCCATCTCCAAGACGCCCGCGACACTGCCGAGAAGGCAACCTCAGCCCAGGCTGACTCCCGTCCCTTCCGTCATCTGCGCGCCCAGATTGCATACCGCGCCGAGAGCTTCGCGGACGCTGCCTCCCTTTACCGTGGTCTTGCTAGTGAAAAGGCGGGCCTGCACGGCGATGAGAACGACATCAAGATCAATCTTCTAGCCGCCAATGCCCAGCTGGAGTGGGCTGGCTTTGGTCACCGGATAGACGAAAGCGAGAGGCAAGCTTCCCGCGCTGATCTCGAGTCCTTCGAAACCGCCTATAATGCCGCATGCGCTCACATTGCCCGAGCCGAGCTCACCAAGGCCTCCATCATCCTTAAGCGCGCACGAGATCTCTGTGAGGCTAGTGAGGACCTATCACCCGAAGAGAAAAAGGCTGAGCTGCTCCCTATCATTGTTCAACACATATATGTGCTCTCTCAGCTGGGCAAGGACTCGGAAGCCGCGGCCCTACAGAAGCTGGTCGTGCAATCCGAGTATGTAGCAGTAACAAGCCCGTTATTGAATCAATATCTAATAATCTCCGTAGAATCCCAGAGGCACCTACGAGGGTAGTTGCTCAGAACAACCAAATTGCCCTGGCCGGGATAGAAGGTAATCCCTACTTGACTCAGCGCGTTTCTGAGCTCGCAAGCAAATTATCGGGCAACGACAAGCTATTTGAACACCAACAATCCGTCCTCATGCGAAACAAATATGCATTAGACCTGCAGATGCAGAAGTTTCAGGGAGCGGACTCATCAACCAACAAACAGATTCTCGCTGCGTCCACACCTACAGCGCTGCTCGATGTTGCTCCTCTCGGCGTCATTAGCGCTGCTGCTCGTACTGAGATGGGCAAGGGTAAAGCTGCCATTCGAAAAATCCTACCGGTATTAGAGAAACGTCCATACGACGTAGGGCTTTTGTTGACCATTATTCAACTATACATCCAGATGCGGAACCCCGGTCCTGCCCTAACTCTACTAGAGATATTCCTAAAAAACTTAGAGACCGTAACCACCACCGATTATACTGATGTGCGGTTTTCTCCCGGACTCGTGGCCGCGGCTGTAGCGCTGTACCGACTACAAGGCCGACAAAACTCGGCCCGCACGGAACTAGCTAAAGCCTCAGCGTACTGGCGGTTAAAACCAGAGTGCCCCTCCACCTCTCTTCTGCGCGAGGCCGGCATAGCGCTCCTCCGTTCGTCTAATCCCGAAGATATGGCAGCAGCAGGGGCAACTTTTGAAAAACTAGTCGCGCAGCCAGGCCAGGACATCACTGCAGCAGCAGGGTTCGTAGCATCCTTCGCCACCCGCGATTACACCAAGGTCGAGCCCTATCTGCAGAAGTTGGCACCCGTGGAGCGACTTACAGCAGGTGCCGACGTGCAAGCCTTGATAAACGCTGGCATATGCTCAGCCGCGGCGCTCACCCCCACGACCAAGAAGAGATTGCCAACAGACGAGCCTGAGAAAGAGAAGGCCGCGAAACGCCGGCGGAAGAAGCGGCTACCGAAAGACTACGAAGAAGGCAAGCAGCCGGATCCTGAGCGGTGGCTTCCGTTGCGCGATCGTAGCACCTACCGTCCGAAGGGAAAGAAGGGCAAGAAGCGCGCCCAGGAAGCTACTCAGGGCGGTGTCGTCAAGGAGGAGGAAACACTTGAGCTCGTGGGTGGCGCTGGAGCCGTCAAGGTGGAAAAGGCTACTGGCGGCAAGAAGAAAAAGAAGGGAAAGAAATAAAAAACCGGTCGATGAAACCCGGCTGGGCTGGCTACGTGTATATATGCCATATATGCCTCGATGATCTCACATACCGTGAATGGGCAGCTACAAGACCCTTTTCCCGAGTTATTCGATTCTCAAAGTAGTTCAGTGTGTCGTGTCTAGTTAGGCACATTGCTGATGCTAACGTAGAAGGACTCATAGGATTTCGTCTGTCGCAAACTATCTGAGCAAGTAAGCAAATATCCGCGAAACTACAATTGCGAAATTGCAATTTTCGAAAGAATAGCCACAAGGGTAGCAAACAATGCCCGCTTTTCGTCATCATTATATGCACATACACGCACGGGCAGAAAATAAATACAAATAGATATTACGGATAGTATCATATTGTTACCGAGGCAATCAATACCCAGTGTACACTGCCCTTTTATGCTCTCCCTCCTCCCTAAATTTGTGTAGCGTTCTAGGGTACCTGGGCTCTATTAGAAGTGTATGGTGCGAGAGAGTAAGGTAGACCTATTACCCGTCACTCATTAGGCAAAAAGGCAAAGAAAAAGAAAACAATCAAGCTGGCTGGCTATAGGCATTTTGTTCGAGAGGAGCACGGCTAGCCAGACTACCATCGGCTCTGCTCTGCTTGTCTCTTTGTCTATCATTACATGGTGGATAAATGGGCCGATAACGAAGAACATATGACTCCAGGCCCCCCGGAAAACAAACCTCTATTTTCATTCGTGTCTCCCTATATCTTCAAAAACGCCAGGACCTGACCTGCTATGAGAACATTTCTGCGGTGCTCCGGAAAGATGATGCTCCACCCAATCGCTAATTACATTCTTGAGCAAAGAAAGATGACAGTTACTAGGCGTGTACTTGAACTGATGAGGAATGGAAACGGCTGGTCTCTTCCGTTTCGTCTTCAGTATCTGATATATTATTTTGCTGTACCGGGGAGCTTGGAGGCTCCGGCGTATAGAATCGAGCTTGTAGTGGCGTTTCTAACGCACGTTTTTCGTCGTCGTCGTCATCATCAAGCGGCGGGAGTGGGGATCGACGGCCATCGGAGAAGCTTAGAGCGGCGTCGCTGTCTTCGTCCGACGGCACAACAAGATTCCCGCCAGCAGGCCCCTTAGATGTCCGCGACGAGTACTTGCGATGAAGGTCTCGGAAAGAACGAGCCGTCGCCGTGCTAGCGCTCGTGGCCGATCCGCGTCGGCCCGAAAGCTCGGGAAGACGACCAAGAAGCGAATGAAAATCATCACCAGCGCTACCTGGTGACCTAGACTCTGGTTCGTCAACTTGTTGTGCCTGCTTCCAGTGTTTCATGTGTTCATCCGTCGCAATACCTTGCAGCTCATTGCCGAAATTTATTACTGATGCCTTTTTACCATGTACTGTAAAACTGCCGGCGCCCCGAAAGAGGACTTCATCCCGCGTGCTGTCGTCGGATATACCCCCAACAGATGCCGAGTCCTTACCTTTCTTGCTTCGGTGGTGCGATAGATGGCCGGCACCCTCTCGCAGAGTACGTTGCAAACTGCGCCGTACCTTACCTCTGTCAAGCTGATCCTTGTCAATTCCACCGATACTACCTCGCTTGTCACGGTCTGGCATATCGTCAGTCGTGTAGGCTGAGCTAGGACGGCGGTCATAGGTGCGGGTAGATTCCAGTTCAAGAAGCCCAGCTTGCTCAAGTACATGCCTCTCATGCTTGTCTTCCACCGAGTCTTCGTCTACGAGGTTGGACCTGGGTCGATGCGGAGAGGTAGAAGCCTCTTGAGGGTGTGGTGTGGCGGCAGGTTTAGAAGATGAAGCCACACTGGAGAGAGACGTCTTCCTAGCGCTGGAATTACCAAAACGTGAATGCGGCCTATCTTCAGAAGCCGGCGTTGTAGTGCTGGAGGGCGGTGTGTGAAAGACATCAAGACTTGGTGATTCAATATCTGGCTGTTGATTGACCCCAGAAGACTGGAGCGGAGATGCGGAGGTAGGAGATATTTCGGCTTCATGTGTTGTAATGCTGTTACTTCCCTTGGTTCCCAGGTGTACAAGGGGAGGACCAGGGGAGGATTCGCTAATGTCACCATTCATATCCTTCTCCTCGGCCAGATCCATCGCCAGTATATCGCGGTGACACTTTAACTTCCAGAAGTCGACGCGTGACCATCTCAACTGAGCTATGATCTTAGCTGCACCATTGCAAACTTGTTCTCGAGTTCTCTCTTGAATCGGGGCTAGGACTAGTAGATGCCGTGCATTCCTTAGGTGCGTCTCGAGATGTTTCTGTGCGATTTCAAGCTTTCCTTCGGCTTCTTCGATTTTCTGATGCATCATTATTCGTCGAGCAAGCAGGATATCACGAGCCATCTGATGATCAATCTTGCTCCGATTGATGGCCACCTCTCCGGTTGGAGTTTGAATGAGTTGTGTTGCGCCAGCGCTGTCTAGCCTGCGAATCGCTCGACGGCCCTGCCCTTCGTAGTTGCCACCCACCACGCCACGCATTCGAACACCAGACGTCCTGAATGCGGCTGCATAGTTGAGCTTCGCGAGCCAATCGTTTCTATCTTCCTCACTCTGGGCCAGTAGCACCTCTTCAAGACCCCCGTGCCTGACGTAAATAAACGCATTCTTGTGTCTTTTGTAATTGCTATCCCAAAGAGCCACTGCCCCCTCCGTCGACATCAAAGCATCTGGCTTGAAATGCTCCAAGGGCGGCTTGAATATGAGGGGGACTCCATCCTGACCTGACTTCATATGAGCTTCATGCTGATGGAGCAGGTTCTTGACCCAGCCCGCATTCCGAAAGAAGTACAGTTGTGCTCCAGTCAAGATGACACCCCACTCTTGCCATGGTGACCTCGTCCTCCTTTTAGTGACCTCTTTCCGCCAAATCAGTCCAACTTTGGTGACCTTGATATCGACTATCCCCGGATGTGCTGCATCAGGATTGTTTTGCGTCTTCTCAGTCATGAACGCATCTGGACGTGACCGAGCAGATATAATCTGGAGTATACCCGTCTTGAAGAACGTTTTCTGGAGTTCTTTCAAGTTGAGGCGGTTTGCAGTGCCCAAGTAACTATAATGCTCCTCTAGGAGTATCTGGTCTTTAAGTGGTGGTCGCAATATATCCAGTTTGCCGTCCAATATTAGTGTGTAGGGGTCCAGTAGATCCCTGGATCTCCTAGTTGGTTCTGCCATGGCCGTGGGAAACACATACTTCTTTTTTAACCTGAGACTCCCGGCACGCTCGCCATTTATGTGAACATCGTCTTCTAGGTGGATAAAAGGGGTATAGCTAATATTGTCATAAAAACACTCCAAGACATCATCAAAGATACCCTCGCCACGAATGTTCTTGAGATAATCTGCCTTCTGCATTTTATACTTGTTGTTTTTGTTGAACACATCCGTGTGTAATATGAGTAGAGAGAAGGCAATAAAATAAGCTTGATCTGGTGTGGCATAAATCCCCGGGTTGCACTCATGATATCGGTTCGCAAAGGCTTCTAAGCACCTGTCGATCTGTTGAGTTTCCTTTGGGAGTTCAGCCTCCATAAGGAGCTTCCGAATGGCCATGTCCATAGGTTCTTCAAAGAAGCTAAAAGTTCGCATATAGCTGCGCAGTACGGCGGCATGGAAGGGATCGGCTTCCTTGGAAAGTGCACTTGCAATTACGCCGCGGGCGAGCACGTCTTCGACCCGTGCGAGATACTTGGCAGGTGTGTCATCTTCACGCCGGTCAGGTAGTGACACTACTTCCCTCATCAATTGCAATGAATTATTCTTCGAGTTAACCGACCCTGGCGTGGCGGGAGTCATTGTTCCATGCCTGGAGAGGTCTGTATTGTGCCGCGTGCGACCAAGCCCTAAGAGATCACCAAAACTTTTGCGGCCCGTAGAGGATGACGTGCGAGAGGCTCCTAAGTACTGGGGTCAGCAAAGCTCTCACCGAGAGAGCTCATCGTCGAGGAACGACCCCTATTTCCTAGACTTGGTCGGGTAGGTGACGATCGACCTGAGTTTCGAGAGCTGGGCCGAAATAGTGCGGTGGCAGGAGACCCGGGCATCTTATTAGCCGCCTGGCCATGGCCCGGAGAACCTAGAGGTATCGACCTCCCATGGCCAGTTGACGGACGAGGCGCGTCCGCGATATTTGTCGTGGAGGTTGAGTTACGAGGAAGGGATGGCGTGTTTGAGCTTGTTACCGAGAGTGCGGGTGTTCTCGATCTCTGAGGAAGGTGTCCCATGGGGAAAAGAGGCTCTAGCTGCTTCTGCTTCCGGCGACCAAAGCGGAACAGGCCGGAGGGACCAGTATTGTGCTGGAATTGGCCGGTATGATCAGTCGAACTGCTCTCAGACCTGGATGACTCGGACAGACGGTGGGCTGGCATGGTTAAAGCAGAGCCGTGGTCCTCGGGGATGGCTGAAGTGGCAGACATAGGCAAGGGCTTGGACGGCTCCTCGAATGTGACGGTGTGTTTGCTCGCTGGAGATTCGGTGCGCTGTTTCATGATGGCCTTTTTCTCCTTTTTGGTACCCGACAAGATTTTGGCCAAGGGCGTGTGATCTTGTTGACTTCTTGGCACATCCATCGAACGGCGCATTCGTAAGGGAATACGAACACCTGACTTCTTGCTGGACGCGGCACTCCCTAGGGAATTCAAGGTAGGGGCTGTTGTGATAATGGCAGGAGCTGAAGCCAGCATAGCAGGTTAGCAAATGACGTCTTCATGGGTATGAGGGAAGCAAGAGAGACGCATACGTTCGGGCATGGGCGGCGGCTTCTGGGCCTGCTGCTGCTGCTTCAATCTAGTAGACAACTGGGAGTCGGAGGCATTACGGAACCTAAGCATGCTAAAGCGGCGATGCCTCGGGGTCTCTTCCTGGATCGGAGGAGATTCCGGGCGGTCATAAGAGGAGTCGTGGCTCACTCTTGCGTTATCTTGGATCGGGTCTAGGTTTAAGTTCAGGCCAGTAGGCAATTTACTACCATCAAAGTCTTGGGACGTGGTGCCATTTTCGAGGCGATTGCGCGCAGGTTGGGAATTTAGGAAAGGATCATCGGCTTGAACTTGAACTTTAGGATCGAAAAGAGTGGTATGGCGTCGCATGTCAGATTCACTGGCCATGACGCCGCGACGGCGTAAGAAAGGCATCACCAGAGGGCTGGAGGGCTGGCTGGCTGGCTGTTGGAGCGGGGCGTGAGGTCAGTGTAGCAGCAGCAGCAACGGCAATAACAGCAGCAGCAGCAGAAGCGATGCACACACGGGCGATGCTCCGAAGGCAGCACGACGTCGTCAAGCCTTACAGTGGCGCCGACCCATTGTCCCGCGTTGGCTCGTCTGTGGTAGGTGCCCTGGCTGCACGTATGGACCAATTATGGGCACTAGGTGCACTTATGCTACTTAAGGTGGTACGTACATATATGCAAACTTGGTGTGGTAGGTAGGTACCTTAACGGTGCCTGTAGAAACTTTTGGGCACGTGTTGCGTTGGTCGCCCAGGTGTTGAAAAGCGAGGATAAGAATCGTCTTTATACTCAGGATCTAGGTTATTAGTGAGGTGTACCTAGTTACTAGGTACCTTGCTCATTAAGTTGAAGCTCTGAGTTAGGTACTGTACATATAGTGCACATTGAACTTGCCATGGGATCCAGGTCCACCTCAACCCCACTAAAGAGTGCGATACCTGTATACCTAGGTCTAACATTTCAATGACACGGCAAGCGAAATCAGGCAGCCTTCTCGGCCATTTTCAATAATACATAAATACATGTAGTTATATACACCCATATATTCTTCTTCTACCCCCACTACCTAAGTACCTACATATCTTATAATCCAAGATTTTGAGCTCTTCTGGAGTGCCTGTGCATTAGCTACCTCTTCTCACGGCTCATCATTCACAGCTTAAATATTCAGTTGTGGTGTGTCATTGCGGTATAATTGTGTAATCGTGTAATCGTGTAATCGCCGTGCGGGTGCGATGCAGCCATACCCGTCATAGTCAATATGCACCTAATCCACCGTTCACAGTCCTTCATACTCATAGCCCTTCTCTTCCTCTGCCTCACAGGCGTCGACTATACCAGCGCCTCGCGCATTTCCGGCCTGCCTCCAGTTCGAGGTGAAAGCCCGATCCGGATTCCGACATCACCCAACCCTCAATTGTCCGCATCCACGCCCGCATCGACGTCAACCCCCCGCTCCTTTTTCCGCTACCTCTTCGACCGTTTCTCTTCCATCTTATCTTCACATGCCTCGGCAGGCGACAGCCTAACTCGCTGGGTAGATGATCGCCCGAGACTTATCGAGAGCTTGAAGGGCTACGAAGATCAAGTGGTGATCCGCTTCAATGTTTCCAGTGCCCAGCATGAGGCGGCCTTACGCACTGTTGTTGATCGCATGCTGCTTGATGTATGGGACTTCACCGACAGCCATGTAGACATCCGAATTCCCACCCGGCGCGTCCGCTTTTTGACCCGCGCTCTTCCCCCGTCTCTGCTAGAGAACCACTCCATCCTCATCCCAGACCTTGCCCGCCTTGCCGCTGCCACTTACCCTTCTCGCAGGAGTCTTACCCACACCCAGCAACTATACGATCGCGGTATCACTCCTACATCTCATACCCTTCCCAAGAAGTTCGACGTCGTCGATGTCTATTTTCAAGACTACCAGCCATACTCTGTTATGGTAGCATGGATGCGCCTGGTCGAGTCCATGTTTCGAGGGCGCGGTCTCGTCCAGATGATTAACATTGGGAAATCTTACGAGGGCCGTGATATCCCAGCCCTGCGAATCGGCATACGGCCCGACAACAAAGACATGTCCGGTCACCGCCGTGAAACCCTTCTGGTCACCGGTGGCTTCCATGCCCGGGAGTGGATTGCCACAAGCACAGTCAACTACGTCGCCTGGTCCTTCATTCAATCAGTTGACAAAGACCCGATAGTTAGAAAGATTCTCGAGCGCTTCGATCTAGTTTTCATCCCCGTCTTAAATCCTGATGGATATGAGTATACGTGGGAGGTTGATCGACTCTGGCGCAAATCCCGACAACGAACCAAAATGGCATATTGTCCGGGAATCGATCTAGATCATTCGTTTTCTTACGAATGGGGCTCGGCAGACCGCCAGAATGAACCATGCTCGGGGAGCTACGGCGGTGATGAGCCGCTTCAAGCTGTTGAGGCTGCTCAACTGGCAGACTGGGCCAGGAATGAGACAGAGAACGGCTCCAGATTTGTAGGGTACCTCGATCTACACTCGTATTCTCAGCAGGTCCTCGTTCCATACTCGTTTTCTTGCGACGTTCAGCCGCCCAATATTGAAAACTTGAAGGAGGTAGCTATGAACCTAGCCAAGCGCATGAGGCTGTCGAATGGAGAGTTTTATACAGTCGCATCGGCATGTGGAGGTGCCGTCCAAGATGCGGTCGGGCCACTGGTCGAAGCTAGGGGGGGGTCTGCGATAGACTTTTTTTACCATGAACTTCAAGCGCATTATAGTTACCAAATCAAGTTGAGAGACACCGGGAGTTACGGCTTTCTCCTTCCGAGCGACAATATCATCCCCGTTGGCGACGAGGTCTTTCAAGCGATGAAATACTTGGGCGACTTTTGTGAGTAACATTATCACCTAATCCCCTACACTGGTGACACCTTTTTTCTGCTCAGGCTAGTCTCTTACATGGAGAGCCCTGTATACTACTAAAGCCCCTTGATGACTTCATCCAAAGACTGGTTACTGACTTTGTGCCTCAAGTGCTTGGAAATAATGGCCATGAATGGACACAAGAAATCCCCTCGAACGACGGGGAGCCAATCGTTGAGGAGGAGGAGGAGGATGAGTTAATAACAGAACTACGAAGACGCCGACGAAGAAACATAGGTGGTGAATAAAATGCATAAGACATCAAAACAACCGAATAGTGTCTAAAGCTGTATAATCATGATAATAGAAGCATCTTACGGAGTTTAGTAGTTTAGATTTTACAGTGGAGTTGGGTGTCACAATCAATGCTTTTGAGTACCTCCAAACCGGTACATATAACGGCCTTCTTACCCCAAAAAAATAATAGAGCAGTCAAAGTTGAGCTAGACAAATGATATATACTAGGCTAAAGACAGCGACCTAAAGCCTGGAATCTTATATGTGAAATTCAAGTAGGTAGTAAGGTACTAGGTAGCGATGCAGCCTTTGATGCTGTTTAGATGGCGTTCTGCATGTGTAGAGTATATACAGTGGACCTAACTGTGCTCTGTCACAGGTAGAATGTGGATATCAATTAAGAAGAGTGCCTCGTCATAGTTTGTACAAGTGCTTTCATTGTTCTTTTTCCACTCTATACTATCCATTCCTATCCATAATATACAAGACTCCGACTCTCCCCAACCCAAGTCCCCGCCTCGCTTAAGCAATCTATGCGAAATTCCAGCAAGTCAAAACAGCCATGATAGTGAGGGCGGCCTTGCCGATCAGGGAGACGGTGTAGCCAGCCGTGCGACCCGGAGGACCGAAATAGGTGTAACCTAAGGCGTAGGCGAAGCGGCCGGCGACCCAGGCGGAGCCGGCCCAGGTGGCCTGGTTGGGATAGCGCAGACCGGCGATAAGGAGGGCCGTGACGAAGGAGGTGTAGTTTTCGGTGAAGTTGGCGTGGGAGCGCTGCGCGAGGTTGAACCTGAGAGCCTTCGGGTTCCTCTCTATCTCCTCTTTCGTCGCGTACGACTGGGGGTATGGTACCCCGCTAGCCCTTCGCATTATGGAGGTGAGGTTCTTGTGCGTTGTGTTTATGAAGACGGTGGAGGCTGCGACGGCTAGTACGTAGCTATTTGCACCGAGGAAGGTTGAGTTAGCTTGTGCGACGACGAGTTTGAGTTAAGTTCAGCGGTTGACAAGTAGAATTGTAGGTCTGCCTAAGTTGCAAGGTTACCAGTCCAGAACCTGGGTATTCTATTGCGTAACGGCTAAAAAAAGAAAAGAAACGTGTGCTCCTAACTTACCCGTACTCCTTAGGAACTTCGAAAACGTAAGACATTGTGAATTAGGTATACAAGCTGAAGTGTCAGGTATGGGTAAGACGAGTAAAGGTTGCAAGTGAGTATTCTGATCTATATGGTATCCCGTATTTTTAACTCGGAGCTGAAAGTAGGTAGATAGAGAATGCTGGAAAATTAGATGTCAGAGGACTTTTTCTTCCTTCAACCTCCCACCTTTATTTATATGGGGGACGAGCGTCATGTCGCGGATAGGTGTCAAGTCCGCGTTTTAGAAGCCGGGATTCAAATTAACCTACCGTACCGTACCGCAGCACCTAGTCTAAGGAGTACTCTAGTCTAAGCATCTATCCAATTTGTGCTATAATCGGACTAGGCATGACTTGACCACGGATCGTATGTGTTGCATCAGCATACTGTATACAACTAGGGTCGTCGGCTTCATGCAATTTAACTTAGTAATCCAAGTTCCCTTTACACCCGTCCAGGCTACAGAAGCGGACAAAAAGGATTAAAAAAGTTGTCAGAAACTCCACCTAACTATCCAGACCTGCCGGAATTCCGTACGTTGTGTGGGACAACAACGGCCAAATACCGACCCGATTGCGATAAGGTGACGTTGCAGATTGAGATTGGGGAAAAGTGTCCGAGGGCATTAGCATCAATTCCTCCGTCTAGGTAGCCCATGCCCTCGTTTTTACCCATGAAGTTTACAACCAAGTAAAACAAAGAGGTATCCATGTTATATTGTTTTACCTCAAATCTAGTGTCTAGCTATCAACTCTCTAATCATAAATTCACACCATATGCTATATATCACGCTTTTCTCACACTTGGGGTGGTGCGCTAAGGTAGAAGATATTTTATAAGAAAAGTAACAGCATACATGGTAACTAACTAGGTACCTTATCTTATCTAGCTAGTAGTTAAACCCTGAACGTGTGTCAGGGTTGTTTCATTAGGTAAGCTTTGAGTTTTCAGCTTTCAGGCCATGCGGACATTGGACTCCCTCCATCTCTTAGGAATCAGGATCTTAGAGGCTCAAAGGGGTTGAAGGGATTTCTAAGTAATCGTTCTATTTGACACGCCACAGCATCAGAGCCCCAACGTCCCTTTCTCATACCTTTCTCATACACTTGACTTCACTTACTTGTCTCTGGTCCTTTGCTTTGTTGACCATACTACTAGTACTCCACAAATCGTCTCATCACACTTTCTTTGCGCATGCAATTTGCACTGCCACAGCTACTTAGCCTCGTTTTCAGCACGGCATCGAATCCATTCCAGTACCTAGATAGAAACCCTCTCAAACACCCGGTAAATACGTTTGAAGTTGATCTTGGGATTACCTCAAACTGTAATCAACGGGGTATGTATAAACGAGTCGAGGGTTTCATCACCAAAAACATCATCCATAGGGCACTAGGTAAGGATGTATATTCAAGCTACCTTATGTAGTCTGCATTTTATTCAACTATACCGATAATTGTTGTCTTTTGTTATATATACTCATATATTCACCCACGCCATCGATAGGTACCTACAATGTTAAATTGCTGTGGTAGAAGTGAAGTTGGAGTGTAAAGAGGGGCCAACAATGGAGATACCTAGCAACACTGGGATTCACATAGAGGAGAGGAACACACATAAGTACTCCTTTAAGTACGTAGTTGAAATAAGAGGTACAATGGGGTCACATTAGTATCCGTGCGCACCCACATATTTAGCCTACTACCACTTTAAACATGGTTTTTTAAAGTAATCGCATTAATATAACTATATTTCAATTAACTAGTAAAATATATAAAAGTAATTAGTAGCTTTAAAGCTTTAATATTTGCTATATTATTTTTTAGCTAAATATATTATAAAGATATATATATATAAAAAATAAATTAGGTTTTAAGCTATATTTTTAGCTACTTAATACTATGCTTTTTTAATTATATGCTTTATTATTGCTTTATTAGCTTTGTTGTTTTTTAAAGCATTAAATTAAAGATATATTTTATAAATTTACTTTTTTAAAATATATTAAATATATTTAATTAGGTTAAAATTTAAGCTATAAGGTAATTAGTTTAAAACTTTAATTTTATATGTTTTAAATTACTTTTTAAGCTTTATTAATATATAAATACGTATATTATTTTATATAAAAAAATCTTTAAGCTAATAATAAAGCAATAGTTTTTTTTTAATACTTTTATATAAAAGTTTAAAAATATTTTTTTATATAAAGATTTTAAATTATATTTAAAAAACTATAAATTAGTTTTAAAGCTTTTATTATTACTTTTTTAAATTTTAGCTTAAATTATAATATTAATAGCTAGCTTTATATAAGTTTTAAAGTTTATAAAATTTAAGTAAAAGCGCTTATAATTATATTTATTAAATAAGCTATATATAATTATATATTACGTAGTAAAATAAAATATAGTTAATTGTGTGCTATATCTATTTATATAAAAAAAAAAAAAGTAAATCCTTTATATGCAGTAGAATTTTTACCTAAGGTAAAAATCTTAATTAGCGTACAAAAATAACAGAGATAAAAAAACATAGGGGTAAATAAATGTTTTATGCAACACTAGCTATCATATGCTAAGACTATTAAATGCAGCTAACACTAGGATTTTAACACTAGCTATTTTTTTTTTAGCTATAGTTTTTTACTTATGCAATATAAAAAAAAAACTAAAAAATAAATAAAATAACTATATACGCTTTTTAACTTTTTACTTTTGCTTTTATATAAAATTAAAAGTATTAACTAATTAAAGCATAACTTATATTATATTACTTAGTGTTATATATAACTAAAAAAGTGGTTTTATAACTAATTATAACGTAGTAAAACAATTAGGCTAATTATACGCAATTAAAAATTACTTTAAAGCTATAATTAGTGCTTTGCTTATATATTTGCTTTATACGGTTGATTAACTAATTATTAGCTATAGCTTTGCTTATATTAAGTAGTTGTTAATAAGTTAGTTAATTATATAAAAAGTATAATTATATATAGTTTAAGTTAATTGTACGAAAAAAATGCTGATATAAAAGCAGGTTTAAATATATAAAAAAACAAACCTTTTTAAGTGCTTATTTTTTTTTTTTTTTTTATATTTATATATATATATATATATATATATATATATATATATATATTATATATAAAGTTTTTAAATTTTTATTAAGGTTGTATTAATAGTAGTTTAAATAGATTATTAGTAGCAGCAGTAATATTAATATATTTGCTGCTACTTTTGCTATATTTGCTTGCTTGCGCTTTATGCTTTTGTTGCTTAGTAATATTGCTTAGTTTGGTAATTTTGTTTGTACGCTTAATAATAGTGCAACTAAAGTATACTGCCTTTTTATAAAGACTTTAGCTTATTAAGCTTTTATATAATTGCTTTATATAAATATATATATATTTTTATTTTTTATGTAAATAGTTTTATATATATTTTTTAGCTAATTTAGTTTTTTGTTATATAATAGTAAGAAAAAGGTATTATTACTGCTGCTTTTTTTGTTAATATTATTTTTAAGGTATTATTTAGCGATAACTTTGCTAACGCTTAAGCTAAGCTTATACGCTAAAAAGACTACTTTTAAGCTTTTTTAGTATAAAGTTATAAGGCTATTGCGGCTATTGCATATGCTAATAACTTATATAATAGCTGCTATAGTTATAATAGGTTGCTTTTTAAGGTATATTATTAGGTTTTTAGTTATTAAGGTGGTATATATGGTGCTTATATTTAGCGCTTATATAGAGCGCGATGTTTTAACTATAGTTAGAAAAGGGGAGAAAAAAAGGAAAAAAAAAAAAAAAAAAAAAAAGTTTTCGGTTTTGCGCGTTGCTTTTAGTTTTTAGTTGTTTTAAATAAATATAAACTTTTATATAGTTATTTTTAGTATACTGCTTTTTTTTTATATCTTTTTTTTTTATAAATATAATTTAATAGCATATAATGATTTTTAACTTTTTTTTATAAATGCTTTTATTTATATAACTAACTTATTTATAAATATAAAATCTTTAAATGCTTAATTAAATGTTTTTTTTATAAAAGCGTTAATAAGGTTATTTTTGCTGTTTATTTATTATATGTTAAAAATCTTTTTTTTTTATATAATTTTTATAATATTATAATATTAATTATAAGGTATTTTTTTTATGTAATTTTTAGCTTTATTAAGTAGTTATATAATAATTTTAAGTTTATATATAATACTACTAAAATTAATATAATTTTTAGCGTAGCTATAATCTTTAAAATTGTTATATATAAAGCGATAGCGCTATTTACTTTATTAATTATATTATATAACTTATTAGCTAATATATTTTTAGTAACTTTTTTATACTTGCTTAAATTTTAGTATATAATATTACTTTTAATTTTAAATTTATTTAGCTTTATATAATATTTAATAGCTAATATAATTATAAATTTAAATTATAAACTTATATTTATATTATTTGTAAAAAATTTATTTATAAAAATAAATAGTTTTATATAATTTAAATTTAAAGGTATAAATTTTAAGCTATAGTTATAATTATTTATTTGCTATTTAATCTTTTTATTTAAAGCTTATATATTAGCTTTAATAAGTTTTATGGTTTAAGTAGTAGTTATTAAGTTGTATATTATTTTTAGTTGGTAAATATTACTAATATATGCACTTTTTACACGTTAAAAAATATATTATTATATAAAATCTTTTATATAATAGTTAACTTTAGCTAGTTAATTTGCTTGGCTTTTTTAAGTTAAGGTGATATTTTTATTAGTTAATAAAGTAATTTAGCTTTTATTAAATTTTATAAAATAGTTTATTTATAAGGTTTTTTTAAGTTTTATATAAAGCTTTGCTTTTTATAACTTTGTTTTTTTTTTATATAAAAAAGCTTAAAGTAATAAAGCTAAAAATATTATTTGTTTATAAACTAGTAATCTTAAAATCGTTTAGCAAACTAATTAATATAAAAAGGTATAAGTTATATATTAAAACAGTTATTTTTAGCTAGTTATAATAATATTTATAATAAGTTTTAAATTAATATAGCTTTAATTTTAAAATTTTATATAATAGTTATATAACTTTTAAAACTATCTTTATAAAGTATTTATTTTTTAGTTTTTTTAGCAGTTATATAATAATTACTTATAATAGCTTATTTTTTAATTGTATATATGCTTAAGTAATATCTTAAAGTTTACTTTTAGCGTTATAATCTTATATAAAAGAAAAACTTAATATTAAGATTAACTTTTAGCTTATTTATTATATTATAAATAACTATATAAAAACTATTTTTTTTTTTTAGTTATTATAGCTTTATATAATTAGTTTTAATTTTTTATATAGTTAAATTATTTTACCTTTTATTTTTTATATAAGTTTAAACTTAAATATATAAATATTATTATATTATTTTAAGTTATATATTATAAATTTAAATATACTTTATATAATAAGTTTATTAATTTTAATAGCGTTTATTTTTTTAAATAAAGCGCTAAAGGTGTTAATTATATTATTTTTATGTAATTTAATTGCTAAAGCGTAATTTTGCTTTTTTTTTTTGGTTAAAAATATATATTATATAAAAAGTATATAAAAGTTAGCAGCTTTATAAAAGCGTTCTCTTTTTTTTTATATAGTTAGTAGCAAAGGTACTTAGGTTTTATTTAATACTTTGTTTATATTTTTTAATATAATATTTTTTATTATATAGTAATATAGCTTTACTTATATAGCTTTAAACTATATAAAGCTATTTATTAATTTAATTATTATATTTAACTTTTTAATTAATTAGATTTTATATAGTTTATTTTAGCCTTGCTTTTTTTGCTATATAAAAACTTTGCTTTATAATAGTAATAGTAATATATTATATAAATTAAGCTTGTTATATTTATTAGCCGCTTGGTTAATATTAGCTTTAGCTTTTTTTTTATATAATATTTTTATAGTTTTTTTAATTACTTTAGCTTATTATATAATATTTAGCAAAGAAAAAAAGTTTAAGTTTACTTTAAAATAAGCTTTAAAAACAAAAAGTATTAATATTAAGCTATTTAGTTTTGCAGTATTATTTAAGGCTTTAATTACTATTTATAAAATTAACTTTTATTTTATATAACTTTTAAGCTTAGCTTTAAGTATATTATATATATAGCGTAATAGCTTATATGTTTATTTAATTTTGCTTACTACTTAATATACCTTTATAAGCATTATATAATATTAAGTGCTTATAATTTTTGCTTGGTTTTAAAAATTTTTAAACAAAAAGTTAGTTCTTAGGTTATATATAATATAGTTAAAAGGTTTTTAGTATATATTAATTTAGTACTTATATAAAGCTTTTTAAGCATATTATATAAATATAGAATTTAAAAAGGTTGCTGCTTAAAAAGATATTATAGTATTAATTACATATAATATTTGCTTATTATTTATTTATATAATATTAATAATTACTTTATAGTTAAAATTATAATTATTTTTAATTATAAACTTAAAACATTTAAATGCTTAGTTATATATTTAATAATAATAGCAAAACTTTTAAATTTTTTTTAAAGTTAAATAATTAATATTATATTTTATATAACTAAGTATATTATATAGCCTTTTTATATAAAAGTAACTAAAACAATAATATAAGCAATATAGCTTTACTTTTATAAAGTAAATCTTAGTTTTATATAATAAAGTATTAAAAAATAAGTAACCTTATTTATATATAATTAGTATCTTTTTTTTGTTTACTTATATAATTTTATTTTATATGTTATTAAAAAAAGCTTTTATATAGTTTGCGTTTGTTAACAAAAAAAAAAAAAATTTAATATATTTAATATATAGTATATAATTATATTAAAAAGGCTTTTAATTTATATAGTGCTAATTAAGGTAATAGTTTTATTGCCTTTAAATTTAATATAAGCGCTATTAAAGGTTTAGTTTACTTTTATATATAGGTAAAGTTATAGGTATATAATTAACTGCGTTTTTCTTATTATAAAATATATAAAAGCCTTTATATCTTAAACTTTTTTTTAGTATTTTATATAATATTAGTTATTTAAAAGAAATTAGTTGCTTAAAATAATTATTTTGCAATTTTTTATCTTTTTGCTAATTATATAGTGTTTATTATTTTAAATATTTTTGCTGGTTATATAATATATAAATATATTATTTATTAAAAATTATATTGCTTGCGTACTATATTTTTTATTAGCATTACTTTTATTATTGTTTAACTTAAGGTAGCCTTTATATTTTATTAGGTATAAAAAAAAATTTTGTTTATAAGCTATATAAAGTATAATATTTTATATAAGCTAAAATATTAGTTTTATATATAGGCCTTTTTTTAAAAAGTATGGTTTATTAACTAACATCTTTTTTTTTAGCATATAAAGTACTTTTTTTTTATATAAAACTTTTAGCTAGCTTAGCTAGCTTGTTTATATAGCTAAAGGCAATTTTAGTATAAGCTGTTTTGCTTTAAATAATTTAAATAAAATTTAAGCTTAAAGCCTTTTATATAGTTATTTTAGCTATACTTTTTATTTATAAAATAAATTTTGTTTTTTTTTTATATAAAATACTTAAAGGTAGTATTTACTAAAACTTAAAAGTATACCTATAAGTTAGCAAAAAAGCTTTTATATAATAGCTTTTAAAGTATAAGTGTTATATTAAATTTTAGCACTTTTTAATACGCTTATATAATTATTATACTAAGCTAAATTTTATTTTAGTAGCTAATACTTAATATATATTATATTTTTGCTAGCTTATTAATTATAAGCTTTAGTGTATTATATAATATTAATTCTAAATTTTTTTGTTTTATTTATATATATATAATTATAGTTTAGTTAGCCTAATAATAGCTATAATTTATATTAGTATTAAAATATATATTTAATATATAGTAAATTTTACTTTAAGTGCTTTTTATATTAATATAGTAAGTATAGTAATTTTTTGCACAACTTTATAATATAAATAAAAATATAGCGTAGTATTAGTTCTTTATAATTTTTAGCTTTTAATAAGCGTTAATAAATAGCTTTGCTTTATTATATAATAAGTTGTACGGCTTTTTAAAGTAGTTTTTTTTTTATTTTTAAGTCTTTTAAAAAAGTGCGTATTTATTTAGCAAAATCTTTTTATTTTATATATGTTTTATAAAAAATAAGTTTATAATTATATTAATTATAGCTAGATTTAATATTATATATATATATTTTTTTAGCTAAAAAGTTTAAAAAAAGTAGTAAATAATAGTATGTTTATAAACTAGCTAAAAGTTTAAATAATAGCTAGTAATAACTAAAGTAATAAGTATTATAGTTTTTTTATACGGCTATATAAAAGTATTTTCTTTAATATTTTATTATATAGCAAGTTTTTTAAATTATATGGTTTTTAATTAAGTTAAAAAAGGAATAAGTATAATATTTAATGTTATATTTTTTAAAAGTTGTTTAAAAGCTTAAAATAAAAGTTATATAATAGCTTTTAATAATTTTGCTTAAAATATTAACAATTTTATTAAGTATAAAGGTTTATAATATATAATATTTTTTTATATAGCTTTATATATTTTTAATACTATTATTAAACAATTTTTAGCGTTTAATAAAATTTCTTTTATTTTTAAGATTTCTAATATTTTTAATATTAATATATAATAGCATATAAAAAATTAGGCTATAGTTTAATTTTTTAAAGTTTTTTTTATATACTTGCTAAAAGTTTTATTTTACTGCTTTTAAATATATATAATTATATATTTAGCTAAATAAATAAGTATTTAACTTATTAGTATTAAGTTTATATATTAAGTTAATAGTTTTACTTTATTTTTTTTTTTAAAATTATGCTTTATATAAAAACTTTAGCTATTTTAATATTTTATATAATTTATTTATATAAAATGTCGTTTAAATTAAAATACTTAAATAATATATTTATTAAAAAAGCTATTAATTTTATAACTATTTTATTAAAATATTGCTTAGTTATTATATAGTAATATAATTTAATATTTTATAACAATTTATTTAATAATATAACTAGAGGAAGGAGATTGGAAACATCAATAACTTCTCAGGCTTTGCTTTTTACATCAAATAATTTGGATACACTGCTTTCTAAGGGGTGAAAGCACCTGGAAACGCGGTCGTATTAGACCCGAAGACATGGCGCAGGGTGCAGCGGACCCAATGGTGCTGGACGGTGGCGCGAAAGGGTTGGAGCAGTCTCTGCACCACCCAATCGCGGGCCCCGGCACTGAAGGGTCGCTTCAACAGCGAAACGACAGCGAAGCAGGCAAGGAAGCGGAGCGAGAAGGGGATGAAATAGAGAAATGGATGCGATCTCTAGCAGTTCTTATTGGTCAAGAGAAATTCCCAGATGCAGAGGCACTGGTGAGGAACATGCTGGAGGCTCAGCGGAAGACCCTCGCGTTGGAACGCGAGAAGGAAGAGAAAGAAGCCCGAAACAACCCAGCTACCAAACGAGATATCGACGAACTACGCGCAGCAATACGCGAACTGAAGAAAGGCAGTGCACCTACTGCCAACCGGACCTGGGCGACCGTAGTATCGGCTACAGGCCGCCCAGCAATCGGCCCTCTGGCGCCCCCGAATCGCGCGATACTCCCTGTCCGACACAACCGCGAAGTTTTAATACGAGCCGAACCCAACCCAGCCCTTGCAGCGCGTACGGCCGAAGAAACAGTAAAAGCAGTAAATACAGCAATTGGAACGGCAGAAGCAATTGCGGCGAAGAAACTGCCGAGCGGAAATATAGTGGTTACATTTAAAGAGGAAGCAATACAATATAAACAAGCCAACTTGTGGGTGGAACAAGCGTTTGGCAAAGGTGCAACAAAGACTGGAAGGGACTACACAGTAATCATGAAGGGCATCGATGCGAAAACACTCCGAAGCGCGCACGCAGACCCGGCGAATCTTCTCCGGGACATCTGCGAACAAAATAAAGCCAGCATAGGCAGGATACACCCGATCCTGCCAGCCAACCCAGAAGGCCGTCATGCCAGCTTGTTGATGCATTGCACCGACATAGAAACCGCGGAGGCTCTGTGCCGAAAGGGGGCCGTATGGAGGGCGATGATGCACAACTGCGAGCCGTTTTCAAAAGACGTAAAGTCACGCAGTGCTTCAAGTGTTATAAGTTTGGACATGTGGGAAAGTTTTGCAGGAACAAGAGCAGGTGCCCCTTATGCAGCGGCGCGGCGCATGAAGGCGGAGAGAAGGAGTGTCCAACCCGAAAGGAATCCGAACCGGAGGCGATAAAGTGTATAAATTGTGAAGGAGGTCACCCGGCCTTTTCGAAGAAGTGCAAGGTTTTCCAGGGCCAAATAGCAGTAGCACAAGAGGCATACCAACACCGGCCGACACAGTTCTATATCCGAAGCGAACACAAACCAACAGACCGAAACCAGAGTGATTGGCAGGAGGTTCAACCTCGGAAGCGACCAGCACTCAGCCCGCTTGCAGAAAGACCAAGACCATACCAACCGGTAGCACCAAGAATGACCCAGTTGGCAACACCAAAGCTCGGCCGCCCTAGGGCGACAAGTGCAGCCCGGTAGCCCCGGGAGCCAGGATACAAGCTTTCTTCCCGGAGAAGCCGACACACCGGACCGAATTCGAGGGGCCTCCCCTCTTCCGCCCCGGAAGCGCGACCGAACCCAGATAACAGGAAGAACACCTTTACTTCGAGCCAATGAGACTTGACGCCCTATCTTGGAACACCGCAGGATCGAGAACGTGTGCGGCAATAGCCCTCGGATCACCAGAGGAATATGACATAATAGCACTGCAAGAGCCGCCATTACAAGGGGAGGAGGGAGTGGAACCCCTCCGACCGTATTGTCCTAGGTCAAGCCGATATAACGTAGTATATGCTGGTTCCGGACGTGCGGCACTGTATATCAACAAGCGAATCGCAGGCGATTCATGGGTGGAAGAGGCCGGCCACAACTGGGCGAAAGCGACTTTCTTCTCAGCAGACAAGGAAAAACTGGCTACTGTGTGGTCGGTGTATGCGGAGCCAGATTCGAGCAGAAACAGGGTGAGCCCAATGATCGAACTTAAAAGGAAAGCGAACCAAGGGCGGAACATAGTAGTAGGGGACATGAATATGCACTCGCCGCTGTGGGATAAAGAAGGGAGAACTTCGGCACACTGCGAAGAAATCTTGAGCCTAGCAAGAGCTTGGAAACTAACCCTCCGAACGCCGTACGGCAGCATTACAAGGAAAGGAAAGCGAAGGACTGCCGAAGGGTGGGAAAAGACAGCACAATCGACCTGATATGGGCTGATGAAAGACTCCTGGTGGAAATACTCGAAGGCCCAGGATGGGCAGGATCCGATCACACCCCCCAAAGCTTCCGAATCCACGACGAAAAAGACCCGATACCAGGCCTCCAGCCACCCAGGGGCTGGAGCTGGAAGATGTTGGATAAAGCGCTAGTGGCGGTCGAGGCGTCTAGGTTGCAGGTACCGGAGGGTTTCGACACAACGACAGACATGGATGAATACGTCGAGTATTTAATAACGGAACTGACCAGGATAGCGGACGTAGCGGCCCCGAAAAGGAAGGCCACAGCAGGAAAAGCAGCCCCGTGGTGGTCACAAAAGGTCCAAAAAGCTATAGGAAAAGCCAAAGAGGAGGAAAGAAAGTGCCACAGAACAACGTCCCAGTACCAAAGGAGAAAGGCGACTGAAGCAAGAGCGGAACAAAGGCGAATCATCCGCGAAGAACAGCGGAGACAGTGGCGACAAGGTGTAGCGGAAGCCTCAAAAGACAATTCAAAACTTTGGACCTTGGAAAGGTGGGCGCGCCTTAAGAGCTGGGCCCCCCCGGCGAAAAGGAGTCTTCCAGACCTTGAAAAAGGAGAGGGGTGGGCAACCACCCATACAGAAAAGGCAGAAGTGCTGGCGGCTAGGTTCTTTCCTACCCCGGAGATCGACCTATCGGACCTAGAAGGGCGAAGGGAGCCCGCGGAACACCCGTTTAAGATGCGAAGAAAGGTTGAAACAAAGGAGATTGAAGAAATCTTAGAGGAAGCCAAACCTTGGAAAGCGCCAGGAGACGACCTTCTACCAACGGGATTTCTGAAGGCATGCGGGCAGAAAGTTGCAGAAGCAATAGCAGTATTGGCCCAACAGAGTTTTATGCACGAATACTACCCGAAACGGCTCCGAAACGCGGTCGTAGCAGTCTTAGCAAAACCGGGAAAACCCCAGAGGAGCTTAGGAAGCCCGGCGGCTACAGGCCGATCTCGCTACTCAGCGCAATGGGCAAAATAATCGAAAAGTAGTAAGCACACGTATCTCAGCCGCAGCGGAAAGGTTTATGCTACTACCAGAAGGGCAAATGGGAAACAGACCACAGAGATCTACGGAACTGGCAATCAGGGCCGTAACAGAGGCGATTCACGGCAGCTGGAAGCACGATTTAACGTTGACACTACTACAGCTGGATATCTCAGGGGCTTTTGACGCAGTGAACTACGTGAGGCTGCTAGAGGTGCTACGGAAGAAAGGCTTCCCCAATGGATTCAGAACTGGCTCCAGAGCTACCTTACAGAACGGACAGCAACATTGTTATTTGACGGCGAAAGCGCGGCGAAAAGGTCCTAACCACAGGCGTACCACAAGGATCCCCACTGTCACCAGTATTATTCTTGCTATATATAGCTACCTTGTATGAAGAATTAACGGAAAGAGGGCTAGTTATAATAGGGTTTGCAGACGACACAAACCTTATGGTAGCAGGGCCAAGTGCAGAAGGGAACTGCGAGCGTTTGGCGCAGGTGTATACAAAGTGCGAAAGCTGGGCAGTACGATATGGAATGAACTTTAACCCAGCAAAAGCGAACTGACGCACTTTACAAGACGGCACAAGGCCGATTCTGCCCCGATCCAGCTGGGAAACATACGAATCGAACCGAAGGAGAGTGTACGCTTCCTAGGGGTATGGCTGGACCGCAAACTGAGGTGGCGTCGCCACCTAAAAGAACTCCGACGGAAACTCGAACGCCAGAATTTTGCTTTGACGAGATTAGCTGCTACCACATGGGGTGCAGCGCACCCAGGGCAAAAGAGATCTACACGAAGGTGATTCGGAGCGCAATCGCATACGGTTCGTCCGCGTGGCACAGGCCTAGCAGAGGCCAAGCAAAGGGATAGCGAAGGACCTGACTAAAGAACAGTCGAAGTGCCTTAGGGTAGTTGGAGGAGCGTACAAAGCAACCCCGATTTACCTTTTAGAGTCAGAACTAGGCTGCCCCCTCTTTACACCTACCTAAATGCCAGGTTGTGCGATTTCGAAGGCAGGTTAGCGATTTCGGGCAAAGAAAGGACTATTCAGGAGGAGGTCAGACATTTGGTTTCAGAAGGGAACACGATCAGGAACAGAGGCGAAAGGCGGGTGAGGCGAAGGCGGGTAGGGTTACCACCGAGGGAAACCCAGCAAAACACACGACAGACGGTCGAAAGTGGCGTAGAGAAAAGGAGTGGGTGGAAGAATGGCGAGGCCGAGATACGACGGAAGAGGCTTTAGAAAGACACTGGCTTGAAGGGTGGAACGAAGCCGACAACAGAGCGAAAAGGGGCCGGGGCCTGGCGGCATCGGCCCCGGCAACAGGGAGACCACCAGAAAGGACTGAAGAGACCTGCCCAACGGACATAGCGGACTTTTACTACGGACTCCGAAAATACGAAGCCTCGGCTCTGCTACAAATCCGTACAGAGACGTTAGGGCTAAAAGCCTTCCTTTTCCAGAAAGGGGTGCCAAATGTAGCCACGCCCTTCTGCGACTGCGCAGAAGGCAGGGAAACGGCGCTACATAGATTCCTACGTTGCCCGGAATTCGAAAGAGAAAGGACCGACCTGGCTACTCAGCTTCGCGGCCCTTTCGCCACTGGCCCAGACTATAATCGGACTATAAGCAGCCCGGAGGTAGCTCACAAGGCGGTGCGCTGGTTTCTAGCCCGAGGCCTACTACCCATGTATAAGGTGGCCCAAACACTAGCAAAAGGCGAGAAGGTGCAACGGAAGCGAAGAGAGTGGGTTCCAGGGACGATACAGTGGCGAACCATGGCCGATGGCATGCTAGTAGCAACTAGCAGAACAGAAGGACGCAGGGCCTAAAAGGCCGCACCCTCTTTTACTTTTCCTTTCTTTCTTTCTTTCTTTTCCTTTATTTTCTCTTGACCAGAGAACTGCTAGGGCGCGGTGAGGCCCCTAGTTAGAGATCCGCAGCGGAACCGTAGACGCCTCGGGGGCGTTCCGACCAGGAAGCAAAGGGTTTTCGCCCGGGTTCCCCGGTTTTACCTTTGATTGTTAAAAAGCAGGCGTACCGGATGCTTAATGTATTTAAATCAGGGTTTAAATAGTATTATATAGGCATAACGGAATATAACTAATAATAATAATAATTTAATATTTTAATAAAATTGCTTGCTATTTTTATTTCTTTATATATATGTTTTTTGCTTTAAAAAGTGCTAAAGGAAAAATATTTATATAAAAAGATTTAAATCTTTTTTTTTTTATATCGTATAAATATTTTTTGCTTTAAAAAGTACTAAAAAAAAGGCACTTATATAATAAAAATCTTAAAGATTAATATAAAAGTAAATGTTTTTTGCTTTAGGTTTTTAAAAAGAAAATATTTATACAGCTAAAATTTAAAGTTTTTTTAGTTGTTTTTTATTTTTATTTTTGCTAATTTATAGTGCTTTTACAACTATTAATTAATGTTAAATAAGCTATATATAATTATATATTATATAATAAAATAAAATATAGTTAATTATATGTTATATTTGTTTATATAAAAAAAAAGAAAATAAATTCCTTATATATAGTAAAATCTTTACTTAAAATAAAGATTTTAACTAGCGTATAAAAATAACAAAGATAAAAAAACATAAAGGTAAATAAGTGTTTTATGCAACATTAGCTATCGCACACTAAAACCATTAAATATAGCTAACACTAAGATTTTAACAATATTAAATAATAAAATTACTTAAATTATTAAGGTTTATTTTAATTATATATTTATTAAAAAACATAGCTTATAATAAACAATATAAAAAGCTTAATTTAAAGTATTTTTAATAAAAAACAAGTTAAATATAAGTATTTTTTATTATTAACTTTATTTATTTTATTATATACCACTTTTTTAAGCTTTGTTTTTATAAAACTTAATAAATTATATTATAATAAAAATTGCTGCTAATAAACTTAATAATCTTTTTATATATATTATAAGGCTTTTTTTATATAAATAAATAAATAAAAACCTATTTTTATATATTAGCTTTTTAAAAACGCTTTTTATATATAGTTAACTTTAATATATAGCGCTATATAAAACGTTATATTTACTTAGTTACTTGTTAATAATATATTTTAAGCGCGTTTATAATAGCTGTTTTAATTACGCTTGTAGTTAAAGCGCTTAATATAAAAGCATGTTATTTAGTACTAAATTTTTCGCCTTTTTAACAATTTCCGCTTATAATACAGCTAAATTCACATAATTTTAACATATATTAAATTTATTATAAATTATTAAAGTAATTAAGTATTATTGTTAAAGCTATTACAAAAGTATAAAAGAGTGGAGCGTATAGATACTAATGTGGTATAGCTATATTAATAGGTATGATTTATATAGAGTTGCTGCCTACCTCCTAGGTACCTAAGGTACCAAGAGATGTACCTACAGAGGTTATGTAATAATGCATATACATTATATATACCTATCCGGTAATATATGTATATATTATGAGTTATGCACGTATAGATACTTGGCTGGTAGTGGCCGAGGCTCCACCGTCCCTCTGTGGCTTATGTGCGAGTTCCCAGCCAACACCGACATTCAACAGCATCAAGAATGCCCCACGATTACCTAGAAGCTTAGGTAGAACTACCAGAAACCAAACGACATAATCCACGGCCACGCCATTATCACACCAACAATCCACAACTATCCGCCTACTATCCTCTGATCGAATTGCCCTGGTTCTGGCCATACACCCACAGACGGCCCGTTTGGGGGCCCGTATTCTGTCACCACCATGAGTTCTTGTAAGCCCCAATAAGCTACTTGCAAGCTGTTACTCTATCGCCTCCTCTCTCTCTCTCTCTCTCTCTCTCTCTCTCTCCCTCTCCCCCGCCCTTCTCCTCGCATTCTCCCAAACCCTCTCCCATCTGACTGACTGTGGTCTCCTCCAGTGAAACAGTTCATCCGTAATGTGCGCGCCACAAAGACAATTGCCGACGAGCGTGCCGTCATCCAAAAGGAGAGTGCTGCCATTCGAGCCAGCTTTCGCGAAGACAGTCACGACCACAACGTGAGGTGCGCATCGGACATCCCTTGATCGCCTATGCGAGTCCATCCAACGAGTGTCTAACCAGTTTTCCTAGGCGAAACAATGTAGCTAAGCTATTGTACCTGTTCACCCTGGGCGAGAAGACCCATTTCGGCCAGATAGAATGCATAACCTTACTCGCCTCATCACGCTTCGCCGACAAGCGCCTGGGACATCTGGCTACCAGTCTGCTTTTAGACGAGAAGCAGAGTGTCTTGACACTAGTCACCAACTCTCTCAAAAGGTATATTCCACTCCACGACCCCCCTCGCGTCCACCCGAAGACTGACACCCACCCCTTTCTAGCGACTTGGGCCACTCAAATCAGTATGTCGTCGGTCTCGCCCTCTGCACCCTGGGGAACATTGCCTCTATCGACATGTCCCGAGATCTATTTCCCGAAATTGAGAATCTGATATCCACCGCCAATCCTTACATCCGACGGAAAGCCGCACTCTGCGCCATGCGAATAGGCAGAAAGGTACCCGAGTTACAAGAGCACTTCGTCGAGAAGGCCTCTCAGCTCCTGTCCGACCGAAACCATGGCGTATTACTCTGCGGCCTGACGCTGATTACAAGCATGTGTGAAGCCGAGGAGGAGGAGGGCACCGACGAGGGCATCATTGAGAAATTCAAACAATTTGTCCCCCTCCTCGTGCGGACACTCAAGGGACTTGCGACGTCTGGCTATGCCCCGGAACACGACGTCATGGGAATTACCGACCCTTTCTTACAAGTCAAGATTCTTCGCCTCCTTCGTGTGCTCGTTCGTGGCGATGTGGAGGGCACCGAGCAAATCAACGATATTCTAGCACAAGTAGCCACCAACACTGATTCGTCCAAGAATGTGGGCAACTCGATTCTCTACGAGGCCGTACGTACCATTCTAGATATCGAGGCTGACTCTGGCTTAAGAGTACTTGGCGTCAACATCCTTGGCAAGTTCCTTACGAATAGGGACAATAACATCAGATATGTGGCTCTCAACACATTGATCAAGGTCGTCGCTATCGAGCCCAATGCTGTTCAACGACACCGTAACACAATTCTGGAGTGCTTGCGAGACCCGGATATCAGTATAAGGAGACGAGCTCTTGATCTCAGTTTTACGCTCATCAATGAGAGTAATGTCCGTGTGCTCATTCGCGAATTGCTTGCCTTTTTAGAAGTTGCCGACAACGAATTCAAACCTAGCATGACAAGCCAGATTGGTATCGCTGCCGATCGATACTCTCCAAATAAACGGTGGCATGTAGATACAATGCTGCGGGTTTTGACACTCGCTGGAAACTACGTAAAGGAACCCATCCTCGCCTCGTTTGTCCGGCTCGTAGCAACCACGCCGGAACTGCAGACGTACGCCGTACAGAAGTTATATATCGGTTTAAAGAAGGACATCACACAGGAGAGTTTGACACAAGCTGCAGCCTGGTGCATTGGAGAGTACGGAGACTCCCTGCTGAGGGGAGGCCAATACGAGGAGGAAGAGTTGGTGCAAGAAGTTAAGGAACACGAAATCGTTGATCTATTCACAACTATTCTCAATAGCAGTTATGCGACCCAAATCACAACCCAGTATATTGTCACAGCACTCATTAAGCTCAGCACCCGACTGTCTGATGGGTCCCAACTCAAGCGGCTGGAGCACCTATTACAGCAATACCAGGCTACGCTAGATGTCGAGGTCCAACAAAGAGCTGTCGAGTACGGGAACCTTTTCGCATATGACGAGATTCGACGTGGCGTCTTCGAGAAGATGCCGCCACCTCAGATCAAAGAAGAATCTCGGGTTCTCGGCGAAGCCACTAAGAAGACCAAGAAGGGTGCCAACCGCAAATCGAAGCTTGTCGCTAAACCCACAACCGATCAGGATCTACTAGATCTTATGGGTGATAGCACTTCAGAACCCCTTGCCTTGCCCACAAATGGGGCACCAAGCAACACCGACCTTCTCGCCGACATACTCGGCGGAAGCACATCACCGGCAACTTCCCCACCACCTCAATCCGCGACTACCGCCTCAATAATGGACCTTTTCTCTCAAGGTCTAGCGCCTTCAACACCGAGTCCCGCTCCCCCCAGTTCTGGCTTGGATGTGTTTGGAGCGCCTCCACCCCAGCAACCAGCCGCCACTGCCCCCTCAGCAGGGCTACCATGTTATGATGCAAACGGGCTAAAGGTGGTTCTCCAATTACAACGCAACGCTGAAGGGGCAGTGCAGGTGACGGCACGTTTCTCAAATTCCTCAGGTGCCCAATTGTCAGATGTCGGTCTGCAGGCGGCCGTGCCAAAGACGCAGAAGCTGCAGCTCATGAGCATCTCTACCCCGAATATCGCCCCCGGGGCCGAAGCGACCCAGATGATGAGGATTATGGGAAGCAAAGGAGTAAGTAAAACAAGTCTCTACCAGTCTCTTACCGCTACGTTTATTATTATTATTATTAATATTATTAATATTATATAAACATTAATACGCTAACCACGGTATGAGTTACAGCTTTTACGGCTGATGTTGCGAGTTGGCTATAAACATCCATCAGCCGGCCAAGTAATGGATCAGGTGAAATGGTCAGAACCTTCTTAAGCTTTTAGTGAGCGGATAAGCAGTGGGCGAGCATTTATTCTGTATCATTACCTACCTATCCCATGCGGCACCATAACAGACAGCTTTTACCGCAAGCACTAAAGGGTTGAGTTAGGCGATTGGGAGAGAAGACACCATTGTAGTAGCTGTAGATACTGTAGAATGGGAATAGGCGCACTAGCAGCTCTACGGCGGCTCTGTTCTTTCATCTTGATCTGGCAAAAAGCAGGATATGTATGGCCTGGGAAGTTGAAAGGTATCGAATAGAAACTGGAATAACACTCCACCTAATTATCGGCTACGATATGCGATTTTATATTAAAGGGTGTGGGCTGTTGTAACATTATCATGTGACAAATATGCGAGTACGAGCATACGTATTCATCCTGCTCCGCCCTTGCCAGCGTGAGCTAGAAGTTGGGAGTACCGAGATTTACTTCATAGAATCATTGAAGTCGTGTGAGAGAAGACCACCACTACTGCTTGGTGGATATACTTGGTTTCGAAGTTGAGACTCTGTAAACTAGCCAAACGCCAAAGGTCAGCCCATATAGCCTTGTAAGGGATAGCATTGGGGGCATAGCATTTGTATCTAAACTAGCACAACCTACCTAGAATAATTTTACGCATCACGCGCTCTTTTACTTCTCTCCCTCTTAGAGGAAGCTAAGAAAGAAGCTGTGCTGGTCAGATTAGTATCCGTTCACTTCTTGCTACTCACGTTTTGCTACCTATCTACCTACTTGTACTTCACAACCGTCTCAAACTTGCCACATTTCATTTATAATCATAGGGATTAGACTAGTACCTAGTAGTAATCAAATATGCTCAAGCACATATGTATGAATATATCTCCAAGAACAAAAGCGTTAGAAAGACGTTGTTGACCTGACCTATTCTTTACCCTCTACCCAGTAGATCGTACATATATACAACCTACCACCACTTCTCGTACAACACCCGATGAGGCTCCATACCAAGCCCGCCCTCGCTCTCCCGACCCGTGAGTTTCGCAATAAACTCATCTGTCATGGTCGGGACGCCGCAGACGTATACGACGGCGAACCGAGGGTTATCTACTGCCTTGGCCACGTCATTTTCAAGGGTGCATCTCCGGGGATGGAAGGGGATTGTAAAACTAGCATTCCCCTCCTCATTCTTATTTCCATCCTCAGCTTGGCCTCCACCAACTGTGATCACGTTTCCCCTGTCCCCTTCACCTCCGTCTTCATCTATGGTATTGTCGGCACTCTTTGCCCCTGCCACGTCGGTAGTAGTGGTACTTGTGTCACCACTCGTCAAGAAAACCTCCAAGGTCCCTTTAACCCGACCCTGTCGGAAGATGCGCGCTATTCTCTCGAGGAATAACATATTCCCAGCCTCTCTATATCCAGACTCCTCAGCAGACACACCCGGATCTTTAAGCGCGTATAAAAACCGCACTTCTAAATCCACCCCTGTTGCCTTTGGAGCTACTACCGCAGCCGAAGAGGCAAGGGAACAGAGCATAGAAACAAGCGGGTTGACGCCGACACCGCCAGCGACGAAGACAACGCGGCGCAGTGTGCGCACGTTGATGCCTGGCGGCGGCCATACGAAGCCGCCGCCGACGCGAACATGGAGTTCTTTGCCTATGATTGAGTCGGGTCCGGAGCTAGAAGTATGATGATCAGCGGTCGAGGGATGGGGATCTTGCCATAGCCAGGCGGCGGCGGGATTGTCGGGGGATTTCTGGACTGCTAGCTCGAGGTATGGCCCTCGGGCGGCTTTGCTATTCTTGCCCTGTTCATACGGTGAGGTTATCTCACTAGTGCCTTCGGATTCAAGTGCGGGATGTGCTTGGCGCGCCTCCCTTGGTGTCGAAGTGATGGTGAACCCGCCCGCTTTCTCGACGCCGGGCACGTATACGTCGAGCCACTGGCCGGGTAAAAACTATGGTTTTTAGCATTAGATTAGCAGACTACCTAGACAGCAATTCATGCGCGTACTCGCTGTAAGGCGATGGCTGGATTCTATATGACTGAAGCAAGTAGGTAGGTACAACACAGCCAGCAGACTCGACTCGACTCGACTCAACGAGTGAGCAAGCGAACAAGACGAACGAGCAGTTCCGTATCGCTGATTAGATAAATGAACATACGCGGATAGGAGGGGAGTCGCGCGGGACACGCAGGCGGAAGATGCGCGTTGTGTTGTTGACCTGCTCGATGTGCTCGAGGACGACGGTGTGGAGCGACTGGGAGATATGTCAGCGATCATCCGTCTATTGGCTTATTCAGGTTTGCCGTGCATCACTCGCTCACCTTATCTCGTGGGTCTGCCGCTGTTCTCTCGAGATGATCTGGCTTAGACGTCATGTTTTTCTCTCACTCATGTAGCACCTAGCCGCAACAGTGCGTCCTCGATGAGTCTTCAATGAGTCCTCGTATACACCCAGGCAAGCCAGAGGTCGCGCGACAATATGATGAATGCGTAGATTTCGATGTTGTACCTGAGTTGCTGTGAGAGAGGCTGGTTGGTCTCTACTTATTCTATAGTATAGTAGCCTATTGTTCGTAGTTTGTTCCCCCACCCGTTAGGTCAGCACCTCCCGGGCTCGGTTTTGGCGGGGTTGTGATGATGGCGATGGTGATGCTATTTTCACGTGCTCATCCTCTGTTCCTTGTTTGTTCCCTTCTACTTACTTCACCTCTAGCCTCTTGTTGAAGTGTTTATTAATCAACACTCATCATCTGATATAAAATTAATCAAATAACATTAATCAAAATTAAAATACTTTTTATTAGCATAAACAAACATGTTCCTTGTTAGTACTCATTTCGAGGTGACTGTCTTAGTACTGCGGGTTTATGGAAGGCGTGCAGTAGTAGTATCACCTCAGTAAGCTGCACCATCGCGAGATACATGGTAATCAACTTCCCGATAGATGATTTTGATTCATGTGTGGACGAACATTATGAAGCTAAGGTACTCTGCAGATTCGACCAACTTCTGGGTACTTACCTCCTATGTAGGCACATGTAGCTATATAAGTACCTCTTACTCAAAGTCGCCATCCTTGAACACATGCATATTCCGGCTTCCTTAGGAAAGCTCTACAATACCTATTAAAGTACCTAAAGTGCCGAGGTACTTGCACCAACCTTCGACTTAGGTAGCGATACTTAATCAGCCAGGTATAAACTCCACAACTCTTTGTAGCTTTCACTGAGGCTCACTAACCTCGGTGCTCTTCTCAACAACAGGCGTTACTGTTGCAACCCCTAGGAAGGTTGCCTTATATACGCCAGCATCATGGTGCCGCCCAAGATGTCGCTTGCGCCTGACCTAAGTTCGCTTGTAGCTGACCTAGATTCGCTTGAAGAGGACCTAGAGTTTGTACGAAGATATCAGGCGAACAACGGCCCTTGTCCCGAGTTTGGGAAGAGGCAACATTACAACTCTTCGATTCCTAGGTGTGAGGACGCCAGGTCTCGTAATTTATACTTTGATGAAGAAGGGATCGGTGACGGCAGGAGGTTAGAACGCCGAGCATCGAAAGCTATCATCCACCAGGAATATCTCCGTCAATAACAGGGAGGGTGGGGGACAGTGCAAAGACACCCAGTGGTTTAGGGCCCAGTTGCAACCCTACGGCATTCCGCACAAGAATGGGGATAAATTCAAGCAACTCACAAAAAATGGCCTGGACACTGGACCGGTCAGTCCTAGTCCAGTGCTACACTCCTGAATTTTTGTGTACCACAAACCGAAAGCAGCTCTTAGGATCGTGGTGGATATGGTTGTCGACAAGATGGCGGACAAGAGGAAAGACGCCCAGAAAGACACAAGGGTGGCGAAGAAGCCAAGGGTAGAGTTAGATGCAGATGGAGACGAGAGCAACAAAAAAGCTCTTTCCGTCGGTGAAGAGAATAAGGCAGTGGGAGACGGCCCAAGGGAACGGTGAGGGGGTTTTCGATGGAGATACCAATCACACGGGCGGCGGAACACCATGATGCTGTTTGAGGTTTGTGCTGAAGTTAGACCCAGAGGGTTGCATGAAAGGAAGATGGGGAGGGCAGCCAAAGATGCACAGAACCTCGTCTATTGCTTCACTATTTCGCGACAAACAACAAGTGGCCGTCGTCTGCCTCCCTTTGATAGTACCAAATACGAATGAGCTCCTACAAAGTTCCCCAATCACCTACTTTTTTACCCCTCAAAACATTTGAACCGCATTGGATGGATGAGCTTGATCAAATTGTACCCCCCCTCTCAGACTTCACACTCATATCCAGTTCCCTGTGGGAGCTTGGTCGACCGCATCTACATGATCTGGCACACTGTGGCTGTGAAGACCTATGCGTTGAACACCGTCATCTGAACCACTCACAGCTTCCCCAATGCATGATTCGGGGCGAGGGTTCCACAGATGTTCCGCCCGTTTATCCTTTAGTTGCAAGGGCGATGGAGTATGTCGGAGCCATTCCGACTCGGTCAAGCTAAGAACACGAGTTCGGGGCTCAATCTGTTCATTGCTGAAAGGGCTACCCGTCCGAGAAGATGGAATATTTTGAGTTTCAGGTGGAGAGGACCTCACAATAAGGGAGTCGTCATATTGGGTGAGATGTCTCTCCAGCACACTACCGGTGGTAGGTATGTAGCCTGCCGGAGAAGGTAGTTTTGGGGAGTGAGAAGCCTCAGTGGAAGTTGGCGAACTTGCATAGTCCGAGAAAGATGTACCTTCATCAGCTCCAGAGCCAACCAGCTCTAACGCCTGCATCGATTCCGAGGTAATTAGCATGGGTTGTGCTGTACTTAGTCTGATCTCTTCATTGTCAAAATCTTCACTCTCGACGTACTGTCTCAATGAGGGCGTCAATGATGGACAGAGCGATGATGCTGACGCAGGTCTTGCTTGAAAACTGGGAATGTCAGGCAACGGGCGTTGCTGTACCTCGCCCAAGAATTCTACCTCGAGAGCCCCACCAATGCGTCTAGGGACGGTACCCCTCAGCGAAGATAGTGAAAGCTCGGGGGGGCTTTTGAGAAAGTATTCCTCCCGAGCGTCAGGTTCTGCACGGTCCACCTTACCCCTTTCCGTAGTGCTAACGTCGTCGTTGTCAAAGACTTGGGACTCCAGTGTCGTGCCATCAAAAGTAAACCTTCGAGGTGGTGGAGAGGTAGATTCTGAGCTCGACCTCCCCGCAGATTGTTCTCGTTGCAAATCGAAGGAAGCCTTGGAGGCTGACGCCATGTCTAGTCCCAGTTGCGGAACGAGATTGAGCTGCTTGAGATATTTCATGGATCTATAGTGGAAACAAAATGTAGCGTAAGGAGAGTCTTTTGCGTCAATCAGGTAATAGTTGTAATATGTGGCATCCTCGGGATTATCGACTAGACCACCGCTGGGAGAGCTAATGAAAGGGAAGGTTCGAGTGGTTAGCCGATGTATCAATACTGAAATATATAATAAAATACTGCAAGTATCATGAAGTCGCGGCAGGCTTACGTGATACCATAACGCTCTTGGTTTCGATAGGCACTAAGTTCAAGTGCAATACGCTTGCGTCCTTTGCACCGAAAGACTTGCACCTCAATGATACCCCCATCTTCGGCAACGGATTTCTTATCTAGGCCGGGCATGAAATGAAAGTACCGCGTTTCAATTCCGGGATACCCAGCGTCATTATGGCCACACGCATCTCCCCATTTATCCTCTGGCCGGTAGAGGGCTCTAACGACGATCCCTGCGGAGCGCGTATCGGTATTAATGCCCCATGATGAGATGTGGCGTCCATTCATAGTCATCTTGAAGAAGATGCATCGTGAAGGGGGCGGGGACTGGTTGATGAGATAGCGCAGCCAAAATTGCTCGCCTGAAGGACATTGTTGTTAGCTTGCTTTCAAAGGTGGCGGACAGCAAGGACTGCTTACCAGGCAACGAAGGGATGTAAACAGATATGCGCGGGTTCACCTTCTTCAGGCGTGTTGGATCGAGTTCCTCGGGTGTGGATGCAGCATTAGGCTGTGATGCTCTGTCTGTTCCTGTATGGGCGTTACAGATGACTGGGAGTGTTGTTGGCCTCAACAGACGAACAGAAGAGCCCTCAGGATGAGGATATTCAGTTACTTGTTTTGCCTCGAGGCTTGCGTGGATGGAGACCTCGATTCCTCTAAAATACGGCATATTGGCTTTGTATGCAGATAAACTAAACGGTGAAGGGCGGGAACCTCAGGGGCTGAAAAAAAAGGGTACACTGCAAGGCGATCCGTAAGTAGGACAGAATGCAAGTCCTCAAAGCCGGTACCTCGATGCCGGTACCTCGTGTTGACTAGGAAGTTTCTGAGATCTAGATTAAACGCACGTACAAACGCAGAGAGACATGGAAACCCGGAAAGAAACAAAGTTGAAGATGAGAAGATGTTGAGAAGATGTGTGGAAGGGGAGAGGGAAAAGAGGAGAGGGAAAAAGAGAGGAAGAGGGAAAGGGGAGGGAAGAATGAAGAAAGAAGGGGATAATTGAGAAGGCTCAGAGAGTGAGGTTGACCTTAGGTAGGTAGGTACCTACATAGGTGGGTGATTAGAGAGAAGGTGGTGCCCGCTGCTAAACAATTAATGAAGCGAGTGCCAACTTACCTCTGGTTTGTGGTGCAGGACCCTGGATGGATGTACTAGGTAGGTAGTAGGTAAGTAGTCGTATAAGCATACCTCCTTTAAACACCACACTCGTGTGTGCAAACTACCTTTTCAATATCTTGAAGTTAGTTCATGGACACATTCATTCTCCCCCCTCTTGGCTCTCTTACTCCCCTATGGTTTTTCTCATCTCTGATACCTATGAGAGGACAAGAAGCGCAACAGCTAGGATTGTAATCTCTCCCCCTTTCCGTTCCTTAATCTGGAATTCACAAAAAGATGTAACATATAAGCGCATGCATAGGGGAACTAGTTAGGGTATGTGCTATGACCATATGTCATTGAGCGGAAATTCTATTGAATCCTTAATATCCTCGGATTATCTCTCAAATTGTAGGGTGCCTCCCACCTTCCCCCCAATGGGAGATTTCCGAGAGTAGGTTTAGAATGTAGGGGGAAAAGAATCCTCCAGAAAATCAGAATAACTGAGATTAGAACTAACCTAAGCCACTCGATGTTGTGTGTTATGGGCAGCAGTATCGTGGATGAGCCAGGCTTATTGAGCTCGTAATAAACCATCAATACCCATGTTCGCCTCGGCTCTCAAGGGAGGCTCTAGTAAAGTCTCAAGTCGTACGTATTATAGACCGATCTGAGTTATCTGTTTGGAATGCCCATCCTCCTCCCGACCATCCACTTTCTCATGCATCGAGACACATCGAGGGCCATGATCGAAGAACACATTCGAGGGAGGCAGTGAAAAAGTGCCATGCCAATGCACCAATTTATTTCTAGTGGAATGAATGGCCATCGATTCCATTTGCGGTCCACCTACTATGTACACGTATCGATCGAGGGAAATGTGGTATACACGGGCTGACGGAACACTGATCAACCTCCCAGCACCTTTTTCGTGTCCTCCTCCTTGTCGATCAAGCCTAGATTCCTTATCTGACCGGCACTCGGGGCATTATCTCGCGCTGACGAAGCTTCGGCCTTTCTGTAGGCGGCCTGCAGTTGCCTGACTCTCGCGGCCTATCATGAGGGTTGCCAGGTATTTAGCAACCACGTCCTTCAGCAGACGGTTGGCGACAAGACTAACCTCCTTCTTGTGGTGTAGACACTCATAGTAGTCCTCTAGTACAGGGGAACACTTTTTCTTGCCCGTGTCATCCTCGGACGATGTGTTGACGACGTAACAGGCGAGGACCTCCTGCCAGAAGGGAAAGCATCGGCCGGGGCCTGTGATTCTCAATTGCGCAGGTTAGTGGTTGTTGCTTTCAGTAGTCGATTGGGGAGTCGGTGGGAGACAGACCTCCGTGCAAACCGTATCCAGAGGCCATGGCGGATGATGTGCGAGAGGACACTCGACGGGTGTGATGGGGCTCGAGGGTCAATTGGCGCTGTATCGTTCGGTGTCGTTGATTATGGACTATGGGGGAATCCTAGCAGTTGAGGTTTGGAATTGAATGAATGTAGTTGGCTGCTTGGGTAAGGTGGATACCTCTAAGGCCGGCGAATTTGAGGCGAAATGTGTATATACACTGTAGGTGTAAGATAGTAATCATAAATGATTGGTCCAGTGAATGATAGAGCGCCTGAGAGCGCTATAATCACCCCTAGCCCCTCCATACCCCACCCCCATGCACAGTACCTCTGAGGTAGGTTTTACCATGCTGAATCAAAATGGGTACAAGCTAAAATGAAAAACTTGCATAACTTCAATGTTCTAATACACATATTACCCTAAATGCGCTGCAATAAATATAGAGTTAGTACCTGTAACTGTTTTCATTACATTTGCTGTTGGCATACCGGACATGCCAAGGTCTTGCTAGGCAGCAAATGATAGATAGTGTAGGTCCTTGAATGAGCCATCAACGCAAAGAAATAATAGGTTACGTATATACAATATTTGCTTGCTCAGAAGGATACGTAACTATCTTTTGTAGTCCGTGATACGGGCCCATACACTACCCGTACATACTCCCTTAACTAAGTACTTATTTAGCGGATTGTATGTTGCAAGGTACCTGAGGTATTAATCGTAGCTGAGCCGAGTCTAAGCAACATCGGCCGGGGCGCTAAGCCCGATTTGTTGTGCTCCTACAGTAGTACCTACTTTGATACTTACCTAAGTAGGTAAGTACTTGGTAGCTGCGGCCAACCCGCCCGTAATTTGGACAGGACAAAAGTAGTGTGATGCCATCATGTAAAGTTGTATATGAACACGTTGAAGCTCTCCCAACCTGCGACAACAGCTCTTTAATAGCGCCACCCACTAGAAAATCCTACATTTACCACCAGTCCTCGGTCCCTGCCTTGCTACGCAGAATAAGTCGTAGAATAAGTCGCCGAATAAGTCGCAGGGCAGAATGCCTTTATTTTCATTTTCATCATGGAAATGACGGCTTCCCTGTCCCTGTCTCCGCCGAGAGTCCTCCTGCTCGCCGTCCACTTTGCTGCCAAATCCGACACCCAGAGCTTGATAGCGCTTGTCGCCCACCACCCCAATGTCCTGCAGCCCGAGCTGATCCTGAGGGTGCTTCTCACCTGTCTGCCCGAGACCCTTCGATCGAGCGAGTACGTCGGGCTCATAGAGCGCATCGAGTCGGGCGACTTATACTCGGAACCTGATCTGTCCATCCAATTCGACTCGTCTTCTGTCCAGGACATCACCGACGCCGAGGCCGCAAAAAAGACCCGGCGCCTACATCTACTACCTCTAGCATGGGACCATGCCCCCGCAGATGCCCTTCAGGACCCTGTGTCGCTCTTCCTGATTCGTCGTGCTCATCGCGTTGACCAGGAGGCAGGGCTTCTGACCCAGCTTCCCGACCTGATCGTGCCATTTCTTCAGCATGCGCCGTATATTCGCACCTGGGCCATCTCGGCCCTGCTGCCCTTGCTGCGTCGCAACTACGAATATTATCCGCACGAACCCATCTCTCTCACACTCGAATCCTTCGAGCGCTTAGACAGTCGAGTAGCCGTGGCTTCATTGTTGTCGCAAACCGGTGTCCGCGAGGAGGACTTGCCGCACGTGGGGAGGGACCTTCGCGGATTAATAGGGCCGTGGATATACAGCAATGCGAGATGGGACACTTCTGTAGAGGAGCAAAGTCCCACGGAAAGTAGCAGACACGAACATATATTTTGCCCGGCTTGGGAGCACGTTCTCGAATGGCTCATTACCCAAGCATCCGTGTCATGGAGAGTAGCCGTCAAAGCCTTTGACCAGTGGGATGGGCCAGGTGACGTTGATCTGGGGGGCTATGGCTTGGAATGGTTAGACGACGAGGCACAGGGGCTCCTAGAACAGAGATTTGCCCGCGCAGCACTAGCTTCGGCTTATTTGATACCAGAGGCCTCCGTCGACGCTCTCACTGGGGTCAACAGTATTATCATAAAAATAATGTCCCTCCTAGATCAAGACCCCTGCCCGACTCTACAAGTGGCTTCCTCTCTACTCTCACCATTCACCGAATCAGAAAATGAGACGCTCATCTCTGCACGAAGTGCTTCGTTGATGCGCAACCATCTACTCGAAGACTCAAACTATCTTACCACACCCAACCAAACATCCACGCAGCTCCTCCACGTTCTAACGCTAAGCGCCTTTATACTCACAAAAGCCGGTGCGTCTTGCAGCGTTCGACGAGCTGGAGAGCTAGCTTTCCTACAGGATGAGCGGGAACAGAAGGCTGAGGCAATAAGGTTGATCCGCTCGTTGAGTGCGCATGGGCCCAAGAACGACGACAAGTACTGGATTCGTGCAAGGAATGAGCTTCTATGGCTGCGCGATTGGGGCGCCGAAGAAGCATACGGCTCCCCCGACATCCAGGTCCATGGCATTTTTGGTCGACTGAAGAAAGGATTCCTCGAGATCGAGTGTCTCAAGGCCTTTCTAGCAAATACACGTATGTTGTAATAATGCTTGCGCTTAAAGTGCGGAGCTAACATGCAATTAGGTTATTCTCTCGCAAGGTCAATCTACGAAGATTCCCCCGAGAAGCCACTTGGCGAGGATGTATTGCAAGATACTGTCGTAACTGCAGCAATGGAGGCTTATGACAACGCTTCTAACCCGCATCGAGGCCGTGGCGGGCTTTTGAAATGTGATGACATGTGAGTCCGCTGTCTTCGTCGCTATATGAGGATTCACACTTACATTTTCGCCAGTATACATTCGTTCCCGAAGACTTTAGCGGAAACACACCCTGAATCGAGACGAATTGAAGCGCTACTAAGAGCGACTCACGCCCTATCTGAGTATCGCCTTGTCCTGAAGAAGGGAGAACCATTCACTCCCGTGGTATTGAGGGTTCGTACGGACCCCATCTCGATTATCGAGAAAGTTTTGGAACAGAATCCCAAGAGTTATACCAATATTCAGGACCTGCTTGACATCGGATCTAATATGGTCGATGCTGGTCTTCTTGCTAGTGACAAACCGGGACAATCAAAGATTGTCCCAAAGCTACCCTCTGATCACCATGTGGCTACCCGGAGACGAATAACGGCAATGTGTGTGGATGCTGCACTGACAGCGGATGACTTTGAAACGGCTTATTCCTATGTGGTCAATCGGGTCGCCTTGGATGCTGATCCTCAAACAACCGACGAGTATTCCTGGAAAGCTGCGTTGCAGGCTGGCAAGTACCGACGCACCGCCCGGACGGTGAAGCCGACACATATCGGAACAGCTAGCGGGAATCTGGACATAAGACACTTGGAACAACGAATTGAGTGTCTTTCCGCAGCAGTACGTATTGCTCCACCTACGACCTTACAGGAGATCTTGAATGGATTCCGGAAATGCGAGGAAGAGCTTAATGCTGCTATCAAAGCTGAAGAAGTACAAGAATCAGCGTGGGATGATCGGGGCGATCTACAAGCGATGCCCGGCGCGTTCAGTAGTACTGTGCCTGCAGGTGTAGCCAGGAATGTCACAAGGTCTTCACGGCATGTTGAAGAAGCGCCCATGTCGCTCTTTGACCTGTCGAGAGCCAGCATGACCAGAGCGCAGCATAACTTTTCAGCCTTGTCGAGTTTGCAACTCAGTGGGCAATCGAGAGCAGGCGATGCAGATGGAAGCTTAGACGAAGCGTCTGGGCAGCCACGGGCCAGGAAGAGGGATCAGCTAAGAGAGGCGGCTGTTGGCACGTTGGCATCGGGCGTCGGCTGGCTGATTGGAGCCCAACCCGTCGATAAGGGGCAGGAAAAGGAATGAGCGACGAATATGAAGTGTAATGATGACATGTCCGTATAAAAATCGCTAGGAAATTGCATTCCTATTTGAAAACTTGGGTGAGGATTCATCGCCGCACACATGATCGAATCATGGGGGCGTTTCCCGTAATGTAATGTCATTATTTTTAAATCACCTAGTCAGCTACCACTGTCAGATGCGCCGTATGCTGGTTTCGCAGCAAATATTACTTGTTGACAATGCTAAACTAACAACAATATCATCATATTCGCAAGAACGGGATGAATTTCCATCGAAAGACGAAAACGGGAAGCACGGGCAAGAATGAATGCTCTCAGCATGAAGCAAGGAGATGTTTCCTCGACTCCAAACCTCCTGACCAGCTTGTCTACATCCAACTAACTAACTACATGAGATGATCTCAGTCCCCTCAACTAACGTGTATCTTCCCTTTTGCCTCGGGTCCAGCACACGCGTTACGCAACCCCCTACCGAAACGGTCCCAACATTCCACGGCGCGAAGACGTAGCCCCGTACCGTCCAAGGGCACGTCTCGCCCCATCTCGCATACCATCACTGGGGCCGCCCTCACGCTGAAGTTCAAAGCGGACAGACTTCTTCTCGCCATCGCCGCCGACGGGCCTCGGCCTAGCCAACGACGAGAGGGGGTAAGCCTGCTGCTGCTCCCAGAGATGTTTGTTCTTGTTCTGACCATCGCCGACGGCCTTCGGCCTAACCAGCGAGGAGAGGGGGTGAACCTGCTGATCCCAGAGCGGCTTCTTCACCTCGGCGTCAACCGCGTCCCTCGCGCGGCCAACTTGCCAGACCTGCGCCGATTTCTGCGCCGATTCCTCGTTTAGAGCAGCCTTGAGCCGGCTCCGGGCGGCCTCGAAGCGCACGGCGGCGGCTTTGTGCACGGTCGTGGTGGGATAGCCAGCCGAGCGCTCGAGGGCGGCGCGCGCGGCGACGTACTCGCTCATAAGCGAGGGGTGAGCCGTCTGTAATTCCTCCTCGTCGTATTTCCTGGCGAGTCCCAAATCCAACCCCTCTTTCTTTGCAGCGTCCGCGACCTTAGGAGTCTTCACAATGCTCGCAACCTTTGCAGTGTTTTCTTTCTCCCCGCCGCTAATGCCCGTCTTTCTCCTCTTAACCAAACTCGGCGGCTCCACGGGGACACGAGGAGTAGCAGGTCTCTTCCCATTATCGTTCTTGCTGTTACCCTTACCCTTACCGTCGGTGCGGAACCCTGTACGAAAGCCGCTAGTCTCTGATCCCGCTCTAGTTCTCTCAGTTCTGACTCCTTCAGGGCCGTCGCGTCGCCCCCACCCAGAGAATAAATTCCGCCGTGGTTGTACAGCGCGACGGTGGGTGTGTCGGGGCCCCTCGGATACGGCGTGGGTGGACCCGACGGAGTCCGAAGGCCGGAGACGGTCGAGAAGACACCACCAGCAGGGTACGTCTGCGCATCGTGTTGGCCGCCCGGCTGGGATTTCGAGATGGACTGTGCAGTGGGGGACTTCAGTGGGTAATGGACAGACGCGACAGCAGCGGATGGGTTCGTGAAATCCACGGGTTCCGTCTTCGTCGTTTCCGTCAGGGTAAATGATACCTTCTTCGCATTGCCATTGGCTCCTCCTAATAGACTCGACCCGGCCGCCTTCTTGTTCTGCGAGTTCGCACCCATAGAAAAGGTGACGGACGATAGGGGTCGCTTCTTCACCTCGGTGGGAGGGTTATCGGGCATCTGGACGGGGACCTTGGAGGGTACGTAGCCGTACTCGGACCACCGCCCAAGCGAGTGCATCGTGACAGGGTTCAAGTGTAGAGGCTCACGTTTGCCAGTCTTGGGTTCCGTGATGGCCCTGTTGATGGGATCCCAGGCATGCGTATCGGCCATCGCCGGGTCGAAGATGATGGGGTTCATTGGGGGGATCTCGTGCAGGCGTAGCCGCTCGTCGAGGCGCGGGAACCGCTTCTCCTGCTCCGCCCACGTTACGAAGCCCGTTTCCACGTCGTCTGTCGGCTGCGTGCGTGCCTCCGATTTGCCGGCCCATGCGCCGTCATCCGGATCCTCGGTGTTGACCTGCCACCAGGTCGGATCCCAGACGCTTTGGTCCGGTGCCGCTGGTCTGTTGGGTTTCCTGCTCGACCGTTTCTTGGATTTTGGTTTCGAGCTTTTCGGAAGGGATGCCAACCGCTTCTGCTTCCGCTTCTGCCTTCGCTCCCATTTGAGGAGTTTTGAAGCCTTCTTGTTTTTTTGTGCATGTTTCTTCATCTCTGCTATTGCTTCCTCCTCCGTCTTTATCCCATGATTCATCTCATACCACGTAGGGAACCCCAAAACATTCGTCTCGTTCGTTTTCGTTATCTTCTTCGCCGTCTTCTTATTCTTCTTCGACGAATATTTATCCGCAGCCCCTTTCGGGTTCGGGGGAATTTGAATGGACTTGACAGCCGCTTCGAAGCTTTTCCCGAGTGCAATCAAATCGTCATCGGAGGGTGTAGTAAGGATATCAGCGACGTATTTGGCGAGCTTGTCTGCCCAATCCCCCTGGTTGTCCGCGGAATCCTCGGCCGTGGCCAACATGGCGCCGGCAGTGGCCTTGATCTCGTCGGAGATGTCGCTGAGACTAAGGCTAGTGAGCCCCTCTTCGTCGTCGTCATCAAAGTCGGAATCGTCTTCATCCGGGAACCCAGAGCCGTTGACGAGAGCCAGGGCCCCTAAAACACCATCAGCGTAGTCGTCAGTGAAAGAACTATCACTACTACTCCCGCTAGGTGTGTCCTCCGGTCCCGTAGTCCTGCTGCTCGCCACGACCGTAGAGGGGCTATGCGAGCGGGGGCGGAACCGATTTGTCTTCTCACGATTCGCCCAGTTGCGAAAGGAGCGCGCCATGGCCTCGGTGGTGCTCATGCTCGTGTCGCTGCGGGCGTCGAAGGGCTTGTAGGCCAACACCGTGGCCGGGTTAGCGCCCGGGGCGTTGTGGCCCGAGTGATCGGCTAATGTGGCCTCACGGTACTGCTTGCCGATGGCAGCAGCAAGGAGTAGCTGGTGCGAGAGGCGCCGGACACGGTTACGCAGTTTTTCCGCTCCCTCCTTCGCCTTCGCTTCTGCAACACGATCTATATATGCCGCCTCGGATGGAGTTGGCGTCGGGTCGTGCACCGGCAGCCCTAATTTCTTGCGTTTCTCGCGTAGCCACTGTCGATTACTGTTGACTTCAGCCCATCTCGCGGCATGCGTGGCCTTCTTCTTCTCTACCCTTGCCCGACGAACTTTTGCGCGCTTGCTCACCCAGCCTTGCTTTTGGGCCGCTGTAGCTCCGTTCAGCCTGTGTTAGCGGAAAATATTATTCGTAGATCAAAATGAAACTTTTGTGGAAGAAGGCTCGGGAGTAAGAAGAGTAAGGAGAGCAAGGAGAGTAAGGAGAGTGAGAGACGAGGAAGCAACCCAACCCAGGGAACAGGGCGGATATGTTCATATCTAGCACGACTCATCAAATGAAACCGGCAATACATGTGATGCGAACCCTTACGTACCTTCCAAATCCAAGCCCATTTGCTCCAAATTATATTCTGCCATGGCCTTATATTCCTGTAGACGGGCTAACTCGTTCATTAATTCCTGCACTTCGTCGGCCATCGGTTCTCCGACGTTGGACGTTGACTGGCTAGCCATCTTGATTGTATGTTGATCTCGAGAATCCTTAAAATTACTTAGTACCTGGATAGGGGCTATTCCATATAATACTTGTGCAGGCCGGAAGGGTAGGCTTACGCTAGCTGCCCATGAGCTCTTCTGTAGAGATGGGCGATTGGACGAGGGAGTAGAAGGGAAATGGGCAAAGGGAAAGCCCAGATCTCCACGAGACCTCGGGATTCATGTCTATGTTTGAGCTCTCTACGAGCTAAATCTTTGTTCTTGCATTTTCCTTTTTGGTTAAACACCATTATCCTAATCGACGTTTCCGGAAACAACCATTTTATCTTTCTTCGACTAAGACAAGCCTATAAGATACTCTCAATTCGGCACATATTGCATCTCAGCCTCTGGCAAAGACCTATTTTAGAACATATGAAACCGGAAAGAAAAAGTTAAAATTGTCAGTTCATTTCGTTTATATCCAATATGCAAAAGAGGTGGTTGGTTATTCAAGTTTAATACAGCAATCGATTGACATCTAGACTGAACACATGTTCTTAAGATGGGACAGTAGGCAAACACAATATCCTTGTAAAATTCATGGTATTTCAATTGACTGTCTCATCAGGTAATCTTCACAAACCTTGATTACATAGCAGTTCTGGTACACAATATTCCTCTAACGAGGTTAACCCAGAACCGGGGTCAAGCGGAAGAATCTGCAAAACGGAACTCATAGGAATGCGTTTGCCACCCATGCGTAGCCATGAGTAGCCCAACATACTATAACACGTGCCAGTTCTGACCCATGTCTCTCCCAGAAATCGACTTCTGGAGTACACAAACAAATATCTGTTAGCAGATTGTAATGGAGGGGAAATACTTTACCTATCGGGAGTCAAGTCCCATTGCTCAGTCAAGATCAAACGAGCAACAGGTGTTGAGAGCCAGGCGGACGCCAAGACATAAAATGCGAACTGTTGTAATCTGAAAGTGCAGTACCACTAGAGGGCCAAGGTGTTACAGTGGCCAGACTTCGTTATACAATTCAGTAACTTGTTGAGCGACGGCAATTTTGGTATGTGCTGAATGTAGCGATTTTATGGCGTATATCAATGGTAGTTTTACGGTATTAGAGTCGAGCCGATTCAATGTTGCACCTTTTGGGAATTTGCGATCAATTACGTGTTGCATTCTGCAGGACCACCAATGCAGAGCTGTCTCGAATATCTGCTCCGGCAAAATGTTGCTGAAGGCTGGCTCAGTCGTCATGCTCGTCAAGCTGGAAAAGTAACCCCGGAAGAAATAATGATACACGTGACAGGCTGAAAGGCCGATTCCGATCCCACGGGGAAAAGGTTTATGGCGAAGGCGGACCCAGGGGATTGGTGGAGGTGTTGGGTGTGTGCGTGTGTGTGCAAGTTGACCTAAACACTTCCTCCAAGAATTTCCCTGGCGGATTCCTGTGACAAACAGCAAAGGTGGGAATAGCACAAGAAGCCTAATGCAACCTTCGCAGCATCCTCGTCTCTCGCACCCCTTTTGTAGAAACAACATGTCCGAAGTCAAAAAACAACATATGAGAAGTAAATCAAAAAGAAAGATGAAAAATAAGAGAGAAAACAATAACAAAATAAAACACAGTCGAGCTACTCGAAGCCTTTTCCATCCATGTATACCTGCCGAAAACGAACTCCAGAGGTTGCGGGTTGTGTTGGTATCCGCGGAATTTGCATGCCCGAAAGAGATACCGGGTCAACAAGACTCGGTACGACGGCCATCGCCAGATAAAATCTGATGTCCTTTGAAGGAAGATAAAACTTCCCGAATAATGGACTAAAAGCAGTGATCGGACTGTAGAACTCTTATCGCCAGCAGATTAGGGGGCACTAGCGTAAGGTTCGCGGGCCTCGTTTCGAGGGGCAGATTCACCATAGCCGGAGGCAGCAGAATCACGAGCGCGTTGACCATCGCGATCAGGGCGTTCGTAGCGATCTCCTCTGTCATAGCCAGGGGCGCGTCTCTCTTCGCCGCCGCCGCCACGAGGACCATATCGTTCACGATCCTCGCGGGGTCCTGCATAACGATCAACACGACCGCCGCTATAGCCCTCCTCATTGCGGTCGCGGCGCTCGTATCCACCACGGTCATGGCGATCCTCTCTACCGGTACCAGCACTGGCGCCGGCGCTACCACTATAGCCGCCCCGGTCTTCACGATAGCTACGGTCATATCCTCGGTCTTCACGGTAACCGCGATCACCACGGTCCTCGTAGCGGGGGCGATCGTGGCCTCCACCTCCACCTCCGCGATAACGATAAGGATCATCACGACCACCGCCATGACCACCGCCGTAATGACCACCACCACCACCACCACCACCACCACCGTACCCGCCACCGCCATAGCCTCCACCACGGCGACGATCTTCAAAGCGGGGGCGTCCGTTCTCTGCAAATCAATGTTAACACTACGACTGGAAAGAAGAGAACGGAACACTAACCTCTCTTGGGCGGGCCAAAGTACTTTCCAGGAGTAGGAGTTCGAGGTCGGGCACGGCGAGCCTTCTCAATGCTGAGGGTTCGTCCCTCTATATCTTCATCCTGAAGACCCTCCTTAGCAGCATCGGCTTGTTCGGAAGTGACCATCTTGACGAAGCCGAAGCCTCGAGACTCCTTGGTGTGGGGATCTTTCATGATCTGGCACTTTTCGACCTCGCCATACTTCTCAAAGAGACGAGTGACCTCGGCTTCGGTGAGGCGGGGGTGGATGCCGGTGACGAATAGGTTAGACCCCGGATTCACAGAGCCATCCTCATCCTTGCCGTTGTCTTCTTTGGGAGCACTATTGGCGAAGAACATTGTTAGGTGGCGGGACACAAAGTGGATGCGGAACTCGCAGGTATGGATGTGGCGGCCTTTGCATATTGTGGCGAGAGTTGCTTACCGGCTAGTTTGGGGGTTGCCAGGGGAAGCAGATCGGCGTCGAGAGCTGTCGATGCCGTCGTCGCGGGATGCTCGGGGAGAGGCACTGCGCTGGTCACGCTCGTAGCGAGGACCATCATCTGTTCAAGGTGGAACACGGCGATCAGTGGGGCTGTGGTTGACTGAAAGCGCGCCGGCGCGGAAGCAGAAACTGAAACTTACCATCGTAACGGTCTCCGTTGGCGGTTTCGTAGTCCATTGCGGTGGTTGCCATGGCTGGGCAAGACGATATGCACTATTTGGGGGTTGCGATAATGGTAAGTCAAAGTGCAAAGCGCTAACGAGAAGGCAGTGCGCGCGTGTGAGGTGCAATTGATTAGACTGAACGCGCGCGGTACAGCGTGGGAAGTAGTACGTGGTGTCTTTGCAGAGGTTGTGAACTGTGGAGGAGGCGAAGAAACAAACCAATATGACGCGGACAAGGACAAGTTGATAGTTGACAGGATTCAGGTATTGGATTTCAGATCCAAGGCGATTGATTGATCGATTGACTGATCGATCGATCGATTGGTTGGTTCGTTGGTTGGTTTGTTGTAGGAGATAGAGAGAGGGAGAAGGGGATGGGCGGAGAGAGGAAGGATTGAAGGGAGGGAACTGATTAAGTGAGTGAGTGAGGTGAGATGAGGTTGGGCAAGGCTCTGGCTGGGTACTTCTTGTTTTTGTTCAGTTGTTGCATGAGGAACAATGGGACGAGGAAGAGAGAGAGGACCTGGGCCACAGTGTGTATAGCCAGTGTGCATGTGGTTGCTTTTGTTGCATGCTTGCAAAATGAAAGCCAACGTGACGAAAACCGACGAGGAAGCGTTAGTACTTACCTGCTCTGCTTTGCTTTTCCTTTGCTTGTTTGTGCTGTTGTGCTGTTGTGGTTTTGTTGTAGTTCGGAAAAACGACAGAAATAATGGACAATATGTTGGCAGGAAAAGGGAGTATGTAGTAGTCTAGAGGGTATCTAGATGCGTGATGTCAAGCCGTTCATGCACAACGCGCAGCAGGAAAAAAAGATGGGAAGCCGGGTGGAATGGAGACACATCGGCAAAGGGAAAAAAAGGAAAGGAAAAAAAACTGGGGAGGCTCGCAGACTTCAGCCTAGCCCCAAGATGCTAGGCTTATCTACAAGTACCTGGAGCTGCAATTTAGGTACCAGGATTGGTGCAGGTAGTGGGCTGAGTATACAGCAGTGACTTGGGGAGCGCAGAAGAGGTACTTCCCTCTTGTAAGTGGATAGAGGGAATAATCGATAACAATTATGGAGAGTGGCGATCCATTATGCTGCAAAACCACAGCTAGCTACCTGGTAGATCCAGCACAACAATAAGTACAGCACTGTAAAAAGAGGTCAAGTTTAGGCACCCACCTCTTAGTTCGGGATACTCTAATCAATTGATGTTACTATCTATTCTTCATGTCACTTCAACATTTGCTGAATAGGTCTATACGGTGTAACCTTTCCATTATTCTTAAACATCAAACCGGGTGATGCTTCAGGGTTCTTCATCTCTTGACTCTGAGTACTCTTATCTAGGTAAGTTAGGTATTCTTGGACGCATGTTGTTACAGTTCACCCACTTCTGGCTGGTTTTCCGCCATGTCGGCCGCCAATATTTGCTTCACATCCATCTCTGCTGGGGCTGTGGAATCAAGGAATCGAAGTCCCTCGACCGCTTTGCCCTGGCACGCTCTCTCCAATGCCAAGAACGCAAAATGACCGCCTACCACAGGTCGGGCCATGAAATAGATGCCCGGGAATCCTCCATCCCCTTCCGTATCATACAAATCTGTTAACGGTCGGTCTGCAATTTATCCGTGGTTAGTGGTGGGAGGTTCAGGCTTTCCATGCCGACTTGTTCTCTGCCAAAGTGTGGACTTACCGGTAACGGTCTCGTTGACCCAGGCTGCCACATGTTGCAAGATCTCCGTTCGTACTTTCTTGCTAGCCACTGCCGCCGCAAAAAACTCCCAGTCACTTTTAGTGTATAGGTGGCGGCTATCGAGTGGTAATCCGTGCCGCTGAAGCACATTATGGTACCAATCGCTCTGCATCTGGTATATCTCGTCGGGGATAAATTTCTTTGACCTTGGCTTGCCCGTAGCTGTATCTCCGATCGGCGTCTGATGTGAGGCCGAGGATTTTCCCTGTCCACGTGTCGTTGGATTTTCATCCGGTAAGTGGAAACACAAAAGTGCATCGTTAAAGAGATTATAAGCTGTCGTCCAACTCCCCCACCAGGTGTATGCCAATTTAGCATGGGTTTTGTCCCTCGAGAGGCCGAACTCTTGCCACTTATCGATGTACTCATCCGCTACGCCGCTATAATATTTAGCATCAGACTCCTCACCCAACATTTCTGCAATACTGCTCATCGCTTTGATACCAACGATTCCTTTCAAGGCCAGATTTGTTTGATTTGCTAGCCGGCCAGCAAAGTCATCGGTGGATAGCTGGTTGGCTGGAATCAGGGACTCTCTAACGAGGTAGCCTGTCCACTTTATCCAGAGTTTGTACGAGCGGCGCAACCATTTCACAGCAGCTTTCTCGCCCATAGTCCCTATGTCTCTCTGTGTGTTGTCCATGCCGTAGGCATCAATGCTTAGTGGACTCTTTTCAGGTCTCGGCCCAAGAAGCTTCGTCCATGGAAGGGCATCGTGGGTAAACGCAGGTTGTGTATTGTCTCTCAAAGCATTTGCTAATGCGAGACCCATGATCAACATGTTACCACACTCTTCAACGGGCATATACTCGTCCCTACCGTCGCTGTGCCCTGTAGCATTGGGGAAATGCGCCCCCAGATCATGCATGCTGTAGTCATTTGGATACTGGCCGCTTAACTGGTGCTCGAGAAGAGGCTCGAGGAGGTAGGCGAGCCATTGCGGGTTCGTGTATAAGAAGAATGGGAAGGCCGGGAAAATGACATCGACAGTTTGGAAGTTGCCATTCGATGAAATCTCCTTGAGAAATATAATAGGAGAGTCGGGAGTCCCGGAGAACTGCGTGGCTCCTAGCACTTGGCGGGCAGACAAGGCCGCGATATCTTGATAGTCCTTCGAGCCGGAAGCGTACGCATCTCTCGCCAGCTGGTCCGAGTAATCCCGTGCAAGATGAACTGCCGTCTCGTAGTCGTCGTAGTGATACTGTATCATCTCTTCGGCTGTAAAGAAGTGGGAGGCCCACAGGGGTCGCATCAAAGTCAGTCCTCGCGCGGAGGCGAACTGGACAACCGGGTCTTGTGTGAGGGCAAAAGTGAACACGATGCTATCATGATGAAGACGAGCAGAAGATGTTGAGTTCTTGCTCAGCTTGAATGTCGTCGAGAAAGCAAAAATGGGCTCTTCCTCGAATATGCCCCGGTACGAGTCATCAATCTCGTTTGTCAGCGAGCCCGACTTTGCAAACGTTTGGCGCGTATGTCGGGACTCTCCGGACTGATGTGTAACATCACCGGGCGCCGAGATACGGAATGTACCCCATTCAGCACGGTCTAGGACCTCAGTGAAGAGTTGTTCCTGGGCCCGCGCGACGCGCCAGGTTTTCAGGCTTGGTTCCGACCGGCTTGCCTGAAGCTCTTCAAGCTCCCATTGGATCTTGCTCCCCTTGTTACCACTCACCCACTCTCCGTTTACATCTATATAGAGGCTCACATCGGTGGAACCCTCGACGACGCAAGTGAGGTAGCTAGCGGGTAAAGCCTGCCTTAACGTTGATGTGGGCGTGATAGGCGACAGAAATGACAAGGTAATCTTTATGTCGGAACCCCGAATAGTATAGGTGAGATTGGTGGTGGAAGCGTCGAAAGTTGCGCCATCATAATGAGGAAGCGAGATGTTGTAGCTGTGAGGGGCGATGGTTAGTGTCGTATATGATGATCCCTGGTAGAGTTGCCTGTACACACCTTGAACTGTGCTGGTCAAGAAAGTCTTGCGGGCGGCCAAGCAAAGGATATACGGTCCGGGTATGCGGGACAGAAGCCATGACGGCAAAGCCAACTGTTTCACCTCTCCAAAACATGGGCCAGTTCTTCCACGGGGCATCTCGGGCGTGCGGCAACCAGATACTCAAATAAGGATTACGCACAATAAGTGGCAGCACAGGGGGGGTCAGAGTCGAGGCATCGGTAAAGATAGCAGCTAGAGCCGCGATGGCGGGCCAGAGACACAGCTTCATGGCCGCAAACAAGAAGATGCCAAGTAGCTCCTCATCTGCTAATCAGTACCTAGTCTAAAGACGGGGGCGAAGGGGAAGGTAGGTCACACGATCGAGGCAAAATAAATAGTTGCGATAGCAATGATTTCAGTCTGTATGATATACTATAGAGCAGTAAGAATGGAGGCGGTCTTCGGACGATCGAGAGTTTCACAATAAGAAGTTGAAGTGAAATCACGAGCTGGACTTGAGCTGGACGTGAGCTGAAGCTAGTAAATGGTAAGAGGAGGAAGGTATTGGGTTGGGAAAACAGCCAATCAATAGGCTGGCTGACGGAGGTTGAAGAAGCTGTCCCCAGGCAGTGCCCAGGTACACTGCATACATACTACCTAACCTCGAGGCAGAAGGGAAGCTACAGAGGTGACATCACCTTTTGCAAGGCAGGCCTCCACCCCCGGTATTAGTGTAAGTACCTACCTACCCCGTGTTACAGCAGATGTTAAAATGGGGCTACCTACATAGGTAGTCTAGGCACCTAGGTAGGTAAGTTAAGTACCTAAGCTAGGGGCTGAATGAACTAAGGCGGAAGCGGGGATGGCTTAGGTACCCACTCAGTGCCCACTAGGTACACTACCTGCTTAAATACGCTAAATGGAAGTACCTAGGTAACTCTCCTCCACTCCTTCAACTGTGGCCCCAAGACTAAACCTATGGTCAGGTTCCAGACTTCAATTCCCGAAGACCGTCCATCGGATAGGTAGAAGGGATAGGTACTCTAAAAGTCCCAAACCCCTCCGGCAAGTCGAGACTAGAGTCTCCTGTAAAGTACCATCTCACAACTAGCCTACCTGCTCAAGTTGTGTTCTCAGAGGAATATCTATCTAGGCAATTGTAACCACAGACTATCTAACGAACTGGAATCCTTAGGTACCTACCTACAAGTAGGTAGACTTAGGATGGTGCATAACCTAACGTCGGTAGAAGTAGGCAGGTATAACGAAAGAGTGGAAACTCCAATGCACGGTATAGTATCGGCTATCTCCAGCATATTTAATTCATGCAACACAAATTGTGATGCTGGCTACTTCTCACATTTTATAGTCTCTAGGGACCGTCTCGCCTAGTCACGGGTATATGACCGTAAGTAGCTATATGCGATGAGGTGAATAGCTTTCCCTTTTTGTCTCGGCGAGGAACACCGAGCCTTTATGGCCATGGTCTGTGGACCAGAAAAGTCGATTATTCCGCGCCAATCATTTTACCTTCTTTGATCCACTGCCGGGCCGTACTCCTATGAGCTGCCACTAGGTCTTCCGATCGAGAGGGGTTTGACGGGTTCGCGGGGCGACGACGGGTTGAGGGCTGTTGAGGTGGGAAACATATCTTGAGTTTTAGAGTCGGACTTACACTTTTGCTCTTTACTTACATCTTTGCTGTGTCGAGTTTACTTGTTGGCGGCAGATCGATACTCACCAGCCAACTCACATACGAAGAATAACTGTATCGCTAGAGTATCATATTCCATACTTGTTCAGAATGGCTCTCGCAGGACTGGTCTTTGCTGTCACTGGTGGCGCTAGTGGAATCGGACTCGCTACCGCCCAAATTCTATCTAAGCGTGGCGCCACTGTCTGTATCGCTGATGTTGATCCTGATGCGATGAGCCGGGCAGAGAGCTATTTTCAGCCCCTCAATGTCCCCTTCAGTATTACCAAGGTAGACATATCAAAAAGGGATGAGGTCGAGTCATGGATCAACGGCATTGTAGCGAAGTTCGGAAAGCTCGACGGTGCTGCAAACGTTGCCGGGATTATTGGGAAACACCATGGCGTCAGAGAAATCAAAGACCTGGATGACAACGAATGGGACAGGATCATTGCTGTCAATCTGACGGGAACTATGTTAGCTAGGTTGCTGTTCCTGACATGAGGTACAAATTGGTAACCGCTAGCAGGTACTGTCTGAGGGCCGAGCTTCAAAAAATCGTCGACGGAGGCTCCATTGTCAACGTTTCTTCAATCCATGGATTCAAAGGTTCGAACCATACGAATATTCTATCGTTCGTAGGCAGCGCTAACTACCGGTTTAGGTTTCGCAAAGTATGGTGCATATGAGTATGTAGTTTCCTAAATCCTTTATTCTTTGACGATTCTAGTCGTTATCACGAGTAACAGTACCCTGATTGGGGATTGATACTCCGGATGATTACCGTTTGATTCCGCGAATCTCTCAAGATTCCTCGTATGAAACACAGCTACTCACTCGTGATTTCTGCAGTGCCAGCAAGCATGGCATCATCGGTTTGACCAGGACTGCGGCCAAGGAGAATGGCCACCGAGAGGTCCGAGTGAACGCGGTGGCACCTGGGGCTATCTTCACGCCGCTGATGGAGAAGGCATGGAAGCTCCACGATTATACCCCGGCAACTTTTATTAGAGGAACGCCGCCTGAGTCGGAAGCTGCTTTTGAGCGCCAAGGAACATCTGAAGAGGTTGGGCTAGTAATCGCCTATCTATTGGGACCAGATAGCAAGTACGTGACGGGGACTATCCAGTCCGTCGATGGAGGCATGTAATTAAGAATGGGAGATACATGCAACATGGAAAGGCCAATTAGGCGGCGACGGGGGGCTCAAAACACGTCCTCTGGTTGAACATCATGACTTCTCCCATCGTCTCGAATGTGCTTGAGGGACTTGTCTCGTTTCATGGGCTTTCGCATGTCGTAAGCGTCCTCGCCGTTGGCGGTAGGGTCGTTGACGTTGTCGCCGTAATAATCTTTGACGACGCGATACACGCTGTATCCCATGTTTTCATAGAATCGGATGGCCTTCTCGTTGCTCTTGCGGACGAATAGATCGACGAACCAGGTGTCAGCGGCCTCGGCGCCAGCCTCAAGCTTCTCGGTGAGAATCCTTCCAATGCCCAAACGACGAGCCTCGGGTGCTACGGTGAGGGCAGTGATGTGGGCATGCCACGGAAGGTAGTGTTCAGAGTGTTTGAAGTAGTCAGGCGAATTCTCCGTCTTGCCCATGACTGAAAGGAAGGGTTTAGAAGGGGCAACGTTGCACTATGTTTGGGCGTACTATGGAGACCTACTATAACCTAGTATATTTCCCTTGTCGTCGACAGCAACTTGGAATAGCGAGGGCCATTTCGCGTAGTATTGCAAGTAGAAACCTATATCATAGGTTTCGGTCAGGGGATCGAGATTGCATTTCGCGAAGCGATTTAGATCGGCTGGGGTGAAGGAGCGAAACGAAGTCATGATTCCGGTTGGTCCTGTAATGACCTTAGCCCTCCCTAATAGCGTCCGATGGTCTGGCGAGGTGGATTGTGAATGTTGGGTTTGTTTAAAGTGTGGTTCATCAAGTCACTATCTAGACAGTGAGTGAGTGTAACCTGAGGAGTTGAGTTTCATAGGCACGAGGGGTCATCAGTGTAGTGGGGTTCTGTTTTGGGGGGCATTCAGTCCTCACATGCATTTCAAACTGCTTACCGCCCGCAAGTACCTGTCCGCCGAATTTCGGGTTGGTCTACCTACCTACATGTACCTTAGGTACCTATCAGCAACCTTTACTAGGTACAGTACCTGTAGGTACCTTAGGCACAGATGTAGTGTACAGCAGTACCCGCTGTCCTCGAATCCTTGTGGGCTTTAAGCTGCCGTTGTAGCGCATTTTGCTGTACCGTACAGGTCCATACCTTACCTAACCGATCTGCGCAGGCTGTACAGGTAGGTACATGAGAAGAGGCAGGTAAGTACTCTACCTACATGTAGATAGCCTCTGTCAGCCACCATACCACCATACCACTATCCTTGTCACTGATTCTATCACGGACATCTTTTTGATAATACACACTGAGGCTATCAAGAAAACCTCATGACTTAAAATACTTACACTGCTTGAATCAACCTCACTCGACACAAATCTACATAAGTGCCTTACCGGTATCTCCTCAAGGATCTGTGGCCAACATACTGGCTATGCGCTTGCCAACTCACCAGTCATCCTATTTCTAAGTAGCTTCTCCAATATAGCTGCAGCCATTGTCTTATACCGGTCTCTCTCCACACATCCTGGACCGACTAATCTAACAAGCCCGCCCATTCCCGCGACTAAAATCATACCCAACGCGTTTCCATCCAGGCGTTTGCGCCGAGTAAGACAACGCATAACGAGACACACGGCAACTGGCGCATCCTCTCTCCTGCCCATCTAGGGACTGTCGTTTACTTGCACTGGCTGGCAGTTCCCGACTTCAAGTTACGAAGCCGCCATGTCCCGATCACCACACACGCCGCGTCATTCGCGGCACTCCTCCGCTATCGACGCAGCCTACCCTACTATAAGCCCTAATATGTCGCCCAGCGCCCGACGCCAGTCCAAGTCCTCCTTCCACGAACCTCTAACGCCTCTCCGCCAGAGCATGAACGAAGCCGAGTTCCACGACCTTGGCGGCGGCGGCGGCGGCGGTGGAAGTGGTCAAGATAACGGTCTCGGAAACCTGGCCGACGAGCTGGCGGATGCTCTGTCGGGGTCCGGCGATGAGGATGAGTACTACGAGGACGACTATGAAACGCAGGAAGATAGACGCGAACTCATCGACGGCGTGCGAGACAGTGGCGTCGATGTCGTAAGCCAGATAGACCTACCCAACCGGACGAAGAGCTCTAGTTTAAGCGTGCCTTCACCAAACACCCGTGGCCATCGGCGGGCGGAGAGCGCCTACGACGGTAGCGAATATGGTTCGGAATCCGATCTCGACTCACCTGGAATGCCACCAAGCTTAGTCGCCAAGATGGACGCAGTTGAGTCGCTCGCCCGAAGGGGGGCCGAGAATACGGGGGGTCCGGCGGATGGTGTGTTCAAGCGGGTGACGGACGGCTTGAGGGATCTTGGCTCTCAATCCGGGGTCGAGGGCAGTACAACAAGGTCAGTTTTCAGATTTGTTGACACATATAATCTAATCAAAATCATGCTTATTCTGTAATAGGTTGATAACTGCACACTCCGCATTGGCAACACATCTAACACATCAGACGAGGCAACTCCACAACCTCACGTTCCCTCTACTTTCCCCCCTGGTCGCTCCTCCTGATGCGGAAACCATCGACGCCTTGCTACCCATCCTTACAGGCGTGTCCAACGACATGCCGCGGCCCGCGACGTCGGCCTTCGAGTCGCTGGCGGCGCTGCACGCGGTCACATCAGATCTAGTTCAGACACTAAATTACCTATCCGACACGCTACACATGTCGCGGCAGACGACCACAACTGCTACAAGAAGACTCAGGACAGCAAAAGAGATGGTATCGGAGATGAGACGCGAAGAAGAACTCAGAGAAGAGGGCGAGAGGTGGCTGGCCAGAGGCAACTGGGGGGAACGGCTACAAAATCGTGAATGTGCCGGCGTCTGCCGGGATGTCGTCGGTGGCTTCGAGGAGGTCTGCAACGGCTGGAGAGCGCGGTTGTTAGCCCAGGCCGAGTCAGCTTAAGGGGAGGAGGGGGAGGTGATGTTGGGGGTTGGGTACTCGAAGGTACCTCCTGGGTGAGAGCGTCAAGAGCTTTCATTGGTATATTACACAATACGGAATATGGAGGATAAAGGACACCTAACCTGCGATACGGGTGAAGATTCATTTTCATCTGTGGTTTCTAAGAGCATTGTAGCGAATGAATGATGCCCTCAGAATAGAATCGGCGTTATAGCATTCCTTTCATCTACTAGGTAGAAATGACTCTTGCATATCAATGTCAGGAAACGCAGTAAAAGAAAGAACATAATACATCAGCACTAGCCCCTATAATACAAATGTGAGTACAATGCAATTTACAATGGCCTTCAAATAATTAGAATTAGCTAGCTTCAGACGGCTGCAAAAGTTATTTAACTGCATCTCAAACTGAGCAATCCGATGGTATAGTGCAAAGCACAGCTAACAAGACTTTGGGCTATTTACTTCATCTCGTTGAAGTAAAAATGTTTATTGACGAAGTAGCAGGCGTGAATGTTTTCCCCTCCCAGTTGTCCCACCCAGACGGACGTATCTACAATAGTGATAAAAAAAATCGAAATCGGCATGGATCTAGTCCAAAATACCGTCCTCCTCGTGCTTTTATTATTCTTCCCTCAGCTGCTGCTGCTGTCCTTGCGTAGCATCTCGGCCACGTCGGCATCGATACCGTCGTCACCTCCTAGGTCCGGGAAATCACTCGTTTCGTCTAGGCGTCGCTTCTTGGAGCCGTTGGCTGAGGTCGCGACAGATCTGTAAGGCGACCCTATGGTGGGAAGCGTCTCCGTAGTGGGCGCAATGTGGATGGGAACCGTATCTTCGGGAGGGAATTCAGGTGACCACTCGGGTGCCGAGTTAGGTTCTGGTTCAAATTCGTCCTCGTCGTTTGATAGGGGCGTCAAGGCCTCAACTTCTGGTCTGTCTAGCTCCTCAGCTGGCTGGTCATCTTGATTAACGCCGGTCTGGTAGGGCTCATCATTCGGGAGTCCAGCCATGATGGCCCTTTCCACTTCCTCCTTCTTATCTTCGACTTTGATCTTCTTTTGCATGACGTTTTCGAGCTCGTTCTCGTCTGCTATCAGAGCGTTTCTGTTCGTGTCCAGAAGCTTCTGGAGCTCGTTAACAAGCTCTCTTCGTGCCTTGACGCATTGCTCCACCGCGCCCTCTGCTTGAGCCAATGTCTTTAATAGGCCACTCAGTCGGGCAGCGTAGACGGGAGCAGAAGGAACGGTACTGCCCGGGGACATGAGACTGCTATAGTCTGTGTTCGCCGACTTCACGGCAGGCTTGGTACTCAAGGCTACTTTAGACACGTTTTGCTGAGGCGCGACTAGGGGCGTCAGTTCCGCTGGAAGCGAGGAAGCCGAACCGAAGATGGAACCGCCAAGCCCAGCCTTGGTGCTACCACGAGTCTTGTCGAGATCTGTAAAATGGTAAATACACGAGATGTTTTAACTTGGAAGGTTTGCGATATCACTCACCCTGAAGTCGGGTTTCGATGGCTTGCTGAATAGGCACTTCGAAGACACCGCGATCTCTCCAAACATCGACCACTCTACGGATCCGTTGTTGAACATCATGTGGCGCTCCCTTGTAGGCGACAGCGACAGCCTCGGTCATGGCGGGCGAAAATGAGACAAGGAACTCTTCCTTGCGACGGGCCTTGGACTGCTGTGCGACTTCTGTAAAGAAAGGCGTAAGTAACGGTTACTCACATGTGGGTCTGGACTTCTTGAGGCTTACCATTTGCGAGGTAGATGAGGCTCAAGCGTTTGTGACTCGACGACTCCTTCAGTTTCTGCAGCCAGAGCTGGGCGGTGCGGTCTGCATGACGCCTGGCGACAAACAGTTAGCATGCTAGGACAGGCAAACGGGAAGAGCCAGAGAATCAGATCAAAGTAGATCGTAACTACTGCTCAAAGCACAAGGGATCACTGTACCTGTAAAACATAATCCATTGAGCTACGCTAACGATGCTGTCTTGCGTCTCGGACAGAGATGAGAGCTTGGCCAGAACGGCATCGTCGTTGTACGCCATTGGGAAGGGAGGAAATCGAAGCAATGGAAGAAAAGTGTAGGGCTTTTTTTGTTGGTGGATACAAGATAAGTAGGCAGGGTATACGCCGTGGCCCGCCGGAATCTCCAACAGCGAGTGTGGGCGTTTGGTTCAGGTGTTTGGGAGGTGTTTGTGAAGTTGAAGGGTTTATTTTTCAAGTTAACAACGTCAAACACAACAATCTACGGATGGAATCGCAGATGCCTATTCAAAGCTGAACAAGACAGCGCGAAGCAGATGGCTGATTGAAGGCTGGCTCTAGCTACTGTGAAATGCCCCAGAACTAAGGTGTCCCTCCCAAGTATCGTATACCTATCAAGAGATGAAGCCAGACTTGGTGTGTGGTGACGATCATGTATGATGATGACCCATCCCAGCAAGCTCCTGAACCTCTCGTAGCTATAGGTAGTGAATGGACTAAGGGACTAGGTAAGGATGTGATGGCAGGACTCCTAATTAGCGAGTATGAGGTTCACTTGCGATTTATCTAGTGTAGAAAAAGTCAGGAGCAAGGCCGTTGTTGTGAATGTCTAACCCACTGACTGACAATGGTGGATGGTTGCCAGGAAACACACACTGAGCTAGGTATTGTATAATGTAGATAATCATTGTTAAAACTTAAGAGAGGCTAGGTTAAAAACTTAGAGCTAATAGGTTCACGTGATAATGGGTAAACTTGGAAGTGTACAGTAGGTAGGTACCTAGGAGGCTGGAGGCCAGATAAACAGTACCTAGGTAGTACCCAATCAGCTACCGGGTAAGTATACTAAATTCAAGGGACATGGATATGTACTTCTACTACCTACATACAATTGATCTTAGACAGGTACCTAGGTACCTCGCCTATGCACAGGGGAGGAGGTTAGGTAGGTAACCTTCAAGTTTCACTGTGTTTTCACTGTAGACACTGTACATCATATTTACTTACTGGCCAAATGCAACATTTAAGGACATTGATTTGTCCCGACTAGATCAAACAACCATCACTTTTAACTGCGACCATTTCACCTCCCCTTCAACTCATACCTGCCCACGAGGCTATTTACAATACGAACGAACTCTATAGCTGTACATATCGCCTGTGCTGCTTGCATCCGCCATCACCTCCCTTCAATCACAGCCGCCAGCTACCAATATCGATATGGCGGACCGATTCCCGTCTTTGGACGACTTCGACTCAGGTGGTAAGGTTGAGCAGGTGTTATGGCAAAACTAAGCGCACTCTACTTACATGTTTGGTGCGCAGCCCAGACCGATATTAGGAATGTCGGCTCGCCATCTGCTGACGACTTTCTGGCCCGCGAACGAGCTCTCCTTGGGGATGATGCAACCCAGTTCACTACCGGTAACGAAACCGCCGCGCTTGCCGACCTTTCAGATGATCTGCTCGGGGACGACAACGCCGACGGCAGTGCGCATTTCGAGAGCCAGTTTCCCGATCTCGCCTCCAATGAGGTACGTAGCGAAACCTAGCAATACCACACTTATACGCAGGAGCTTTGTTTCTGATGGGTTTATACAGCAAGTCGGTTCCGGGGAGGGCGTCACGGGTCCCTCTGTGAGCTACAACTCTGGTTATGGTGCCTACGTAGAGGAGGAACAGGAGCCAGAAGTTATCAAGCAGTGGCGCGAGAAGCGTAATGCCGCCAACACGAAGCGAGCCGAGGAGTTTACCACCCTAAAAACCCAGACGATCAAGGAAGCTCAGGAGAATATCGACGAGTTCTACGAGAACTACAACAACAAGAAGGACAAGATGATTGCCCAGACTCGCAAGGACGAAGAGGAATTCCTAGCTAGCCGAGATGACACGACATCTGGCGGCACGAGCTGGGAGCGCATCGCCAAGTTGGCAGACGTGAGCGGGAAAGGGCCCAAGGGTGGCGCCGGCGGCTCAGGCAAGGAGCGCTTCCGCGAGCTGTTAGTGAGCCTACGAAAGGATGAGAAGGCACCCGGCGCCGAGGGATACTAGGCACAATTTCCCACTATATTGCACATATACACTAGTTGGTCTGGGTTTGATAGTGGAGTGCTTCAGCTCATCACCGAACCCCGATTCATGAAGACCAGATGCCGAAGGGTTCAGGTTGTATTTTAGACAGGTCGCGCGCTTGGCGACATTCAGCTTGGCATCGTCGTCGGGCCTATCTTGCGGGTTTGACGGTGTAATGAATTTCATGGATGATCCGGTCTCAAGAAATGAAATTAAAAAGAGATAGAAGGTTATGTTAGTAATATGAACACGTTGCGTGAACGACTCTCTATTGATCAACCTAATAAGACATATCGCGGGCATGCATGCCGATTTGTTCATACGACCTTCACTCCCCCCCATATACCATGTTCGCTCCTTAGGCCTTGCCATACCAAGTGTTGTAGCCGAGGATCTTGCGGCCCATCATGTACATGGATGCTGTGCAATCGTCAGAAAATAGCTAGACGGGAATAATATCGGTTGGCAGTAACAAACCTCCAAGGGTGCCCCAAAGGAGGATTTGGTAGGGAACCATCAGCTTGTTGCTTCGGGGGTTCTGCGTCATATTTGGTCAGTCGGAGAGGTTCGGGACTGGTATAAGAATGTCGCCAGTGGACGGACAGCGGTGGTGGACATACGATCTGCCACACTCGGGTGTGTTGCTTGTAGGCTTGTTGGTAGAAGCGCTGGTGCTGGGGCACCTTGTTGGGGGCGTCGACGAGACTGCGTTGCTCATCAATCAGCATACTCGGATGGGAAAGACGGCAGACGAGCTTGGCTATAGGGCCGAGAATAGGCCATTGACCAGTAATTCGTCGATGAGAGAGCACTCTCTGCATTCGGGGTATATGGCACGTACCCCATTGTGAAGTTTTGTGGCGAGTGTATCGATGGTGATGCGGGATGGGATGCTGTGAGGGTTGGATAGTCGCCGCGAGCTAATTGTTCAAGCTTGAATGAGCATCAGGCGTTCGTACATTGGTTTAACCTTTGACGTGGTTCGATTGGACGGAGACAGATTGACTACGTGACTAAGCGTCTATTCTTCGGCTAAATACCAAGGTAGCTTCAAGCATGTCTGGTCGCAGTGGTCGGTGGTTCTAGAGTCACGGACTACATAGTGGATCAACCCACCTAACCGCATTGACCACCTTTTGCATTGCGCCCCATTTGCAACATAGGATAGAAGTAGCACTACAACATGTAGAAATTAATAATAAATTAACTACTAACTAAATATATATAAAAAAACTATTATTAGATTTATTATTGCGTGTTTAACTTTTTAGTATTGTGTTTTATATAAATATTGATTTTTATTTAGATATTATTTATAATAGGCCTTAATTTTTTGTTTTTTTTGTTTTATGCGCTATAAATCTTGTTAAAGTTAAAAAAAACGTTATTTTAGTTATGTTTAGCGGTTTACTGCTTATTTAGCTAGTATTTTTTAAGCTATATAGCTAATTATAATATAATTAATTATTTTTTAGCTAATTTAATATTTAATAAAGCGATTTTTTTGCTTGCTTTATTAAATAGCGTATAAATATTGTAAAAAAACGGCGATTTTTTATATTATTAGCATTAAATAGCTTTTAATATATTTGCTGCTTTTTTTAAAGTTATATAAAGTTATTTTAAAGGCGTAAAAAACTTTAAGTTAGGTATATAAAGTAGTAATAAGTTTTTTAAAGTATTAAAAGGTTTAATAAAGCTAAGTTTATAATTTAATAAATATAAACCGCTTTTTTTTTAGCTTGCATATATATTTAAAAGCATAAAAGCTTTTTTATAAGCATATTAATATACTTTTAGCATTTATTGCTTATAAATTAATACTATTATAATATATATAGCGTAGCTTTATAAATAAAATTAATATATTATTTTTAAAGCTAAAAAAACACTAATATTAAAAGGCTATATTTTATTACTTGCGTAAAAAAATAAATATAATAATATTACTTTATTAGCAAAAGTATTAAATATAAATTTAATATATATATATATTATATAGCTGTTTAAAATTAATAACTTTTAGTTATTGTTTTTAAGCTTTATTTTTAGTAAAAAAACTTTGTTTAATTAATAATTAGCAATTGTTTTATTATTTTAACCTTTTTTTAAAGCTATATATTTTTATTTAAGTATGTTATAATTTTTAAATTATTACGTTTATATTATATAACTACTAAAAATATAAATTAAAGTAATATAGTTATTATTTTAATATATATACTTAAAAAAAATAATTTAATTAATAGCTTTAAACTTTATAATATAAACCTTATAGTTTTTATTAGTGCTTATTATAGTTTTAAATGTTTTTTTTTTTTTAAATACTTATTTTATTTATATTATACTTAATTAATAGCTAAATCTTATATTTTTTATATATATATTTAATAAGGTTATAAAATTTACTAATAGTTATATTTTTTATGTTTTTAACTTTTATAACTTTAATAGCCTAGCTAATTTTAATATAAACTTTTTTATAGCAGCTAATTAAATAATTAACTTAAGTTTTACTTATAAGCATATAGTTGTTTTTAGCTTTTAAAATCGTAGTTATAAAATTAGCTATTTTACGCTTTAATAACGTATAGCTGCACTTTTTTTTTAAAAAAATCTAATTAATTATAATATAATTTTGTTTAAAAGTTAATTTTTAAAGCGATATAGCAGCTTTAAAGTGCGATTTAATGCTATAAAGCTGTTTAAAGAAAATAAACGCGCTAACAGCATATAAACAAGCTGTAATAGCTTGTTTTTTACTGTTAATGACATATTTTATAGCTTGTTGCATATGCTTATTACGCTTTTTATATGCTTTATATATTTTGTTTGAAAAAACGCGGTTATTTTGGTATCATTTACAAATATTTACAGTAGGGTCACGAATTCAGGGAGTGGAAATTATATGCAAATGGGGCGCAATGCAAAAGGTGGTCAATGCGGTTAGTGGATTACCGCGCTCCTAACCGTCAATTACATCACCCCCCTCGAACTAACTCGTCCCTGAAATACTACGACCTGACGAAGACTATTGATAGCGGCGAGGACGCGACCCGGGCGGAAACCGATGCTTCGCTTGCCTGGAGCCTGCGGCACTCAGGAAGGGTCGTCGACTCAATGGGTGTGACGGTCGATAAGACAGACCCGGCTTGCCTCACGCCGGAGTACATTATCAGCAAAGCGAAGCCCGAGGCTATCACTGTCAAGGTCGTCCGGGATCTGGCATCGTTGTAGGGTGTTTTGAGGACCTGTCAACATGGAAAGAGGCTATGGGATTGTGCATTTGGTTCATGAGTGAAAAGGAGAAGCAAAGGTGTAATGATTGATTGCAATTAGTCTCCTCGCCGAACACTCCTAGTCACCGCCATCATTCTCCGAATATATCATATTTCTAAGTTATGGATCTATCTAGGTACCGAAATGTTTGCCTGGTCTCTATGCCTTGGCAATCAAGATTCAGGATGACACCTCACATTCCCCTCGTAACCCTCTGTCGCTGCTGTTCAATCGTCATCTGCCAGATAGGATGGACGTGTCCGCCTCTTACCACTCCTCCACCAAGCCGAATCCTCGTCCTCAAGTGAGATCATCAGATCGTCTAGACCATCGTGATTGACCATGAGCTTAGTCTCAGCTGACCGATCTCCCTGGTCCCACATATTCGCGATGTTGAGGATGTCTTCTCGCGACGCTAGGAGGAACGGATGCAGGGTAGATAGATAATCGTGGATTGTGACAAACTCATTTCCCGGCGAAGGCTTGACGACAATGGTGGATATCTTCCCACGCGGGCGTGGCGTGTCACAGCATTCCAATAGATGCAGCGGTCGCTCCTCAGACAGCGACTCCTCGTCACGATCGGGGTCATAATCCAGGAGCGGCCCGTAGCGGTACCCCTCACCAGCATCTGGCTCGTCGAATTTAGGGTCAGGGGATCCGTATGCTGTCGGTGGACATCCAACCAATCGTCTTCCCAGCGGTCAAGATTATCCACCCTAACCGTAATAGTTGAGATCTTGGGCTTCGTAAGCGGACATTGCGAAATAGGATGCCAAGTAGGATTCGATTTGTCGGTTCCTTGCGCGTATGGTTTCAATGAACCATGAGACATGATCCAGACGGAGGAGTGCAGAGGGCCATTAAGAGTCCAGAATATGCGGTCAGCTTCGGGGGTGTGATCGAGGAAAGGCTGTCTAACGCGGCAGAGTTCCTCGTAGGAGGGCAGCCGTCCTTGCTCCGACATGGTATCATACTAAAATCCGTTTTATAATAAAACGGTCCCTTTATGGAAATTATGCAACTGCGTTCATCTTGGGGTATGAAAAAGCGGATCATTCTCAGGACAGGCTCAGGCCAGGCTCAGGCTAAAAGCGGCATGGCTCAGCCATTCTGATTCATAGGAGTTGGTTCGTGGTGTATACCATAGAACTTGACTATTGAGTCAGCGATATGGTTGACGATTCATACCGCTTGCTTGTGCCCGGGCAACTTTAGACTGTTAATTCCTTATTAGGTATGGCATGGTGCACTTACCGTTTGGGCTAAATAGTGAGTTGGGTTCGATTCCTAACAGCGCTATTGGTATTCGCTTTTAGCTTAATTGGTGCATTGCCCGATATCATGAGTCCACTTCTTGCTGCATGTTGTTGTGCCTTGCAGGCGGCTGCAGCTAATAGCGTTATAAGGCTGTTGGCGAACGTAGCTGCGCTTTGACCAGGGCATTGGCAAGGATAATAACAGGGGCAATTTTGGTAGTTTAAACTGCAGCTCCCTTCTAGTGTACCCAACACCAACTTTCGTACGTGCCGCATGCCGCTCCGCATGAACCCAGAGGCTAGAACAACGGCTTCAGTTGGCAGCCAACAGAATATTTTCTATACGCATACAATATAATATGTAAGTCTCCCCTGACTCGGTACGATAGCCCAGGCCCCAGCAAGCCGTCGCAAGTGTCAAACCCCATCCCTCACGGTGCCAGTCCGGCTCATCAACTGGACCGAATAGCGAATTTTTATTTTGTGACGGAAGTAAAACAGTTGAAATCTACCATACCCGGACGTTGATTGAACATGTTTTCGAGCTGCCTTGACTCAGGAGCTTAAGGCTATGGTGGGAGACGTGTTCCTGGAGAGAATGACGAATTCAAATATGAATGAATGCTTGATTAAGTACACTAGAGGCTGCAGCTAATAAAATGACAGCCATATTCCTTACTGGTTATGCCGTAACTAATACTATTTACTGCAACATTTGCATCTACGTTTAATATTCCTCCCTATATCGATCCCAATTATCTATCTCAGCACTCAAAGCAGCTCGCTGTGTAGAATACAAAGGGGGCCGAGGGGTCGGGGTTATGCGTCTCGACGCCGGAGTGCGGATTGCAGTGTTTGCCAGCCTCATAATACAGATTCGTACACCCCGAGGTTGCCAGGCTGTTATGGACTCGTTGTTAGTTTCTCACGGTTACGTATAATATGTGCGAACACTCTCCCGAAAAGGAATGAAAGGAAGAAAACGTACCATTGTGCACTACAAGCCCTGAGACTCTTGATAGCTTCTCCCGACGAATATGACGCAATCGTGGTCCCGCCATTGCTATAGGCTACCACGTTGCAGACGGCGCCCGATGGTTGCGGAACGGCCAATCTCTGATAGTCTGTCCTGCACAACGGTGAAGGGCACTCGAAACAAGAAGCATCGTAGAAGTAGTACTGAGACGTCGAGCTGGGCTTATGCGTCTCGGTGCCGGCCTTCAAGTTACAGTATTTGCCAGGAGTATAATAAAGGTTGGTGCACCCAGTCGTGGCCAGGCTGAATGGAGCAGAAAAGGAATTAGGTATCAGCTTCTTCATTCGTCTCGTCGTCCAAAAGAGATATATCGGTTATTGGAGAGAGAAAAAAAAATACTTACCAGGTTGCGGCGCACTCACTAATGCTTTGTATAGACGCCCCGGAGTTGTAGGATATGATGGTCGTGCCCCTACTGCTTAACGCTTGCACATTGCATGCAGCATCCGCCGGCGGCGAAGAAGCAGAAAGGCACTTGGATGGGCAGACGAAACAGGTCGAATCGTAAAAGAGAAAGTCGGCAGTGGACGAGGCGACATGGGTCTCCTCGCCGGCGTGAAGATTGCAATACTTTCCCTCTGTAAAGTAGAAGCTGGTACACCCGACGGCGTCCAAGCTGGACGTGATAAAAAGTCAGTCAGAAATAAGCTTGCTGCGAGAAGAGACTTTCTAGGTTAGATGATGGGAGGATAGTGCATACCAGGCGTCCTTGCAGTTCACAAGGCTGGAAATGGGCTTGCCCGAGCTGTAGGCGACAATGGTGTCACCGCCATTACTACGAGCTCGTACGCCACAGGAGGCCCCCAAGGGCTGTGGAACTACCAGGCCGAACAAGTTCGTCGTGCACGATTGGATCCCAACACAGACGTAGTAGTTTGGTTTCAGAGTCTTGCAGGTGTTGGACCCGACGTCGGGGTTCTATGCGTAAAAGTTGGCCAGGGAGATGCCCACATCGGCGGCGATGCTGGCACAGGTGTCCGCGCTGTTGACCTGCTGGAAGTCGTCGCAGTCGTGGTAGTGGGCGACGCAGAACTACACTGCCCATACCGAGATTGACTTGATGGCCCGTCAGGTCAGCTTTGGGATTCCGAGAAACCGGAACACAACTGGTTTACAGCAAGGTCAAAGAGAGAGAAGCTGGACTCACCATCCCGCTCCACAGTCCGATAGTACTGCACCGCACTGCCCGTTCTTGTTGCAGCAGAGCCCGAAGGCTTCGTTGCACACATAATTAATTTTCCCTCCGCACGTACCGTCGGTCGTATTCCCAGAGAAAAGCCCCCGCGTTGGACTCGGAATGGCGCTGCTTGGTATTGTGCAGTTTCCGGACTGGCACTTCGTCCAGCCGCAAAAAGCAGTCCCCGTACCGCATTTGCCGTCCATGTTGCAACAATCGCCCCATTTGCCGGCACAGCGGCGCCGGCCGTGCTGATGACCACAGGTGCCGTCGGTGCTGTACACCGTGTCGCCCAAGCAATAACCCTCGTAGCAAGTGCCAGGGGCACAGTCTTCTCTGACAAAGGGCTGGCTATCAGTACGTACACGAAGAGCTGAGTTCATGAGCCAAATACACACTCCGATTCTCCGCAGGTCCACGTTTTCGAATTGAAGCACCGAGCAGTCGTCCCGAGGCATGTGGCATTCTTAGTTGGCGGGCCGCATTTCCCGTCATAGGCTCTCAGGGGCTCGAAGTCTGCAATCGGTTCTGTTAGCAAAGCTCTCTATCTTAGAGTCGAGACTCGCTGAAGAAGACTTACACCCGGCCACGCAGTACGTGGTGTACGGCTTGATGTTTCCACAGCCCGGATCAAGTCCTGGATTTAGCATCAAGAACTTCTCGATCGTGATGTCGTATTTGTTGGCTAACTGGGTACAGGTGTAGTAGTTGACATCGACGTACGTTTTACCTGCATAACGACAGACGAGCTCGCCCACCGTGATGGCGGCTCCCATATTGGCAACGTGAGAGCCGGCTGGGACGAACGTGACGGCCGGTTCTGCCGGTGCTGCGGGTGCAGCCGTTCGCGCAGCGTTATTAGCCCATGTCCAAGGCGAGCAAGTGTCGGCCGCCGTGGCCAGAGACACGCAGGTGAGATGAAAGAGGAAAGAGAATGCATCTCTAGGCTGCCGCGATCGCGCTGGGACAAACTTCATGATTGCTAGATGGGAGAGGGAATCCTGACTTGAGTGTTCTTCGAACCGGACAACTTTCGACGAGAACGAGAACAAGTAGAGGACAGGGTCCGCTGCCTCTGCGGTTAGACTGATGATAAGGAACGAGTCTGGAGGCTCACTCATATGAAGAATACCAACTTTCTCCGCGTGATTCATCCACATATGAGACTATAACGCTAATTCCTGTACCCGCTCAACCTTCGATTAATGACTCCAGCTGTGAGCTAACCCTTTCTCTCTTGCGTCCCCCGAGGAATGCACGCGCTTGGCCCTGTTCGTTCCTCTCGACAGCGGGGAAAACCGTATGAAGTTGGAATGGCAGTCTTCATTCGGGCCATCTTCCCGTACGGAAAGTACGTTTCTGCTTCTTGATAGGTGGAGTGAAAGGATGTATTTTATTTCAATTCTATTTAAAAGGGGGGTTATTTTCAATTTATATAAAAAGTCTACTGTTAAAAAACATGGTTTATAATATATTAAAAAATAAAAACATAAGACTATATAAAACAATATTCTATACCTTTTTATCCGTGGAAGTTTTGAAGCTATAGCCACAGATAATAAATTGCACTCGCTAATAAAGAAACCTTTGTAGTACCTATTCCAAATAAGTAGGTTTTGTCGGTATAGGCTTTATTTGTGTATGTTCTGTTGGTGGTGGAAGGTGTACTAAGGGGTCCATGTGCCCGAGCGAGTGGCGTGATGGCGGTTCTAGATGCACATTCATGGAACCTGACATGGCGTGTCTATGCAAGTACGGTCCAACTGCATAAGAAAACTTCTGGGTCTTCAAGCTGAATGCAAGGCATAATTGATTAGCCTTGTGGATCTAGCGAATCAAAGACTACCTAGCATGGCTCTCAGGACCAAGAGGGTTTCGCTGAGGCTCCCTGATGGCCCACCTACGATGGAAATGTTGACGATAGCGTCGGTGATGGCGGCATTCATTCGGAAATCTCTTGCGGAACACATGCCTACACAGAGGGGCACAACAGCGGGACTGGAAAAATCTCGTTTGCTGTGACAATTACTGAGTACCAGGGACTAACATGCGGATTGCTTCTAAGCAGTTACGGGGGGATCAGGGCTGGGCCGAAAAGTACAACGTCGACGGAATAGTATATGAGGGATTCGGTCCACGACATACGATAGCAATCGGTATCAAGCCATGGCCATTGACGGTTCATCTCTCTCGTCTTCGCTGGTGCCCAGTTCACCAAAAACATGGCGACTGTGAAACTTCTCCTTTTCCTTACGGCGCTGTGTATCACACAATGGATACCATTAACAGTTGCTCAGTATATGCAAGACTACGACATCAGCCAGATAACTTTCGTTGATGGCGAACCTCGAATATCCTACACGTAGTAAGTGATATTCATTCCTATTCTCTCCGACTTCTGGTAGCTCTGTTCCCGTGGCGTGCTCTACCAGCAATAGATGCTCGTCACAGGCGCTAGAGCATCCCTATTTACGAGACACGTAGGTAAGAAAGGAACGGGGATGTCGTACATTCCACCATCAGATTTACTTGATGGCTACCAATGTACTAGGATCTGAGCTGGCCTAATTTGTCGCAGCACCCCAACTCTAGGAGCTCCTCCAATTGACGTGATTGATGTGTATCCCAAAACCGTCGTGCTCGTGTACAACTGTTATTATATGACTGCCATCTGTCGGAATGCCGCCAACTTTGCATACACCCCTCGAGGCTCGAACCCACATCCCAACAGTGATTTACCACTTTGGTGGTTTGGATACGACTTCAATACCCGTCGCGGAGGGCGATCAGACAAGCGTCGAAGTCAGTCTTGTCCCTCCTATTGGAAAGACACACATGCTTGTCCTGAGTTTGACCAGGCACCTATTTTCCGACAAGACGGCCAATGGTGGACTACCGGCATCGGTCTGCCCGGCCCAAATGGCCAAGTCACTAACTATATCCTGGACCAGCCCGTCAACGGTGGTCCAGCCAAGCCCTCCAGAATCCGATACTCGTGCGACGAATTCCCTGCCGCCACCTTGGTAGAGGGGGGTAGCGACATCGATGACAGTGGCCCTTCGGAAACTCGCTGTGCCGCCATTCGCTGTTCGGGTACTGGAGTCAAGCTGAGCAGAACTGTATGTCACAAGTATTCCCCAGTCCCGTTACTGCTTTACCGAAAAGGCACAAGTTCAACTTCGCTAAGATGCATCTAGGGCAAGCTACGGCACACGCAGCCCTGCGGAGAAGGCTGCAAGCGGAAATAGGACCCCGGAGGGCGGCAGAGTTCCCATCATACGATCCGCAGAACAGCATCGCCTTGTTTAGCTTTATCCCTATGAGCAAGAACAACGGCGTTGCTGCCTATGTCTTTGTATGTTGTACCGCTCACTCGTATTTTCCCGATCCGTGTATTATCTGTCGGAACTTAACGGGTCATGGGGATCAGCATCTGTCTGGACTGTCGACACATTAAAAGAATATTTAACGCATTGAAGATCATTGTCGCTGATTATGGGCTTGAACAGGTGTACGATGATCCGGACAGGACGCAGCTTTCATCTATGACGCCTATTACTCAGGCGAAGAAGCGTGCCGAAGGGGGAAACGTGACAGATCATTGGGCTGCGCACTTGGATTTCGATAAGTTCCGAACCATGGTGATGGCTGCGAACGGGACTGAGCTTATCGTTCCGGCGAATGATTCCTCCGTTTCTACGTCTGACCTTCTGATGGGCATGCCTAACAATCTAGGAAGGTTTTGGGATGCAGATGGTGTGTTCGAGACTGAAGACGACATCTCAGATTATCATCCTCCGGTGAAGTCGGTCGTCGACGAGCCGAAGAAGCGGCCAGAAGCCATGCTTCAACTGGTCTTAAGGAGAACATCGGACCCCAGTATCACACCCCTCTTGAAGAGGGCCAGCCCGGAAACTCTCGAACAGGCGCGAAAGGTTGTCGAGGGTGCCATCACCGAGTCTTCCAAACTGAACAAGGCACGTCTGGCCAACCCGCCGCGTAACACGTACTCATTGAAACCGGGGAATACGCAGGCGAAGGTCAGGGAATCCATGGTTATTGCCACGGTTCCCCTGCCCTTGTTGACCATTACCGACGAGATAGCCGAGGCCGCAGCCCTCGTGGCCGAGGCGGATGCCGTAGGAAGAGCCGGGAATGTAACAAAACGAGCAGTCGCGGCTTCGGGTACATTCTGGATGGGAAGTATCGCTCGCAAGGGTACCGTACCCTGGGGTGACGACCTGGACTACAAGGTGTTCCGTAATGTGCTGGATTATGGAGCAGTTGGTGATGGCATTACGGTCAGTTTTGTGATGATACTTCTTATGTCTCAGTTCACTCGCGATTCCCTGGCTGATGCTTGATACTAGTACTAATGCGCGATACTCAGGACGACACCAAGGCTATCAAGATGGCAATGACAGACGGCAAGCGATGTGGCGTCAAGTGCAGTGGGTCAACGACAAAGAACGCCATCGTGTATTTCCCCCCAGGAACCTATCTCATATCCTCCAGTATTCCCATGCCGTTTGGAACCCAAGTCATCGGTGACGCCAACAATCGCCCGAAGCTCTTGGCGTCGTCGGCATTCGTCGGTCTGGGCGTGTTGTCTACTGACGAATACACGGGCGGAGGCGTAGGGGTCGATGGCAATGACCAGGAGTACTACGTCAACACGGCCAACTTCTACCGGCAAATCCGCAACCTGGTCATTGACATCACCCGGACACGGGACGCCCAGATGGTCACTTGCTTGCATTACCAGGTCGCACAGGCTACGAGCGTCCAGAATCTCGAGCTCGTGGCCGCCGCGGGCTCGTCGCAGACGGGTCTCTACGCCGAGAACGGCAGTGGCGGCCAGATCTCGGACGTAGTCTTCCGGGGTGGCGCCACGGGCATCTACGGAGGCACACAGCAATTTACAGCGCAGCGGCTGACCTTCGACGGCTGCGCAACAGGTATCCAGGCTATCTGGGACTGGGGCTGGGTCTGGAAATCTATCACCATGACCAATGTGGGCGTGGGGTTCAAGCTCATCTCCAACACGGGCTCGGGCAATATCGGATCTGTGTCTATCATCAACTCGTCTTTCTCTAACGTCGGTACAGCCGCCGTCGTTATTTCACCCCCGAACTCTACCCCAGGGTCTAACAGTAGCGGCGTCATTCTAGAAAAGGTCTCCCTATCGGGTGTCCCCACTGCCGTTCAGGACACAAACGGCAAGACTCTTCTCAGCGGATCCTCGGGCATGATCGACCAGTGGGCGCTGAGCCCAGTCTACGAAGGCTCAACAACTGCCCGCACCTTCTCTCAAGGTGGGAAGATCGGGAACTACCGCAGACATTCCACCCTCGTCGATGCGGAGGGGCTGTACTTTGAGCGCCCGAAGCCTCAATACCAGTCGTATAATGTCGGTGACTTCGTCCACATCAAGGATCTCGGGGTCACTGGTGACGGAAGCACGGACGACACAGCTAATTTCCAGGCGGCGCTGTATGCGGCCCAGGGAAAGATTTTGTTTATAGATGCCGGATCGTACATCTTGACCTCGACCGTGACCATTCCTCCCGGATCGAGAATCGTCGGAGAGACTTGGTCCCAGATTGCTGCGTCTGGACCGTACTTTCAAGACGCGAGGTAAGCGGCCTCCCTCCTCCCCCCCTCTTTTTTTTTCCAGCACATTCATGCGCGAACACTTTCGTGAATATAATGGCTGCTTTCTCTGTCATCTTTCGTCTTGCTTACACGAAGTAGCAACCCGAAGGTCATGCTTCAAGTCGGCAAGCCTGGAGATGTTGGAGCCGTGGAGATGCAAGACCTGATATTCATGACGGTGGGGCCAACTGCCGGTGCCATTCTCGTTGAATGGAATATCAAGGCCGATAGTCCCAGGTCCGCCGGCTTGTGGGACTGCCACGCGCGTATCGGAGGTGCCACCGGGACCAAACTGACACCCGCCGAGTGCCCTGCCGTCACGAGCGGCATCGATCAAGGTTGCAGTGCCGCTAGCATGATGATGCATCTGACGTCGTCGGGATCGGGCTACTTTGAGAACATGTGGCTCTGGGGTTCTGACCATATGATCGAGTGAGTTATCCCCAACTCGCTGTGAAGCTCATGAGGGAACTACCATAAATGACTGGCAACTGACTGCTCTCAGCGATCCCAACCTGGATGATGCCAATAACACGCTGGAGCAGAATACCATCTACTTCGCGCGTGGCTTTTTGATTGAGAGTGTAGAGGCAACCTGGTAGGTCTCGTCCTGTTCACATGATGAACCCGCTACTGACACATCAATGCAAAAAGGCTTTACGGGACTGCGTCTGAGCATGCCGTGTTCTATCAATACAACTTTCACAAAGCGGCAAACATCTTCGCCGGTCTACTGCAGACTGAATCGGCCTACTTCCAGCCGTCACCCGCTCCACCTGCTCCATTTGCGGATGTCGTTGGTAAATTTGCCGGCGACCCAGACTACTCATGTGCTGCAGGCAATGAATTTAACGGATGTGATGAGTCCTGGGCCGTGATGGTGCGACAGTCCCAGAACATCATCGTTGCCAGCGCCGGCCTCTACTCCTGGTTCTCGTCCTACGGCCAGTCCTGCATCGACGGGCACACATGCCAGAAAGCGCTGCTGTATCTCGACTCGAACTACGCTAACGTGCGCTTCCAGAACCTCGTGACCATCGGCGCCAAGTACATGGCCGTCATGGACGGTAAGGGAATCTCGGCTCTCGCTAATCTCAACGTAGACAAGCACCCCTCCTGGTCCCAGATATCTATTCTCGACGTTCATAGCAGCACCGGCGTGCAGTTCGACGAGGTCATCTGGATCGACCCAAAGATATGGGAGATGGACCAGCCGGCGTTCACGTGTTCGCCTCCATGCAAGGTCAAGATCCCGCCATGGACCGGCGCCACCAGCACGGTAAATTATCCTCTGCTCGCCGTCAGCGACGGCACCTGGACAAGCACCATCACCAAGGACCCTTGACAATCTCCGAGTGGGTTTTCGAAGTGGTAACCTTGACCGACAGCAGCAACGGGAAAGCGAAGCGCCAGAACCCGCTCGCTTTCTGGCCGGTCCCGGCGAAGATGTCTTCCTGGCCTGCTGTCGTGTACAATGGTCCAGACGGAGACCCAACTACAGTGGCCCCCACAGGTCCATTCCCCACGCCACCGCCTTCAATCGGCCCCGGCGCGCCTCCTCCGCCGACAGGGAGCTGGCCGAAGCGCAACATCCAGCCGAACTTCGGCTTCCAAGACGAGCCATTCGTCAACCTGTGCGACTTTTTCGACCCTACCTGCGTCGCACAGCCATGGCTCTACGGCGGCGGCGGTGGCCCGTTCGCGGACGGCTCGTTCCCGGGCGACGACGGCGACGACGAAAACTGGCGGGAATCCCTGATGTTCTGCCCGACGCAAACTAGCTCCACATCCACATCCACATCCACGACGACGTGCTATCGGAGAACATATTCGTGACTAGGGACTTCGCCTTCGACCAGTCGACAACTGTGGTCACCATTAGTCTCGAGATCGAGGCCGACTGCCAGTGGACGTAGAACTACGACCAGTGCCGCCGGTACATCGGCGCCAACGTCGACAGCTGCAACTGCGGTGGCGTCGATGGCAAGCAGGGGGGGTGGGTGAAGAATGACTGCTATACTTGGAGGATCGATCCGAATTATTCGTGGTAGATACTGATATTGGAAAACCTTTTCTAAAAACAAGGACTCAGAAGATCCTCTCGTATAGTCAATTTATTATGTAATATTTGAGCAAGCAATAGTTTTTGGTTTTAGATAGGTAGGCATATTTCAGTAGTTAGTACAACGTTAGGTGTTAGAAATAAGCGATGGTGTGTATATTGTGGTGTTTATAAAACTATAATATAGCATAACAAGCCTTATGCTAACTACGTACATGCTTCTAGTTAACTATTTAAATCTAACCGTTTTAAGGACCATTTCCCTCTACATAAGTACCTAATGTATATACACGTAAATAAAGCTCCTCAGTCACTTAACTAATTATAGGCTAAGCCAAGCATGAGCAACAACAGAAAGCACGCTAAGCCTAATTTGTCTAGCGTTACAAAATTGGTAAAACCTATCTAGAATTTAAAGTACTAAGCTAGTCTAGACGCTCTTTTTTTCTAGACTCAATTTTTGGACTTGGAGTCAATCCATGTCAATGCATATCGCGACAATTTCGGCAACATCACCACGGTAGGGGCTTCAAGGCAAGAGGCTATATACGCTTGGCACCTGTTCAGACAAGCCTCCTAGCATGTGACCGCATCGCAGTAATGCGATTGGCGACCCGAGTATTGCGAGATGTACAGCTAAAGTGGCCGGTCCCTCATCCACGGGCCTCTCTCTTGCTTCTCTACTCCCAACGCTGTGCTTGTGCTAGCGATATCCGCCGTTCCGTCGTGCGAGCTAGCCCTGGCATACGTCTCTTTTCGATATCTTTGGCGCGCCGCTCTGTGGCTGATTACGATCTGATCCATCCAGAGCTATCACATCTCTCCAAAGCATCGGGCGAGGCCAGTCCCGCCTCGCAACAACCCACGAGCAGCTCTCTCGTTCAGGAGACAAGAGCATTTCACAAATGGAGCGCCCTTCTGAGCAATCCCGCTCGCCTCGCCGTCGAGACCGACTTCTTCCGGCAGGGCCCCGCCAAGGAATGGTGTAGTCGATTACTGGTAGACAAGTTTGACAATCACGGTGATCTGGCTCTATGGTGTTGTCTCTTGGATTACCAGATGCGCATCAATGGGCCCGCCGGAGTTACTCATGTCTGGAAGGCTTTCTGGGGTCGCAAGGCGTTGTATGATGTCGACAGCCCATTAGCTCAGATGTTCTGGCGCGTCATGTTAGAGGGAGCTCTTATGTCCGATGATCTATCTGTTCTGGAGGGCATCTGGGTTTACAGCGAATGGATGTATGATGTGCATCGAGTCAAATGGCCACAACTATATACTACTGTCATTAAACATCTGCTCCGCACACACCAGCATCAGCGGGTTCTCCAATGGCACCTGCTCCTGGTACCCAACTTCTATCCCGGTCTAAATGAATTTACAAATATTATTAAAGAGTTTGCCACCGATAAGGAACTCTATCGATTAGACACACTCCCATCACTCTACAAGACGAGTCCGGAGAAGAGCTTGTATACTACGTTACTACCCTATCTGTTCGGCCTCGGAGAGTCGCAGTTAGCTAGAGAATGGCGCCGCATCTTCATTCGACACGGCGAAGTACCACTAGCACCAGCACCAGTTCGGCCATTGCTTCGGTTTTTGAGCGGTTACCATCCTAATGATACTCTTACACATGAAGAACTCGCCGCCCTGACCTTCACGCACGAGCAGGTGAAGGATGACCAGCCCGACCTATCTCGGGAATTTATGAATCGCGTTTACGGACGGACATTTGGCATCACTGTCAAGAATTATAATGACCGGCTTGGTGCTAAGTGGTTTGCAAGCTCTTGGGTCAGCCTAGATGTTGCAATCTCAACAATATCCGCCCTTGGCATCGAAGAGATTGGGCCCCTATCTCTCCAGTCCATTGCTCTCAGAGCCAAGAATTCTGAAGAATTGCTGAATCGTACCTCTCAGCTTCGAGAGCATGGAATCTCCATCGTAGAGTCAAGCTACTTCCGCATAATCCTCCACCTAGCCAGACGGAACGACAACGAACTCCTTCATGACCTTTTGGAGAGTGATCTTCACCCAGACGTCTTCGATGATCTCAGCCTCCAGACACAATTGATCGACTCTGCAACTGAGATATCAGACTGGCGAACTCTTCGACTGCTACTAGTTACGAGGCATGTAGTGTTCGAACGAGCGGCTCAACGTGTAGCCAATAATGTGTTACGGCTTCGTTTTGAAAAGAGAAGACAAGACGACGTTCTACAAATCCTTGAGGACATGAAATCTAGGAACATCCCGCTCAATTTCGAGGAAGCAAACCATATCTACGAAAGCTTGATTGAAGACTACAACCACAGCCAGAGAAGTCTTGCTTCGGAGCCCGCAACATTTTATCTTTCAGTCTTCCGCCAACTAAAATCAATGGATGTGCCAGTGCCTCTGAGCCACTGGAAGCTAATTATGCTCAGTATGGCCAGGCGAGGGCAACTTGAGGACCTAGAAAGGGTTTCTGTCGAATTGGTAGACATGTTCCTCAGGTCACCGTCTTTCCGGCCGGGATTTGTTCCCATCCACATCTGGGACCTTCCGGTGGCCATGAGAGGTCCACTTACGGGAGTCGAAAATCTTCTAGGTGTCTACATCCCTCAAGATCTCTTGGCGAGCCACGGCCATCACCCTCTACGTCGGCTATTCAATAGCAAGGTGCTCACCACCATGATCGAAAGCGCATTCATCGCCCATCCAGGACAAGGATTCCACGCCAAACATGGCACCCAGCCGCGTCAGCGCCAGTCTCAAGGCTCGCAAATCACGAATATGCTCCAAATGCTATGCGCTCTGCACAAGCGAGGGATGTGGCTCCGTTTCAGGAAAGTTCAGTTTGTTGTGACGAACTGCCTCGTGAACATATACGGTCCGGCTACCCCAACGGACACCCCACAACGGTTAATGAGGGCAAGCAATACCCTATCACTAAATAAGATGAAGACCTTAATAGACGAGGCATGGGGTGCTAGGCTGCTACCGCCGCTGGACAAGTTGGCAAACGTGGTCCGGAACCGTCCCCCTGGTGCGACTCTCGACAGTCGCAAGCTGCCGGAGCAGACAGAGGACGAAGATGAAGACCTCTCAGACGACTGAGCGAAGCAATACAGAGGTTATAGAGCCTCTTTATAAGTAGCATATGATGTATCATACATAATTCTTGTACACTATAGACAAACGATACCCAAATTTGATGGACAAATATGTATAGTCTAAGAAATATAGAACTTTGAGATAAAAAAAAAAAAGTTGTTTCGCTCTCATTAGATTATATTGTTACATGGTTACAGGTTTGGTATCTCGCGGATGCCACTTCATTCGAGATACAAAGCGGCACAACTATTCCTCGGGCCGCTTTTCGTTCGTCATTTGATGTCAGATACCCTAACCGATTGATACTAACCCTCACCTCCATTCGTATCTATTTGCGCATCCCCTATTGCACCTTTCTCATTATCTTGGCCCCCACCGCCTCCACCGCCGCCACCAGAGAATTTTGGTTTGAGGACGAGCAGTATTATGGCACCAGCGATGAGCAATATCAGCAACAGGATAAGCTTGCGTTTGGTGGACTTCTTCTGGTAGCCCGAGGCGACGACGAGTTCTTTCTCGGCGGCCTTGACGTCGGTGGCCATGCGCTCGACATTGTAGTCAATGCGGTCGAGCATAGTGCCCTGGTCGATGACCATATTCTGGAGGTCCCGGAACAGATCCGATAGCTCGATGATGCCTTGTGCGATGTCCTCGATCTCGCGCTCGCGCTGCAGAATCACGGCGTCGTTGCTGTGTAGTAAGCGCTGGGCCGTCGTCTGCTGCAGCGCCGACTGCGAGTATGATCGGTCGGCGTCCGACTCGAGTAGGGAGGGGTCGGCGGCGTAACTTGTTGCACTAGGCGCTCCGAGGGGCGTTGGGGCGCGGTCACCGCCCGGGGATACGGCGCCTAAGCCGGACATGCCGCGGAGCTCTATAAGAGTATAAGGTCAGCTCACAATTCATCTCCTCGTAGCAAGTATCATAAAGAGGGAGGCATATTAGAGTCGACTAGAAATAAGGGTAACGCACTCTTCAAGTAGGCGCTCTGCTTCTTGCGAAAGTTAGCGCTAGCCTCCTGAACGCGACTAGCGAGGCTGATCTGGATATTCCCGGCCATAACCTCCTCGGCCCTCGTCATGGTGCCGGCCTGCTGGCCCTCGCGGACCATCTGCTCGACACGCTGGATGCAGCGGTGACATTCGTGGAAGCCCTTCGTTATGCTCTGAGTCAGTAGCTCAATCTCACCCTCCTCGGCGCGCTTCGCCTCCTCGTCGTTGAAGCCCGGCAGGACGTGCTTCTGGTGCAGGCGCTCGAGAGTCTGGGACTTGCGGGCGACGTCGGCCAGGAGGTCCGTCACCTCGTCGCTGATATCGGCCCATCGCGGTGGGAGTAGGTCCATCTCGATGACGGCGTCCCCGTCATCGTGGTAGTCGCCCCCTGATAGCAGGCCTTGCGTATCCTCGGCGCCGCCCCCTCCTGCGCCCGCGCCTCCGATGCCGCTACCGGGCCCGAAGTCTGAGAAGCCATTGCCGCTTGGCCCGGGGCCGTATCGTGTCTTCTTGGCGGGATGGTGGGCGTAGGACTGGCGATATGATATATAGCTGGTTGTCGGGTCGTGCCGAGGTCAGTGACAAGAACGAAGGCGGGAGAGAAAGAGCTATGTTTGGCTCAACCTGATTCTAATAGATCCCCCTTGTTATCGCACTTACAGATTGGTGCGGTCTCGCCACATGGCGGACGCCGAAGAGGGCCAATGCCGCCGTCAATGATGTGTATTTACTTGACCTTTGCTATGCAGCGACAGGACGAAACAGCCAAGGGAGGACAACACGTAGTCGAGGGAGATTACAAACAAAAGACCGCCAAGCTTTTGGGTGGTACCGCAATACAGAGGTTACATGTAAGTAAGGCAGACTTTATTTTACAACAGGATTGTACAAGCGATAACATGAATATGTCGAACAGATAGGTAGGTAGGTAGGTCTCTAGGTAGCCTCTAAAGGTACCTGTTGTGTCGAATTGCCAGCTCCAGCTGACGTAGCTTCAAGTTGGTATTGATGGACTAAAATGGCCTAGTGTAGGTGCTTAGGAGGTTACTACCTGGTAGTCTAGAAGAGCCGGTGCCAGCAGCTGTCGATTACCGGGTTGTTTGTTAAGGTGTGCACCTAAAGTACAGTACACTACAGAAGGAGGTGTACTGTAGGCACCTAGGTGCGTATTGAAGTATCCTGTAACACTGTAAGTGAGCCTAGGGAGATAAAGAGCCTTAGAGGCCTCCTCTCACTCTTCCACCACTACTAATATAATAGTAAGGTAATAAATAGTTACCTATAGTAGAGAATCTCTACTGAATATTACCCACTTACCTATGCCTGAGTCGCATTGCTGTTACGTATAGGTACCTAGGTTATGTAACATGTTAGGATACCAGGCGTCTAATAATGTAAGAGGTAAGGCGCCCAGGCAACCTACATGTAGGTACATACAGTAGGTAGGCATAATTCGGTACCACGGCACACTTGTAAATGCAGAGGAGATACAACAAGGGCCGGAGGGGAAACCTCATGTACCTAAGCACGTACCTACCTAGGCAGTCTAGGTAGGTGCTGGTACCCAATGGAAACTTACATAGGTAGGGTAGAGTCCATTTGTGGTAGGACTTGTAGCCTCCCTGTAGCCCCCCAGAAGGCCTCCCACTCTCACTGCCCTGGTCTCCTCTATCGCCGCCCTTTCACGCTCTCTAAAATAGCGTCCTCAGCCCTGTCCATCACAAACACGAGGAGGTAGGTACCCATTCTGCCCCCCCATTATCTAACTACTTATTATTTCAGGACGACTCGCGAAATCGAACGAGCACACTTCTTAGACTAACTTCTTTCCCCCACACCCATTAGACATCTCCTTAGCTACGTGCTTTTGAATCTAACACCTTTCGACACTCGCTTCAAGAACGTCGACTGTTATCATATCGCACCATGGTCAGTGCCCTGCAAGAAGCTATCAATCTTCCCCGCCTTGCACCATCAGTTCTAAGCCTCGCGCGTGACGGCTTCAACATGCTAACCTCTTCCCTTCGTTATTCTAGGCCGATTCTCTTACCGAAGAGCAGGTCTCCGAGTTCAAGGAGGCCTTCTCCCTATTTGTAAGTCAATACCACGTACACACACCCCATCGACAACCCCCGGCGCTGTGCCATCGCTCTCCCAGAGCGAGCTCGATATGTTTGAGTTGACCCCGCGCTAACCATACCTCACGGTATAGGATAAAGATGGCGATGGTGAGTAGAACCTCACATCACATCCCGATGCCCCTAATCGGATGTCAACATCATTCCCCGAGCGCGATCCTCCACAGCTAGTCTTGCTGTGCTCTTTTACCCCTCTACAGGCCTTGTTTGCTAGTTACAGGTGTGGCTGGCGCTAATTGAAATCTGCGTCGTAGGACAAATCACAACAAAGGAACTGGGCACCGTCATGCGATCGCTGGGCCAGAACCCCTCCGAGTCTGAGCTTCAGGACATGATCAACGAGGTCGATGCCGACAACAACGGAACCATCGACTTCCCTGGTAAGACATTCATGTCGCCATGCCATGCTAAAAAAGCTGACAGTTTCGTCGTGCAGAGTTCTTGACCATGATGGCCCGCAAGATGAAGGACACCGACTCCGAGGAAGAAATCCGAGAAGCATTCAAAGTTCGTGCACTCTCCTGTCTCGTCTCTATGTAAACAGGCTGGCAAGCGGCTAACATTTCATCAGGTTTTCGACCGTGACAACAATGGCTTCATCTCGGCCGCTGAACTGCGCCACGTCATGACGTCTATCGGAGAGAAGCTCACCGACGAGGAGGTTGACGAGATGATCCGCGAGGCCGATCAGGATGGTGACGGTCGTATCGATTGTATGTTACACCTCGCAGCAACCCCAATCTCATTCGCGCTATGCTAACTACGGCACTCCGTAGACAACGAGTTCGTACAACTCATGATGCAAAAGTAAACTTCATTCGGACATACAGCGCAAGCCATTTCGTAGCCGATACATACCCAATACACATCATGACACGCTTTTACGGTCTGTTTCTTTGTCCCCTTAACCCAGGAAGGTTGGAGCTGGAGTTGATTCGTATGGGCTGGGGGTTTAATGACTCTTGCTGTGTACGGTTCCTCCACAGGAACATATAGCTTGATAGACGAGAAACGGGATGGGCTCGATGAGGCCTTGTCTCGGTTTCTTCGTCTCTCCCTTTAAAAGGGGGTTTGTGGTAATTGAAGATTAATCCTATCATTGGTCCATTTGCTTCTCTATCATCGAGAACTCTATCCTAGCTTACGTCGTTTGCTTCCTCGATATGCATGTTGCGCTTGTTTTGACACGGTACTCGTTTGGCATTCATTAAGCTAGACTAATGTTCTATTGGCTAGTATTGGTAAGATGGGGACAGCAAGTGTTTTCTTCTTGATTCCGTACGGTGGTTGCTTCTCTATTTCTATAATTGCTTCCAGGTTTGTTGGCTAGGCGGTTCTAATACGTGCTGTTGGCGTATGCCTGTATAGGCCATTAAGGCTCTATGGCACAATACGCAGGGACCGCGTTGCCTGATTGTACAGGAGTACAATAAAGGGGCCCGTGTTGTATATTATAGGGCGCACACACAAATATATATATAAAATTAGCTAAATAGGACTTATTTCCTGTTTTTTTATTTTATTATTATTAATAATTAAAATAACTAATATATTTGCTATATTAGCACTTAAATTTATTTAGTTTTATATAATAATTAATGTTTTATATAATTAAATTATAATTATAAAATTAATTAACTAATTTAAATATTTTTATTTCTTTATTATAAAAATAGTTTAGTTATATAAAAGCGTATAATATATTTATTAAAAAGCTTATAAAGTAAATATATGCTAGCAAATAAAAACTTATATAATATAATAAATAAATAAAGTAAAATAATTAAAATATTTTTTAAAAAAACTATTTAATTAAATTATTTATTTAATAAAATATTTTAAAATTAAATTAATGTTTAACTTAAATTAAAAGTTAAATAAAAATATATTAATATATTTAAATATAGTATTAAAAAAAATATAATAAAAAAACATAAGTTAATTTTAATATATATAATAATATAAAGTTTAAATATAAAGCTTAGTTATAATATTTAAAAAACAATTATAATTATAAAATATATTTATTATATAATGTAAAACTAGGTGAATTTAGGTGCTAATATAATAAGTATATTAGTTGTTTTAACTATTAATAATAATAAAGTAAAGGAATAAAAAGTAAGTTTTATTTAGCTAATTTTATATATATATTTATATGCGCGCTTTATAATATACAATATAAGCCTTTTTATTATACTTTTATATAATTAGGTAACGCGGTCTTTATATATTATGCTATAAAGCTTTAATAACTTATATAAGCATACGCTAATACCTTTTTTAGCTTTTTAAGTACTTTAGGTAAAATATAAAAAAACTTTAAAAAATGGTTAGTTTATAAATTAAACTACTTTGTTTTAATATATAAGTTACGCTTTTAATTATTGTGTTAAATATTATGTTTTTAGTAACATTAATATATATATTTTTTTAGCAATAATTTTTTTGTGCTTTTTTTGCTTTAAGTTAAGATTTTATTTTATATATTATAATTTATAGTGTATATTAAAACATTTAACTTTTTTTTTTAAAAATAAGGTATATAGGTTTAATTATATGCTAAAGTTTACTGCTTTAATATAAGTACCTAATATTTACTTAAATTAAATTAAACTAGCAACAAACTTTTAAATTATTAAACTTTAAACTTTATACTTTTTATTTTTTATACTTTATCTTTATATAATTTTATAATAAACAGTTAGTTTAAAATAATTATAGGTAGGTAATATTTATAGGTTAATTTTAAGGGTTAAGTTTTAGTTCTTTAAAATTATTAAAGTGTAAGTTTTTATTACTTTTTAATAATAAACTTGCTTTAATAGCTAACTACTTAAAATTATAGGTATAAAGTGGCTTAGCTATATAGTAATTTTTTTATAGTTTTTTTTTTTAAGTATATAAGCTTTATAAATTGCTTATGTTTTACTTTATTAAAAGGTTTAATTAAACTATTAGCTAAGTTGTTTTTTAATTAAATATATACTAAATTAATATAACCTATAGTTACCTTTTAATTAATATAATAATATACTATATATATATGCTTTTTTTATTTATTTATTGCTAAAGTTTTTAATTATATAAAAGTATTAGTGTTATTATTTAAAAAAGTGATAGGTTTTTTTAACATATAATTAAGTTTTATAAAAAAGCTTTATATTTATGTTAAGTTTTTTGCGGCTTTATTTATTATAATATATTTATTTTTAGTTAAATGTTTTATAATAATATTTTATAACTTTAAATGTTATAACATTAAGTTATTACTTATAAAGATAATATATTTTATTATTAACTTTTTATTATTAAAATTAAATATATATATTATATTTATTATAATAAATAGTTTTAATTTTTTATAAATTTTATATAAGTAATTAAAACTTAACTTTTTATATTATAAATATATATTTAGTTGATTTTTTAAGTATTTTATTAGTTACTTAACTTTATTAAAATAAGTTTTTAATAAATTGCTTATATAATATATTTATATTAATACTATAAAACTAATATTTAGTTTGGTAATTTATATTAAATAAGCTAATTTATTTAAAAAAAAAGCAAATTTAAAAATTTTATTTTTATTTATTAGTGTGCTTTTTTTTTTAAAATAACTTTTATTTTTTTGCTGTTTATTAATATAACACTTTTTTAAAGGTTAAATATTTTAAATAACTTAAGTGCTTTTTAAATATATTATAATTAATTTAAGCTAATATTATTTTTATAGGCGTTTTAAATAATTTTAACTTTAATAAACTAATTAGCTTTTTTTAATTTTTTAGTTGCTATATATAAATATAGTATATTATTAACTTTAGTTAAATAATTTATGTTTGCTTTATAAAATAAAAAGTTATTAATATATAAAGTAATAACTTTATTATATTTTTTATTATAATATATTATATTATTAATTAATAATGGTTTAAATTTAATAATAAATATTATTAACTTAATTACTTTTTATTACTTATAAGCTAACTGTTTTAGTTTATATAAAAGGTTTATAAGTTTAATAATTTTATTTGCTATTTATTTATATTTTTTTTTTTTTTAATAAATGTTTTAAAGTATTTTATTAGTATTTTAAATTGCTTTATAAAAATATGCTAGCATAGCTTTTTGTTTAAAAAGGCAGCAATAAAGTTTAATTATAAAATATACTACTTTTTTTTTGCAGCTAATGCTATAAATATTTTTTAAAAAATAGCTTTTATTATTAAAGCTAATATTTTTTTATAATTTATTTTTTTTTATTAAGTAAATTTTTTTGCGTATATATAAGCTTTAAATTTATTTAGTTTTTTTATAAATAAATACTTTTTATATAGTACTTATTTTATATTAACTAAATAATTTTGTTTAAATATTTTTGCTTGCAATAAAAACTTAAATGTTTTTTTATTTAAGTTAATTTATATTTTTTTAAAAATAGCTTTAAGTTATTCTTTATAATTATTATTATTAAGTGCTTACTTAATTATAAAGTAATTTAATAATAATATATTTACTTTAAATATATTAAGTAAATATTATAAATAATTTAAATATAATAATTTATATAAATTTAATAAATTAAGTTTAATATATATATTAAACTTTTTTTATTAATTAGTTTAATTATTTAACTTTGTTATTATTATATAAACTTTATTAACTTAGTGATTTTAATAACTTTTAAATTTATTATTGTTTTTATTTAACTTATTATACCTTTTTTAATAAAATAATATCTTTAAGGTATAAATAACTTTAAAGTATTTATTAAGGGCATTATAAACATATATAATATTTATATCTTTTAAAGTAGGCACTTTTTTTTTAAGGTGTTTACGCTTAAGTTTTTTTAATATATCTTTTTTAATTGCATCCTTTTTAATAATATTATTGTTTTTGTTTTTAATTTTAGTGTAGTTTTTAATAAACTTATAACGTTTATATAGCTACTACTATATTTTAAAAGGTAAAGATTTTATAATATTATATAAATTAAAAGTATTAGTAAAATTATTAAGGTGTTTATAAAATATAATATAAAGTGTTTATAAAATATAACTTTTATTTATTAATTATATAATATAATTATTATGTTTTTTATATTTAAAAAATAATATATTAGCGCTATATATATTTAGTTTTTTTGTTATTATATGCTTACTTATATTAATATATATAATATATTATAAGCTTAAAATTTTTAGATGTTTTAAAATAAACAAATAATTTTTGCTTAAATAAAAACTATTTATATATTGCTTATAAAAAGTAAAATTTTTTAATAATAACTAATAAATTTAATTAAAAGTATATATTATTAGTTTTATTTTTTAAAGCTAAAAATATATAAAAAAGTAAGTTTAAATAAAATAAGCTTTTGCTTTATTTTAAATAAATTAAATAAAGCGCTTTATAACTTTATTTTAATATTAATTTATAAAAAATAAAGTAATTAGTTAAATAGCTTTATTTACGTAATACTTTTTAAATGCTTTTATACTAAACTTTTAGCTGCTATTTATATAAAAAAACTTTATTTTTTTTAGTATATGCTAACTTAGTTAAAAAATTTAGTTTTATAAAGCATAATTAACTTTAATAATATAAGTAATAATAGCTTTTTTAGCTTTATTTTTTGTTTTATATAATTTATATATTTAATAATAATTATTATTATTTATAATTAAAAAGTAATATTTATAACTTTTAATTAAAATAAGTTAAATTAACCTTAAATTTACTTAAATAACTTTATTAAAGTATTTTGCTTACTTAATAAGTTTATATAAAATAATTTTTTAAGACTTAACTTAATTATAAGCTATATAAAAAAGATATTTGATTTTTTTTAAGTTTAAATTAATATTTATTACTTTTTTAATTGTTTAAATAAAACGCTTTATATTAAAATAATATAGCTTTTAATATTATAAAATAAGCTTATTTTTAAACTTATTAATTATATATATTTAATTATTTTATATTGATTTTTTTATAAGTTTTATAATATTAAGCATTTTACTTGTTATATTTAGCCTAACTTTTTATTAGAAATTATTAAGTAATTTAAGTTCTTTTTTTTTATACTTTTAAAAAAAAAATCTTTGTTTTAATATATTTATATTTATAATTATAATATTATTTAAGCTTTTAAAAGTATATTTATTTAAGTATTCTTTTACACAATAAAATTGTTTGCCTAATATAATATTTAAAGGAAATAAGGTAATTAGTAACATATGCTTTACTAGTATTTTATAATATTATTTTATTAAAGTATAATATTTTTATTTTAAGGTTTTAATAGCGTTAACCTTTATAGCGCTACTACTAGTATAAATAATTAATAAGTTGGGTTTTTTATTAAAGTAAATAAGTGTTTTATTAACAAATAATTTAACGTTATTTTTAATTTTTATATTTAAGCTTATATTATATAAAACATTATTTTTTGTTTTAGTATTAATTTATATAAATATTAACTAAGGCATGCTTATTATAATAGTATAACTATTTATATTAATAAACTTAAAGGTTAAGTTGTTAGTAAAATAAAAAATAAAGTTATTAATAATTATTAAACTTTTTAATAAGGCTATATTTAGCTTATTGTTTTTTATAATCTTATTATTATAAATAGTAATAAAATGTTTTATATAATTATTACTTATTATAGCAAAATAAATAATTAAATTATAACTTAAAAGAGGGCTTTATAAATTAATAATATAGCTTTAGTTATTTATATATTAGTTAGTTTGTTTTTGCTTTAAAAGCTATTTATAGTTTTTAGCAATATATTTAAGTTTATTATAGTTATAATATCTTAAACCTTTATATTTATTGTTTTTTTTTTTATTATTATTGCTTTTTAACTTGCTTTTATTATAATATTAGTTATTAAAACCTAACTTTTTTTAATTAAGCTTATTAGTAGCATAAGATTAATTATTTTTATTAAAAAACTTTTTATTAACTTAATTTTTTAAATCACTATAAAACTTATTAATAAAGTCTTATAATAAAACTTCTTAATACTTTATTACTTTTATAATTATATTATGCTATTTTATAGCTTTTTTTTTAATTACTTAAAGAAATAATAAGATTTATTAGTTTAAGCTTAAGTTTTTATTAAATGCTTAATATTAACGTATTAAACTTGCTTATTTAAACATAAAAACGATTAAGTTTTTTTTATCGTAAATTTATATAATTAAATTATTTTATAGATTTTTTTAATTAATTTTTTTACTTAATTTATAAGTAGTTTTAAAGATTTAAAGTATTTTAGTATTTATTTTAACTTTTTTAATAAGGTTAAAAGGAGTTGTTTTATATATACTAGTTATTGTTAGTGCTAGCTTAATCTTTTTAATTATAGTAATCTTTTTTTTTTTAATATATTTAATAATAGCAAAAGTTAGATAGAAATTATGTTTATATATAAGCTAATTCTTTGCTTTTTTTAAATAGTTTTTTTTATTAATTTTAAAGTAAAGACAATATTATTTAACTTTTTTAAGTTTATTATTACCTATAGGTTTTTTAGTATTACTTATTAACTTTTTTTTCTTTTGCTTAAGTTGTTTGATTTTATATTATATATGCTTAATTTTTTTATTTAAGTTTAAGTTAAATAATAAAGATAAAAGGTTTAAATTAAAAAGAGCGTTTTTTTTTATATGCTTTTTTTTTTTTATTTAGTTAATAATTTTATTATTTTCACTTAAAACGCTAAATAATTTATATATTACGTTATTATTATTAAAGGTAAAAAAAGCTTGTTAACTTAGCTTAAAACTAGTTTAAAAAGCGGTTTTAATGCTATTTTAGTCGTTAATAATCTTAAAAGCTAATATTACTAAGGTTTTTTATTTGCTTTATAAAACTAGTTTTAACTAAGCTAAAGTAAATAATAATAGTTTAGCTAAAGCTATTTTTTTTATTTCTTTTATTTTTTTATGTATTTTATTACGTAGCAAATATATTTTATAATTATAGTTATTTTTTAAATATTGTAATTAAGTTTTATATTTAAACTTTATATTATTATATATATTAAAGTTAACTTAGGTTTTTTTATTATACTTTTTTTTAATGCTATATTTAAGTACGTTAATATATTTTTGCTTAAATTTTAGCTTAAGCTAAATATTAACTTAATTTTAAGATATTTTATTAAATAAGTAATTTAGTTAAATAATCTCTTTAAAGAGTATTTTAATTACTTTATTTTGTTTATTTATTACGTTATATAAGTTTTTATTTACAAGTATATATTTACTTTATAGGCTTTCTAGTAAATATATTGTACGCTTTCGTATAACTAAACTATTTTTATAACAAAAAAATAAAGGTATTTAAGTTAGTTAATTAATCTTATGATTATTATTTAATTATATAAAACGCTAGCTATTATATAAAACTAGGTAAATTTAGGTGCTAATATAGCAAGTATATTAGTTATTTTAATTGTTAATAATAATAGAGTAAAAAAACAAAAAGTAAGTTTTGTTTAGCTAATTTTATATATATATTTATATACGCGCTTTATAATACGCAACATAAGCCCCTTTATTATACTCTTATATAATTAGGCAACGCGGTCCCTATATATTATACCATAGAGCCTTAATGGCCTATATAAGCATACGCTAACATATAATAAAATATATAAATAAATAAAAAAAAATAAAAAAAATAACTTTAATTAAACTATTATTATTTATTTTAGCTTAATTAAAACTAGTTTTATAAAGCAAATAAAAAACTTTAATAATATTAGCTTTTAAAATTATTAATAATTATTATTATTAGTTATATTTCGTTATGCTTATATAATATTATTTAAACCTTAATTTAAATATATTAAGCATTTAATATATTTGCTTTTTAATAATTAAAAATAAAACTAAAAAACTTAAGCAAAAACCTTTTATTTTTTAATTAAAACGCCTTTAAAATATTTATAGTTTTGCTATAAATTTTTAACTAAAGGCTTTATTGCGCTTTAGTAGTTTTTAGTTAAAAAAAATAAAGAAAAAAGAAAAAAAAAAAAAAAGAAAAAGTAAAAAAAAGTGCGGCTTTTTAAACCTTATATCTTTTTATTTTACTAGTTATTACTAGTATATTATCTACTATAGTTTACTATTATATTGTTTTTAAAACTTACTTTTTTTGCTTTTATTATACTTTTTTGCTTTTTATTAATATTTAAGCTATTTTATATATAAGTAATAAGCTTTAAGCTAAAAATTAGCATAGTATTTTATAAGCTATTTTTAAGCTGCTTATAATTTAACTATAGTTTAAACTAGTAGTAAAAAAGCTATAAAGCTAAATAATTAGGTTAGTTTTTTTTTTTTTTAATTTTAAGCAATATAAAAACCTATATAACGCTATTTTTTTCCTTTTTATATAATTATAAAAAGTATAACTATACTTAGCACCTTTTTTTAAAAAAAAAAGGCTTTTAGCTTTAATGTTTTTATATAAATTTATAACAAAACTAAAGCTTTATATTTTTAAAGTTTATAATAAAAGTTTGCTATATTTATTAAATAGGTTTTTTTAGTTTTTTTTAGTAGTTTTTTTGCTATTAAAACTAATGCTACTAAGCTTTAGCTTTTTTTTGCTTTATTATTAGCTTTATTTTATTTTTTAAGCTAATATTTTTTTAAAGCCTTTTTTATTATATTTTAACCTTACTATTTTTCTACTTACTTTTTTTTTTTTTTGCTACTTTTAACTAACTATTATATATTTTATTAAGTTTTTTTTAATAATAATTTTATATACTTTTATTTTATTTATTTTTTGCTTTTATTTTTAATTATATTTTTTTTTAAAACTAAATATTTAACTTTTTTTTAAATAGTTTTTTTGTTATTTAAAATTGCTAACTTACTTTTAAAATTATATAACTTAGTATTTAAGTAAATATAAAAAAAAAAGCAACTTAGTTTTAATTTTAATAAATAAATTAAAGTTGCTTTATATACTTTTTTAATTATTTTAAAACATTTTAATTATTTTTAATTAAATTTTTTGCTATTTTTTTTACTAAGCTTTTATTAAGTTTATAAATAAAAAGTTATAAAAGTTTAAAACATTAATAACTTTTTAGGCTTTGCTTTTTACATCGAATAATTTAAATACACTGCTTTTTAAAAGGTAAAAGCACTTAAAAACGCAGTTATATTAAACCTAAAAACATAGCACAAAGTACAACAAACCTAATAGTACTAAATAGTAGCGCAAAAAGGTTAAAGCAATCTCTACACCACTTAATCGCAGGCTTTAGCACTAAAAAGTCGCTTTAACAGCAAAACAACAGCAAAGCAAGCAAAAAAGCAAAGCAAAAAAAAAATAAAATAAAAAAATAAATGCAATTTTTAGTAGTTTTTATTAGTTAAAAGAAATTCCTAAATATAAAAGCACTAGTAAAAAATATGCTAAAAGCTTAGCAAAAAACCTTTGCGTTAAAACGCAAAAAAAAAAAAAAAAAAAACCTAAAATAACTTAGCTACCAAACAAAATATCAACAAACTACGCGCAATAATACACAAACTAAAAAAAAGCAGTGTATTTACTACTAATTAAACCTAAGCAACCATAATATTAGCTATAAGCCGCCTAGCAATTAGCCCTCTAGCGCCCTTAAATCACATAATACTTTTTATTTAATATAACCATAAAGTTTTAATATAAGCTAAACCAAACCTAGCCTTTATAATATATATAGCTAAAAAAACAGTAAAAGTAATAAATATAGCAATTAAAACAGCAAAAGCAATTACAGCAAAAAAACTACCAAGTAAAAATATAATAGTTATATTTAAAAAAAAAGCAATATAATATAAACAAGCTAACTTATAAATAAAACAAGCGTTTAGCAAAAGTGTAATAAAAACTAAAAAAAACTATATAGTAATTATAAAAAACATTAATATAAATATACTTTAAAGCATATATATAAACCTAGTAAATCTTTTCCAAAATATTTGCAAATAAAATAAAGCTAACATAAGCAAAATATACCTAATCTTACTAGCTAACCTAAAAGGCTATTATATTAGCTTATTATTATATTATACTAATATAAAAACTGCAAAAGTTTTATGCTAAAAAAAAGCCGTATAAAAAGCAATAATATATAATTGCAAGCTGTTTTTAAAAAACATAAAAGTTATATAATACTTTAAGTATTATAAGTTTAAATATATAAAAAAGTTTTATAAAAACAAAAGCAAATACTTTTTATATAATAGTATAATATATAAAAGTAAAAAAAAAAAGTATTTAACTTAAAAAAAATTTAAACTAAAAGCAATAAAGTATATAAACTATAAAAAAAATCACCTGGCTTTTTCAAAAAAATACAAAGTTTTCTAAAGCTAAATTATAATAGTACAAAAAGCATACCAACACCAGCCGATATAATTCTACATTTAAAATAAACACAAACTAATAAAGCAAAGCTAAAACAATTAGCAAAAGGTTTAACCCTAAAAGCAACTAGCATTTAGCCCGCTTATAAAAAAACCAAAACCACACTAACTAATAACGCTAAAAATAACCTAGTTAGCAACACTAAAGCTTAATTACTTTAAAGCAATAAGTGCAGCCTTAATAGCCTTAAAAGCTAAAATATAAGCGTTTTTTTTTAAAAAAGCTAACATACTTAAACTAAATTTAAAAAAGCCTTCTCTTTTTTTTACCTTAAAAGCGCAACTAAACCTAAATAACAAAAAAAACACTTTTACTTTAAGCTAATAAAACTTAATGCCTTATTTTAAAATATTGCAAAATTAAAAACATATATAGCAATAGCTTTTAAATTACTAAAAAAATATAATATAATAATATTATAAAAACTACTATTATAAAAAAAAAAAAAAATAAAGCCTTTTTAGCTATATTACTTAAAATTAAACTAATATAATATAGTATATACTAATTTTAAACATATAGCACTATATATTAACAAGTAAATTATAAGCAATTTATAAGTAAAAAAAGCTAAACATAACTAAATAAAAGCAACTTTTTTTTTAGCAAACAAAAAAAAACTAGCTACTATATAATTAATATATATAAAGCTAAATTTAAGCAAAAACAAAATAAGCCTAATAATTAAGCTTAAAAAAAAAGCAAACCAAAAGCAAAATATAGTTATAAAAAACATAAATATATACTTATTGCTATAAAATAAAAAAAAAAAAACTTTAGCACACTATAAAAAAATCCTAAGCCTAATAAAAGCCTAAAAACTAATACTTAAAACGCTATATAATAGCATTATAAAAAAAAAAAAGCAAAAACTACAAAAAAAAAAAAAATAATATAATTAACCTAATATAAACTAATAAAAACTTTTAATAAAAATACTTAAAAGCTTAAAATAAGCAAAATTTAATTACACCTTTTAAAGCTTTTAAATTTATAATAAAAAAACCTAATACTAAGCCTTTAACTACCTAAAAGCTAAAGCTAAAAATATTAAACAAAGTACTAATAATAATTAAAATATTTAAGCTATAAATACCAAAAAGTTTTAATATAATAGCAAACATAAATAAATACATTAAATATTTAATAATAAAACTAATTAAAATAATAAATATAGCAGCCTTAAAAAAAAAAGCTACAACAAAAAAAGCAGCCTTATAATAGTCCTAAAAGGTTTAAAAAGCTATAAAAAAAGCTAAAAAAAAAAAGAAAAAATGCTACAAAACCACGTCCTAGTACTAAAAAAAAAAAGCAACTAAAATAAAAGCAAAACAAAAGCAAATCATCTATAAAAAACAATAAAAGCAATAATAACAAAGTATAACAAAAGCCTTAAAAAACAATTTAAAACTTTAAACCTTAAAAAAGTAAGCGCACTTTAAAAGCTAAGCCTCTTTAACAAAAAAAAAGTCTTTTAAACCTTAAAAAAAAAAAAAGGTAAGCAACCACCTATATAAAAAAAACAAAAGTATTAGCAGCTAAGTTTTTTCTTACCCTAAAAATCAACCTATTAAACCTAAAAAAACAAAAAAAGCCTATAAAACACCTGTTTAAAATACAAAAAAAAGTTAAAACAAAAAAAATTATAAAAATCTTAAAAAAAACTAAACCTTAAAAAGCGCTAAAAAACAACCTTTTACTAACAAGATTTTTAAAAGCATATAAATAAAAAGTTATAAAAGCAATAACAATATTAGCCCAACAAAGTTTTATATATAAATACTACCTAAAATAGTTTTAAAACATAGTTATAATAATTTTAATAAAACCAAAAAAAACCCTAAAAAAGCTTAAAAAAACCGGTAGCTATAAGCCAATCTTACTACTTAGCACAATAAACAAAATAATTAAAAAAGTAATAAGCATATATATTTTAGCCGCAATAAAAAAGTTTATATTATTACTAAAAAAGCAAATAAAAAATAAACTATAAAAATTTATAAAACTAGTAATTAAAGCTATAACAAAAGCAATATATAGCAGCTAAAAACATAATTTAATATTAATACTACTATAGCTAAATATTTTAAAAGCTTTTAATATAATAAACTATATAAAGCTACTAAAAATACTATAAAAAAAAAGCTTCTTTTAATAAATTTAAAACTAGCTTTAAAGCTACCTTATAAAACAAATAGCAACATTATTATTTAATAGTAAAAACGTAGCAAAAAAGGTTTTAACTATAAGCGTTCTATAAAGATCCTTATTAGTACCAATATTATTTTTGCTATATATAACTACTTTATATAAAAAATTAACAAAAAAAAAGCTAGTTATAATAAAGTTTGCAAATAATATAAACCTTATAATAACAAAACCAAATATAAAAAAAAACTGCAAGCATTTAGCACAAGTATATATAAAGTATAAAAGTTAAGCACTATAATATAAAATAAACTTTAACTTAATAAAAAGCAAACTAATATACTTTATAAAATAATATAAAGCTAATTTTACTTTAATTTAACTAAAAAACATATAAATTAATTTAAAAAAAAATATATGCTTTTTAAAAATATAGTTTAACTATAAGCTAAAATAGTATTACTACTTAAAAAAACTTTAACAAAAACTTAAATACTAAAATTTTGCTTTAATAAAATTAGCTACTACTATATAAAAGTATAACGCACCTAAAGCAAAAAAAATTTATATAAAAATAATTTAAAATATAATTGCTTATAATTTATTTATATAGTATAAGCTTAGCAAAAATATAGCAAAAAAAATTGTAAAAAATCTAACTAAAAAACAATTAAAATGCTTAAAAGTAATTAAAAAAGCATATAAAGTAACTTTAATTTACTTATTAAAATTAAAACTAAATTGCTTTTTTTTTTATATTTACCTAAATACTAAGTTATATAATTTTAAAAATAAGTTAGCAATTTTAAGCAAAAAAAAAACTATTTAAAAAAAAGTCAAATATTTAGTTTTAAAAAAAAACACAATTAAAAATAAAAGCAAAAAACAAGTAAAGCAAAAGTATATAAGATTACTACTAAAAAAAACCTAGCAAAATATATAACAATTAATTAAAAGTAGCATAAAAAAAAAAAAATAAGTAAAAAAATAGCAAGGCTAAAATATAATAAAAAAGGCTTTAAAAAAACATTAGCTTAAAAAATAAAACAAAGCTAATAATAAAGCAAAAAAAAGCTAAAGCTTAGCAATATTAGCCTTAGCAGCAAAAAAACCACTAAAAAAAACTAAAAAAACTTACTTAATAAATATAACAAACTTTTATTATAAACTTTAAAAATACAAAGCTTTAGCTTTATTATAAATCTATATAAAAATATTAAAACTAAAAGCTTTTTTTTTAAAAAAAAAGTACTAAATATAGCTACACCTTTTTATAACTATATAAAAAGCAAAAAAATAGCATTATATAGATTTTTATATTGCTTAAAATTAAAAAGAAAAAAAACCAATCTAGCTACTTAGCTTTGCAACCTTTTTACCACTAGCTTAAACTATAATTAAACTATAAGCAGCTTAAAGGTAGCTTATAAAGCAATACACTAGTTTTTAGCCCAAAGCTTACTACCTATATATAAAATAGCCTAAATATTAACAAAAAGCAAAAAAGTACAACAAAAGCAAAAAAAATAAGTTTTAAAAATAATATAATAATAAACTATAGCAAATAGTATGCTAATAGCAACTAGTAAAACAAAAAAACATAAAGCTTAAAAAGCCGCACTTTTTTTTACTTTTTTTTTCTTTTTTTTTTTCTTTTCCTTTATTTTCTTTTAACTAAAAAACTACTAAAGCGCAATAAAGCCCCTAATTAAAAATCCGCAGCAAAACTATAAACACCTTAAAAGCGTTCTAACTAAAAAGCAAAAAGTTTTCACCTAGGTTTCCCAGTTTTACCTTTAATCGTTAAAAAGCAAGCATACCAAATGCTTAATATATTTAAATCAAGGTTTAAATAGTATTATATAAGTATAACAAAATATAACTAATAATAATATTAAGTTTATATTATATAAATAAACTATAAGTAATTACGCTTTAAATTACCTTTATATAAATTTTTTTTGCTTTAAGTATATTATACCTTTATATAATAGTAGCTAATTTTATTAAAGTAAAATTTTAGCGTTTAAGTTTTTATTAAAGTTTTTTTAAATAGTAATATTATTTTAGTTTATAGTTAAGTTATACTTTTAAAAAGCATATATTTTTTTTTGAATTAATTTATATATTTTTTAGCTAAATTAAAGCAAAATTAGCTTTATATTATTTTATAAAGTATATTAATTTGCTTTTTTTTAAGTTAAAATTTATTTTATATTATAATATTTAGTTTTTATACTTTATATATACTTATATTAAACACTTATAATTTTTTTTTATATTTAGCTTTATTATTATAAAGTTTATATCGTTTATAAACCTTATTATAATTAAAACCTTTTTTATTATGCTTTTACTATTAAATAATAATATTATTATTTATTTTATAAAATAATTTTAAAGCTAGTTTTAAATTTATTAAAAAAAGCTTTTTTTTATAATACTTTTAATAGCTTTATATAGTTTATTATATTAAAAGCTTTTAAAATATTTAATTATAATAATATTAATATTAAATTATATTTTTACCTATTATATATTGCTTTTATTATAGCTTTAATTATTAATTTTATAAATTTTTATAATTTATTTTTTATTTGCTTTTTTAATAATAATATAAACCTTTTTATTATAACTAAAATATATATATTTATTATTTTTTTAATTATTTTATTTATTATATTAAATAATAAAATTAGTTTATAACTACTAGCTTTTTTAAGCTTTTTTAAAGTTTTTTTTAGTTTTATTAAAATTATTATAATTATATTTTAAAACTATTTTAAGTAATATTTATATATAAAATTTTATTAAACTAATATTATTATTATTTTTATAACTTTTTATTTATATACTTTTAAAAATTTTATTAATAAAAAGTTAATTTTTAATGCTTTTTAAAGTTTAGCTTTTTTTAAGATTTTTTTAATTTTTTTTATTTTAATTTTTTTTTATATTTTAAATAAATATTTTATAGGCTTTTTTTGCTTTTTTAAATCTAATAAATTAATTTTTAAAGTAAAAAAAAACCTAGCTATTAATACTTTTGTTTTTTTTATATAAGTAGTTGCTTATTTTTTTTTTTTTTTAAAGTTTAAAAAACTTTTTTTTATTAAAAAGGCTTAACTTTTAAAGCGTGCTTATTTTTTTAAAGTTTAAAGTTTTAAATTATTTTTTAAAGCTTTTATTATACTTTATTACTATTATTTTTATTACTTTTTGCAAATAATTTACTTTTATTTTACTTTTACTTTAGTTATTTTTTTTTTTTAATATTAAAATATAATTTTATAGCACTTTTTTTTTTTTTTTTAGCTTTTTTTATAGCTTTTTAAACCTTTTAAAACTATTATAAAGTTGCTTTTTTTATTATAGCTTTTTTTTTTAAAGCTGCTATATTTACTATTTTAATTAATTTTATTATTAAATATTTAATATATTTATTTATATTAGCTATTATATTAAAACCTTTTAATATTTATAATTTAAACGCTTTAATTATTATTAGTATTTTATTTAATATTTTTTAGCTTTAACTTTTAAGTAGCTAAAAGCTTAATATTAAGTTTTTTTTATTATAAATTTAAAAGCTTTAAAAAATATAATTAAATTTTACTTATTTTAAGCTTTTAAATATTTTTATTAAAAATTTTTTATTAGTTTATATTAAATTAATTATATTATTTTTTTTTTATTTTTTAGCTATTTTTTGCTTTTTTTTTTTTATAATGTTATTATATAGCGTTTAAAGCATTAGTTTTTAAGCTTTTACTAAGCTTAAAATTTTTTAATAATATATTAAAGTTTTTTTTTTTTTATTTTATAGCAATAAATATATATTTATATTTTTTATAATTATATTTTACTTTTAGTTTGCTTTTTTTTTAAGCTTAATTATTAAGCTTACTTTATTTTTATTTAAATTTAGCTTTATATATATTAATTATATAATAGCTAGTTTTTTTTTGTTTACTAAAAAAAAAGTTGCTTTTATTTAGTTATATTTAGCTTTTTTTACTTATAAATTACTTATAATTTATTTATTAATATATAATATTATATATTTAATATTAATATATATTATATTATATTAGCTTAATTTTAAGTAATATAGCTAAAAAAACTTTACTTTTTTTTTTTTTTTATAATAATAGTTTTTATAATATTATTATATTATACTTTTTTAATAATTTAAAAGCTATTATTATATATATTTTTAATTTTATAGTATTTTAAAATAAAGCGTTAAATTTTATTAGCTTAAAATAAAAGTAGTTTTTTTATTATTTAGATTTAATTATGTTTTTAAAGCAAAAAAAAAAAAAAGCCTTTTTAAATTTAATTTAAGTATATTAGTTTTTTTAAAAAAAAACGCTTATATTTTAATTTTTAAAGCTATTAAAGTTATACTTATTATTTTAAAGCAATTAAACTTTAGTATTATTAATTAAATTATTTTTAATGTTATTAATTAATATAATTTTAGTTTTTTTATAAATAAGTTAAATATTAATTATTTTTAAAGTTAAATTTTTTACTAATTATTTTAGTTTTATTTTATTAGTTTATATTTACTTTAAATATAAAATTATATTAGCTAATATTAATATATTTTTTATATTATTATAATTTAGCTTTAAAAAACCTTATATTTTTTTAAAAAAGCTAAATAATTTTTTTTATAGTTTATATATTTTATTACTTTTAGTTTAAATTTTTTTTAAATTAAATACTTTTTTTTTTTGCTTTTATATATTATTTTACTATATAAAAAGCATTTATTTTTGTTTTTATAAAACTTTTTTATATATTTAAACTTATAATATTTAAAATATTATATAATTTTTATATTTTTTAAAAATAGCTTATAATTATATATTATTGCTTTTTATATAGCTTTTTTTTAATATAAAGCTTTTATAATTTTTATATTAATATAATATAGTAATAAGCTAATATAATAGCTTTTTAAGTTAATTAATAAAATTAAATATATTTTATTTATATTAGCTTTATTTTATTTATAAATATTTTAAAAAAAATTTACTAGGTTTATATATATGCTTTAAAATATATTTATATTAATACCTTTTATAATTACTATATTTTTACTTAGTAATTTTTTTATTATAATTACTTTTATTGTTTTAATTGCTATATTTATTGCTTTTATTATTTTTTTAGTTATATATATTATAAAAGCTAAGTTTAGTTTAGCTTATATTAAAACTTTATAATTATATTAAATAAAAAATATTATATAATTTAAAGGCGCTAAAAAGCTAATTACTAAGCAATTTATAATTAATATTATAATTATTTAAGTTTAGTTAGCAATAAATATATTGCTTTTTTTTAGTTTATATATTATTATATATAGTTTATTAATATTTTATTTAGTAGCTAAATTATTTTAAGCTTTTTTTTTTTTTTTTTTGCGTTTTAATATAAAAGTTTTTTATTAAGCTTTTAATATATTTTTTATTAGTGCTTTTATATTTAAAAATTTTTTTTAACTAATAAAAACTATTAAAGATTATATTTATTTTTTTATTTTATTTTTTTTTTGCTTTGCTTTTTTGCTTATTTTGCTATTGTTTTGCTATTATAGCAACTTTTTAGTACTAAAGCTTGCGATTAAGTAGTGCAAAGACTGCTTTAACCTTTTTACGTTATTATTTAATACTATTAGGTTTGCTACACCTTGCGCTATACCTTTAGGTTTAATATAACCGCGTTTTTAAGTCCTTTTACCTTTTAAAAAGCAATATATTTAAATTATTTAATATAAAAAGCAAAGCTTAAAAAGTTATTAATATTTTAAACTTTTTTTTATAATATCTTTTTTTTTATATTTATTAATAATTAAAATAATATTAAAACTATTTTTTAAATTAGTTTTAAGTTAAATTAATAAGTTTTTTTTACTTTTAATAATAATAATATAATATATAAATTATTTAATGTTTTAAATAAAAACAATAAAGTTATTAATTAAATAAAAAAAAAAAAGCGTATAAAAAAAAACGCTTTTTTTAATTTAAACCTTTTGTTTTTATTATTTAACTTAAATTTAAATAAAAAAATTAAGTATATATAATATAAAATTAAACAACTTAAACAAAAAAAAAAAAGTTAATAAATAATATTAAAAAACTTATAAGTAATAATAAACTTAAAAAAATTAAGTAATATTATTTTTATTTTAAAATTAATAAAAAAAACTATTTAAAAAAAATAAAAAATTAGCTTATATATAAGCATAATTTTTACTTAATTTTTACTATTATTAAATATATTAAAAAAAAAAAATTATTACATTTAAAAAAATTAAGCTAATATTAATAATAATTAATATATATAAAACAACTTTTTTTAACTTTATTAAAAAAGTTAAAACAAATATTAAAATGGTTTAAATTTTTAAAACTACTTATAAATTAAATAAAAAAATTAATTAAAATAATTTATAAAATAATTTAATTATATAAATTTATAATAAAAAAAACTTAATTATTTTTATATTTAAATAAATAACTTTAATATATTAATATTAAGTGTTTAATAAAAACTTAAGCTTAAATTAATAAATTTTATTATTTTTTTAAGTAATTAAAAAAAAAGCTATAAAATAATATAATATAATTATAAAAATAATAAAGTATTAAAAAATTTTATTATAAAATTTTATTAATAAGTTTTATAAAAATTTAAAAAATTAAGTTAGTAAAAAATCTTTTAATAAAAATAATTAATTTTATGCTGCTAATAAACTTAATTAAAAAAAGTTAAGTTTTAATAATTAATATTATAATAAAAACAAGTTAAAAGATAATAATAATAAAAAAAAAACAATAAGTATAAAGGTTTAAAATATTATAATTATAATAAACTTAAATATATTATTAAAAATTATAAATAACTTTTAAAGCAAAAATAAACTAATTAATATATAAATAATTAAAGTTATACTATTAATTTATAAAGCTTTTTTTTAGGTTATAATTTACTTATTTATTTTATTATAATAAATAATAACTATATAAAATATTTTATTATTATTTATAATAATAAAATTATAAAAAGTAATAAGTTAAATATAGCTTTATTAAAAAATTTAATAATTATTAATAATTTTACTTTTTATTTTACTAATAATTTTACTTTTAAATTTATTAATGTAAATAATTATGCTATTATAATAAATATACTTTAAGTAATATTTATATAAATTAATATTAAAACAAAAAATAATATTTTATATAATATAAGCTTAAACATAAAAATTAAAAACAATATTAAATTATTTGTTAATAAAACACTTATTTACTTTAATAAAAAACTTAACTTATTAGTTATTTATATTAATAATAACGCTATAAAAGTTAACGCTATTAAAACTTTAAAACAAAAATATTATACTATTAAATAAATTATATATAATTATATGTTATATAATAAGATAAAATATAGTTAATTATATGCTATATTTATTTATATAAAAAAAAAAAAAGTAAATCCTTTATATATAACAAAATCTTTACTTAAGGTATAAATCTTAATTAGCGTACAAAAATAATAAATATAAAAAAACATAAAAGTAAACAAGTATTTTATATAAAACTAGTTATTATATATTAAAACTATTAAATATAGTTAACACTAAGATTTTAATACTAGCTATTTTTTTTTTAGCTATAGTTTTTTACCTATATAATATAAAAAAAAACTAAAAAATAATTAAAACAACTATATATACCTTTTAACTTTTTGCTTTTATTTTTATATAAAATTAAAAGCATTAACTAACTAAGGTATAACTTATATTATATTACTTAATGTTATATATAACTAAAAAAGTGGTTTTATAATTAATTTTAACGTAGTAAAACAATTAGGTTAATTATACGCAATTAAAAACTACTTTAAAGCTATAATTAATGTTTTGCTTATATATTTACTTTATATAATTAATTAACTAGTTATTAGCTATAGCTTTACTTATATTAAATAGTTATTAATTAGTTGGTTAATTATGTAAAAAATATAACTATATATAGTTTAAGTTAATTATATAAAAAAAATGTTAATATAAAGGCGGGTTTAAATATATAAAAAAATAAACCTTTTTAAATGCTTATTTTTTCTTTTTTCTTTTTATATTTATATATATATATATATATACACTATATATAAAGTTTTTAAACTTTTATTAAAGTTATATTAATAATAGTTTAAATAAATTATTAGTAGTAATAATAACACTAATATATTTACTATTGCTTTTGCTACACTTATTTACTTATACTTTATATTTTTATTGCTTAGTAATATTGCTTAGTTTAATAATTTTATTTACATGCTTAATAATAGTGCGATTAAAATATATTGCTTTTTTATAAAAATTTTAGCTTGCTAGGCTTTTATATAATTACTTTATATAAATATATATATATTTTTATTTTTTATATAAATAATTTTATATATATTTTTTAGCTAATTTAGTTTTTTGTTATATAATAGCAAAAAAAAAGCATTATTGCTATTATTTTTTTTATTAATATTATTTTTAAGGTGTTATTTAATAATAACTTTATTAATGCTTAAGCTAAGCTTATATATTAAAAAGGTTATTTTTAAGCTTTTTTAATATAAAGTTATAAAGTTATTATAGCTAATATATATGTTAATAATTTACGTAATAGCTACTATAATTATAATAGGTTGCTTTTTAAAGTATATTATTAGGTTTTTAGTTATTAAAGTAGTATATATAGTGCTTATGTTTAGCGCTTATATAAAGTGTAGTGTTTTAACCGTAGTTAAAAAAGGGGAAACGTTTTTAATTTCACGCGTTGCTTTTAGTTTTTAATTATTTTAAGTAAATATAAACTTTTATGCGGTTGTTTTTAATACACTATTTTTTTTTTACATCTTTTTTTTTTATAAATATAATTTAATAGTATATAATTACTTTTAATTTTTTTTTATAAATATTTTTACTTATATAACTAATTTATTTATAAATATAAAATTTTTAAATGTTTAATTAAATGCTTTTTTTATAAAAGCGTTAATAAAGTTATTTTTACTATTTATTTATTATATATTAAAAATCTCTTTTTTTTTATATAATTTTTATAATATTATAATATTAATTATAAAACATTTTTTTTATATAATCTTTAGCTTTATTAAGTAATTATATAATAATTTTAAGTTTATATATAATATTATTAAAATTAATATAATTTTAAGCGTAGCTATAATTTTTTAAATTATTATATATAAAGTAATAATATTATTTACTTTATTAATTATATTATATAACTTATTAACTAATATATTTTTAATAACCTTTTTATATTTGCTTAAATTTTAATATATAATATTACTTTTAATTTTAAATTTATTTAGCTTTATATAATATTTAGTAGTTAATATAATTATAAATTTAAACTATAAACTTATATTTATATTATTTATAAAAAATTTATTTATAAAAATAAATAGCTTTATTAATAAAGTTAGCAAAGGGTGGTAATGCCACCCACCTTTTATAGCTTAGCCTACCCCACCTAGCCTAGCTATATAACTAGAATTTTAGCCACACTAAAATTCTAATCACTTGTTTTAATACATCCCACTTTTTACTACTAAAATATTACTAAAACCTTTAACAAAACCTTATAAATAGTGCTTCCGCGAGAGTATTTAGTTAGGACCAAACTAAACCAAACCAAACTAATTAATTAACTGCAGCGATCTTACGCAATTAATAATTTTAAATTTTACGCCGCTGCAAATACGCGCAAATAAACCCTACGCTATTATAACTACACGCAAGTAAAAGCTACATTGCTATAAGTATGCACAAGTAGCCCTATTAATTCTAAGCCAAATGCCACCTTTAAACCAAACCAAACAATATAACGCCTTTACTAATAGTTTATTGCCAACCAAACTAATTTATGCTACTATAACTATATATAAATAGCTTTATAACTAAATTACTATATTAAATTTTAATAATTAAACTAATATAATAAAATTTAATAATTAAGTTATTATATTAAATATAAACTAAAACAAAATAAATATATTATACTATAATAAAATTTAAGCTTAAAAATATATAATAAGCTTTACTAAATTAAAAAAATAAGACTTTACGCTATTAAATATATACTATATAATTTACTTAATTAACTAAAAAACCTATATATATAAACTAAATAATAATTAATATAATATAATAAACTTATTAGTTATAACATAAATATAGCTAATTTAACTAGTTAACTAAAAGGTTTAAATAAACTAGCTAATATAACTAATATAGCTAATATAGCTAGTTTAACTAATTTAGCTAATTTAGCTAGTTTAACTAATTTAGCTAATTAAACTAATTTAGTTAATTTAAAACAAAAAAATTAAACAAAAGCGTTTAACTTTAAAATGTTGCTATAATTACTATAGTTTTTATATAAATAAAAAAGCTACCGCATATATAAGCTAGCTAATTAATTAGTTAATCTATTAATTAATTTACTAGCTAGCTAACTAATTAATTATATATATTAAAATTAAATAAATTAGGTATGCTATTAAAAGCAATAAGCTTTTATTAGTTGCTTAATATTTTAATAAAGTTAGCAAGAGGTAGTAATACTACCTACCTTTTATAGCCTAGCTTACCCCACCTAACCTAGCTATATAATTAAAATTTTAGCCACACTAAAATTCTAGTCATTTATTTTAATACATCTCACTTTTTACTACTAAAATATTACTAAAACCCTTAATAAAACCTTATATTTATATAACCTAAATTTAAAGATATAAATTTTAAGTTATAATTATAATTATTTATTTATTACTTAATTTTTTTATTTAAAGCTTATATATTAATTTTATTAGGTTTTATAATTTAAATAATAGCTATTAAGTTATATACTACTTTTAATTAGCAAATATTATTAATATATATGTTTTTTATATATTAAAAAATATATTATTATATAAAATCTTTTATATAATAGTTAATTTTAACTAGTTAATTTATTTAGCTTTTTTAAATTAAAGTAATATTTTTATTAATTAATAAAATAATTTAGCTTTTATTAAATTTTATAAAATAGTTTATTTATAAGATTTTTTTAAGCTTTATATAAAGCTTTAGTGGCTTATAAGGCGGTGCGCTAGTTTTTAGCCTAAGGTTTACTACTTATATATAAAGTGGCCTAAATATTAGCAAAAAGCGAGAAGGTGTAATAAAAGTAAAAAAAGTAAGTTTTAAGGACAATATAGTAGCAAACTATAGCGGATAGCATGCTAATAGCAACTAGTAAAACAAAAAGACGCAAGGCCTAAAAGGCCATACTTTTTTTTATTTTTTCTTTTTTCTTTTTTTTTTTTTCTTTTATTTTTTTTTAACCAAAAAACTGCTAAGGCGTAATAAGGCCTTTAGTTAAAGATTTATAGCAAAACTATAAACGCCTTAAAAGCGTTTTAATTAAAAAGCAAAAGGTTTTTACCTAGGTTTCCCGGTTTTACTTTTAATTATTAAAAAGCAAGCGTACTAAATGCTTAATATATTTAAATTAAAGTTTAAATAATATTATATAAGCATAATAAAATATAACTAATAATAATATAAAGCTTTGTTTTTTATAACTTTATTTTTTTTTATATAAAAAAGCTTAAAGTAATAAAGCTAAAAATATTATTTGTTTATAAACTAATAATTTTAAAATTATTTAATAAATTAGTTAATATAAAAAGGTATAAATTATATATTAAAATAATTATTTTTAACTAGTTATAATAATATTTATAGTTGTTAATATAGCTATATACGTATATATAGGTTTATTTAAAGCTAATAAAGTGTTTTATTCACTATATTTAATTGCTTATAAAAAGAAAAAAAGTGTAAGGGAATTAAAGGGGTGAAAAATGTGAAATATACCCTTATATAAAAGGTCCCTTACTAGCGTAGCCTTAGCCTTTGCGGCTAAAGGTAGCTAAGTAAGTAGCTAAAGGTAACGCGCGGTCACCTTTACCCTTTAGTTAAACGCATATAATTAACTAGCAATATATTAATTTAACACTAAATACTTTCTTTTTTGCTAAATTAATCGTATATATATAAGCAAAAAAACCAAACTTTTATATAGTAAATTATATATATTTAATTTAACTTACCTTTTTTTATTTATATAATTTTTAGCTATATAGTTTTTAACCGCAAAGCTTTTAATTATATAGCTTTCGTTTATATTAACTTTATTTTACTTGCTATATATTTAAGTAATACTTAGTTATATATAATATAACTTTTAATATTTTTTTTGCAGTTTTTACTCCTTTAAATACTTTTTTTTTTGGCTATATAACCTAAAGCCAAAGCCTAGTCGTATAAAAGCTTTTAAAAATAAGATTTTAAAAGCATAATAAGTATAATTAGTTATATAAAGCTTAATTTAGCTTTATATTTAAAGCTTAACTTAATCTTATATAAAAATATATAGCTAAAAATATAAGCTTTAATAATTTAAAGTTTAAAACTAAGTTTTATTTAATAAAACTAAGTTTATTTATATAATTATTAAAATAAAATAAAAAAGGTATAATATTTATATAGCAAATAAAAAAAAAGCTATATAAGTAATAAAAAATAATAATGCTTATATAGCTAAAAAAGCCGTATAAGTAGTAAAAAATAGTATTTATATAGCAAATAATATTATATAAGCAATTAAAAAAAAATGCTTATATAATAAGTAAAAAAAAAACCATATAAACAATAAAAAATAATACTTATATAGCAAACAAAAAAAAAGCCGTATAAGCAATAAAAAATACTTTTATAATAAAAATAAAAAGGTTTATTAATATATAGCATATAAAAGGCTTTAGCTTTTAAAGCTTTACCTTATAAAAAGGTTTAAATATAACCTTTTATTATTAAATTTATATAAAGTTATATAACTATATTAATTTCTTATATAAATATATACCTTTATATATAAAACAATAAAGCAACTTTTAATATAATATATAATATGTTTTTAAAAAATACAACTTAATTTAGCTTATATATATATTTATATACATTACTTAAATTACATTAATATTCCAGCTTTTTTTTAACTTATAAATTTAATACGCTATATATATATTAAAGTCGTTTAAAGTCGCATAATTAAAATTTAGCCTTTTAATATTATATACCTTAATATTTATATATGTTTATATAAATTAAATATTTAAGTTAAACATTTCCGCTACCTTTTTAATAGTGTAATTATATGCTATTATTTGCAAAAAAGGGGAAAAAAGGGTTAAAAGGTTTTTACTTAGTTATTATACGGCAAAAAAAGTCAAAGATATATATACTGTTTAGCTTTTATATAACAATGTGGTTAAAAGGGGGGTTTGCAAAATAGCTTCGCTATTACCCTCTTTCTTATATAGTAATCACTTATACAAAAAAGAATTCAATCTTCCGCGTCTCTTCGTTAATTCCAAAGATAAAAGGTTCTAATACAAAAACCTAGTCCGTACCATAAGTGCTTCTACTAATCAAAAAGGGTCTCTACCTAGTTATCATGCAGCAAAAAAAGTCAAAAAAGCATATATTACCGTTTAGCTTTCGTATAGCAATATAGTTAAAAATATAAAAAGCTCGCTATCTTTTTCTCTTATATAGTAATTAATTATATAAAAAAAAAACAAATCTTTTTTCTTTTTATATCGTATAAATATTTTTTACTTTAAGTTATTAAAAAAAATATATTTATATAATAAAAATCTTAAAAAATAAAACAAAAGTAAATATTTTTTGCTTTAAGTTGCTAAAAAAAAAGCATTTTATTAACCTTTATTATTATTTTTACCAATTTATATTTGCTTAGCTACTATATAATAAAGTATAATAACTATTATAAACACTAATTAATGTTAGTATAGCTATATATATATATATAAGTTTATTTAAAGCTAATAAAGTATTTTATTCACTATATTTAATTGCTTATAAAAAAAAGAAAGTATAAAAAAATTAAAAAGGTAGAAAATATAAAATATACCCTTGTATAAAAGGTTTTTTACTAGCGTAGCCTTAGCCCTTGCAACTAAAGGTGGCTAAGTAAGTGGTTAAAAGTAACGCGCAGTCACTTTTACCTTTTAGCTAAACGCGTATAATTAACTAATAATATATTAATTTAATAATAGTAAATTTTAAACTAGTATAGCTTTAATTTTAAAACTTTATATAATAATTATATAACTTTTAAAACTATTTTTATAAGGTATTTATTTTTTAGTTTTTTTAATAGTTATATAATAATTACTTATAATAACTTATTTTTTAATTATATATATACTTAAATAATATTTTAAAGTTTACTTTTAACGTTATAATTTTATATAAAAAAAAAACTTAATATTAAAATTAACTTTTGGTTTATTTGTTATATTATAAATAATTATATAAAAACTATTTTTTTTTTTTAATTGTTATAACTTTATATAACTAGTTTTAATTTTTTATATAATTAAGTTATTTTACTTTTTATTTTTTATATAAGCTTAAACTTAAATATATAAATATTATTATATTGTTTTAAGTTATATATTATAAATTTAAATATACTTTATATAATAAGTTTATTAATTTTAATAGTGTTTATTTTTTTAAATAAAGTGCTAAAAGTATTAATTATATTATTTTTATATAATTTAATTACTAAAGTATAATTTTACTTTTTTTTTTTAGTTAAAAATATATGTTATATAAAAAGTATATAAAAGTTAATAACTTTATAAAGGCGTTTTTTTTTTTTTATATAGCTAGTAATAAAAGTATTTAGGTTTTATTTAATACTTTATTTATATTTTTTAATATAATATCCTTTATTATATAATAATATAGCTTTATTTATATAGTTTTAAACTATATAAAGCTATTTTATTGGAATCTTAATGTTAGCTATATTTAATGGTTTTAGCATGCAATAGCTAGTATCGCATAAAACACTTATTTACCTTTATGTTTTTTTATCTTTGTTATTTTTATACGCTAGTTAAAATCTTTACCTTAGGTAAAGATTTTGCTGCGTATAAAAGATTTACTTTTTTTTCTTTTATATAAATAAATATAGCATATAATTAACTATATTTTATTTTATTATATAATATATAATTATATATAACTTATTTAATATTAATTAGTAGTTATAAAAGTATTATAAATTAATAAAAGTAAAAATAAAAAACAATTAAAAAAACTTTAAATTTTAGCTATATAAATATTTTCTTTTTAATAACTTAAAGTAAAAAATATTTACTTTTATATTAATCTTTAAGATTTTTATTATATAAATATCTTTTTTTTAGCAACTTAAAGCAAAAGATATTTATAAAATATAAAAAAAAAAAAGATTTAGATTTTTTTATATAAGTATTCTTTTTTTAATAACTTAAAGCAAAAGATATATATATATTAAAGGTGGTTTTATATATTAGCATAAAATGCTAATATTTAAAGGGGCATTTAAGCTATAATAAAAGTAGGCTTATTAATAGTGTTAAAAGCAAGGAATTTATAGTAAATAAATCTACTATAAATAAAAATAATATAAAAAAAAAAGTAAAAATATATTACTTATTTAATTAAAATTTTATTTATTAAATATAATAAAAAACGCTATATATATAAACTATTTTTAGCGCTTAAACTACTTAAAACCTTTAGCTTTATAGTAAATTATAATAAATTACAATAAAGTTAACTTTAGCTATATAAAACCTTTTTATAAAGTAGTAAACCTTTATTTAAAAAGTAAACCTTTAAAATAATTTAGTTATAAAATATTACTTTAAACTAATTACCTTAATAAGTTCCCTTTATACTTAGCATAGTACTAATAAAGATATTACCTTAAAAATAGTTTACTTTAAGCTAAAAAAGTCTTTAGCTTTATATTAACTTTGTTAAAAGTCTTTAAAAAGTTTTTAGCCTTATATTTATATTATTTATAGCTATTATAAACTATTTATAAGTAGCTTATATAAATATAATATATATGCTATTTATAATAACTATTAACCTTATTAGTAAGGCTATAGCTAAAAGGCTATACCTTTTTTATAAGCACTTATAGTTGCTAATATATTTTAATACGCCTTTTTAACTAAGGTGCTAGCTAATAAGCTTAATATTTGCTAAAAATCAATTTATTTAGCAAATAATAAAGCCTTAATTAACTTATTAGCTATTATTTTAATAATTAAAATATAGCGTATATTTATTAATTAAATCTTATAAATATTTTTAATAAACTAAAATTTTATAAAAGTATATTTAGTATATTAATAATATTTAAAGTTTTTAATAGTTGCTATAGCTTTTATATTATTGCTATATACTACTATAAGCTTTAAAATTAATAGCTAAATTTTATTATAAAGGCTTTTTAACTACTAAGCTTTTTTAACAGCTTTTATAAATGTTATATATTTAGCTTTTAAAGTTAAAAAAGCTATTATATTAGCTTTTTTAGCTTTTTAGCTTATAATAGCGCTAGCTATTATAATAGTATATTTTTAAATAAATTTAGCGGTTTTAAAGCACTTAATATAGTTATTATTATTAAAGATTATAAGTAAATAGTTAAAGGTTTCGCTAAAAAAAATAAAGCCTTTTAAATTTTTAAACATTAAAGCTAATTTTATAATACCTTTTAAATACTTAAATAACTTTATACTTATTATAAAATATAGTTTATAAAGGTGCTATATATAAATAGCTAGTTATTAATAAGTAAATATTATATTAAGCTTAATAATTTATATTAAGTAGTTTATAGTTTTTATAAACACTAAATAATAATAAGCTTTAATAAGTGCTAGTAAAAACTTGTACTCTTTTAGCTTTATAATTTCAAGCTATAATAAAATTTTAGTAAGCTTAATATCTTTTAATTTTAGCTTTTTTAAAGCTTATTTAATATATTAAAGCTATTATAAATATAACTTATAGCTAAACTTATTACGCTTAATTTTAGCACTTAAAAATTAAGCTATAAGGCTTTAGTTTTTAATGTTATATATAGCATTAATTTTAGCTTTTAAGCTTTAAATATAATAAATATTTAAGTTAATTAATAAGTAATTATTAATATAAATTATTATAAAAGTGCTTAAAGTTGCTTTATAATATATAAAAGCATTATTAACTAAAAGCCTAAAATTTAAGCTTTTTAATAACTAAAATAACTTTTTTTACTATTATTTAAAAGCTTACTTTAAGCTATATAAAGCTTATAGCAGCTAAAAAACCTATTATAATTTAAGCTTATAACTATATTAAACTACTAATTTTAAAATTTTAAAGTTTTTTAAAATAATCTTTAAGCTTTTTAAAAGTTTAATATAAATAGTTTTAATAAGGTTATTATTTAAAAAGGCCTTTATAAAATTAATTTGCTTAATTTTTTAGTTTTTAATAACTACTAAAGCTAATAAAATTTACTAAGTAAATAAAATAACTATAACTATAAAAGTTTTTATAAAATTAGTACTAAAAGCTTATTTAAAGCTTTTAATAATAAATTTAGCTTTATATTTAATAATTAATTTTTACTAATTTAATTTATGTTTTAATACTTAATAGCTACTTATAAAACATTTTTTAAGGTTTTTAGCAAGTAAAAAACAAAAAGCTTTAAATTTTAATAGCTATTAAAATTTAAACCTAACTATTTATAATTATAAGAAACTTTTAAGCGTTTTTAACGCTTATTTTAACATATTAAGCTTTTTTAAAGCAATTATAATAATATAAACAATATTTTAAACTATTAAATTTATAAAAGGTTTAATAAAGTTTAAATTTATTAAATCGCTTTTTAAATCGTTATTTATTACTTTATATTTTGCTTTAAATTTTAGTAAAATAAAAAGTAATTTTATTAAAATAACTAAATTTAATAAAAAAACAAAAAATATAAGCATTATTACCCCTTTTAAATTTAGTGCTTTAATAAATATAACGCTTTTTAAGTCTTTTATAACAAATAGTATATATAACTAAAAGTTATTATTAAAAGTAAATTTATTAAAAGGTAAATAAATTTTAAATAAGTTTATACTAAGTAAATTTTTTAATAAAAAAGTCTTGCTATTAAAAAAAGTTTTATTTATTAAAATTAATATTTTTAGCAACTTTAGCATAATAAACTAAATAATTAAATAATATTTAAATATATAAACTAAGTAGGTTTTAGTATTAATTACCGCTAAAATCTAACTATATTTAATATATTTAGCAAGCTTATAAGCTTTAACTTATAACTTATAAAATATAATTAATAAGTACTTAAAGCTTATAATTTTATAGCAAGTAAAAAAAAACATATAAAGTATTAAATTAAGTTTTAATTTATTATATAATAGCTAATAAAAAGTTAAATCTTTATTAATAACCTTTATATAATTAATTAAGTTTATTATAAGCGTTATAATATAATATTAAAGGTATAATAATAGCTTAAAAGCTTATAAAGTAGTTTATAAGCAATTAAAAATTACTTTAATAAATTATTTTGCTAAGCTATTTTATTTATATATATAAAAGCTAAAAGTATTAAAACTAATGCTTTTAGCTTATAACTAGTTATTAATAAAGCTATTATTTATTTTAATGCTTAAATTAAAATAAAAATAAGTTAAATAATAGTTATAATAGTTTTTTAAACCTTTAAATACCTTTTTTATAATAATATAAACAATAAATACTAATTTATTTTTTAGCAATTAAATTTAATAATAATATATTTTTTGTTTTATTAAAATTAAAATATAAAGGGTTTAAAAGTATAATATTAGCTTTATAATAAATAAATCACTTATTATAATACCTAAAGCAATAAATAAATTACTAACTTTAATAAAGGTTAAATATTTAATAGCTTTATTTATAGCGTATTTTTTGCAAAAAAAATCTTTTTTATTAATAAAATTAAAGCTTAAAAGCTTTATAATAATTTTAGCAGTTTTTTTTAATAATAAAAACCTTATATACTTTAGCTTATAATATTAAAGCATAGCTAATTTTAAAAGCTTAAAAGATTTAAGTACTTTTAAAAATATATTACTTTTTAAGTTGCTACCTTATAAAAAGTTGCTTTTAACTACGTTAAAAATCTTTAAATCTACTGTTTTTTTAATTATAAAAAATAAACCACCTACTATATTAAAAGTTTTAAATGTTATAATACTTTATAACACTTATAATTTAAAAAATATATTGCTTTTTAAATAATTACTTTATATTATATTATTATAAGTAGCAAGTAAGTATTATAATAAATATTAAAAATTACTTTTTAAAATAAAATAAAAGCTTAAATTTATAAACTTTAGTATTATTAAAGCGTTGCTTTTATTATTAACTAACTTAAGTTCTTTAAAAAACCTTTTTAATTAATAATATAACGCTTTAAAAATAATATTAATATTAAATTTTAATATATATAATATATTTAATAGCTTAAAAATGCTATATTTAGTACTAAAATAATAAGGTTTTAGCTTAATAATGCTTTTATTATATAATTTTAGTAGTTTATTAGTTATTATTATAAAAAAAACATCTTTTATAAATTTAATATAAGTATTAAACTAATAAAAGCTATTAAAAATATATATTATATTATTTATATTATATAGCTAAAAAATCTTATAATATATGCTAAAAAGTTTTAAGTTTACTAACTATATTAAATTAATTTATTAATTAAAAAATTTTAAAGTAAATAATATTATATTTATTAAAAGCATAAAAGAAAAAGCGCTATAATTTACTAAAAAAAATATATTAGTAATATTTTTAGTAAACTTTTTAATAAGTTTAATTAAAAACTTAAGTAATTTACTAATTTTTTTACTACTTTTATTTTAAAAAGGTTTAAAAAAGTATTTAAAAGGTTTATTTACTTAGTTAATAATATTATAAAAAGGTTTTAAATATAAATTTATTAATTTAGCATTATTTTATTAATTTTATAAAGTATTTGCTATTAAAAACTTTATTATAATTATAAAAAATAACTTTATTATAATTATAATAGGTATAAATGCTAATTAAAAAGTTTAAATAATTTATTATATTTAATTTATTTATGCTATATAAAAGTTTTTTAAAGCTTTTAAGTAATTATTATATTAATTAATTTAATTAACTATAGCACTTTTTTTTGCTAAATAAGTAGTAATATTGCTAAATTTAACGTTAAAAATATTAAAATTAATGCCTTAAAAAAACTTTAAGGTATAAAAAGCTTTATAAAAAAAATCTTTAATATTATTATTATTAAGTTTATAAAAAGTTAAAAGTATTTAAAACGCTTTTATAAAGTTATAAATATAAGCTGTATTAGCTTATATTATAAAGCCTAAGTTATTTTATAATAGCAATAAAATAACAGCTTAATTAAAATTATTAAAAGCTTATAATATAATAAAGTTTTTTATAAATATTAAAATATTTATAGCTTTAAAAATTATAATAAATATTTAAGTTTATTAATTAAAGTTTTTAAAGCTTTTTAAGCACTAAGGTTTAAAAAAGTTATTAATTTTTTTAGTAATTTTTTTACTTAATTACCTTTATATTATAAAAAAAGCAGTAAAAGTTACTATAAACTTTTTAGTAAAAACTATAAAAATATTTTTAAAAGGTATAAAATAGTTACTAGTATTATAATAAGTTTTTAAGTATTAAATACTAGTAGTAATAGCGCAAATAATAATATTAAACTAGTTATTTTAAGCTTATAATTATTATTATAAGTTAATTTAAAAGCTTTATAAGTTTTAAATGCTTTTAATAAGCTTTTATATTTAGTTTAATATAAAAAAGTTATTTTTATTATTAAAGGTATTAAGTACGTTTAAAAAAGTAGCTATTATAATAATTTATAATGCTAAAAGTACTATAAACAATAATATAAAAAGTAATATAAAAAAAAAAATTGCTATAATAAAAAATAAACGCTTTATATTATAAAGTAAAACAATAATAATAGCTAGTTTTAATAAAATATTATATTAAGCTTATAATTTATTAAAAGTAGTTTTATATATTAGTATAAAATATTAATATTTAAAAAAGCATTTAAGTTATAGTAAAAATAAGCTTATTAATAATGCTAAAAGTAAAAAATTTATAGTAAATAAATTTATTATAAGTAAAAGTAATATAAAAAAAAAAGTAAAAATATATTACTTGTTTAACTAGAATTTTATTTATTAAATATAATAAAAAGCGCTATATATATAAACCATTTTTAGCGTTTAAACTACTTAAAACTTTTAGCTTTATAATAAATTATAATAAATTATAATAAAGTTAATCTTAGCTATATAAAACCTTTTTATAAAGCAGTAAACCTTTATTTAAAAAATAAACCTTTAAAATAGTTTAATTATAAAACATTACCTTAAACTAATTACCTTAGTAAATTCCCTTTATATTTAGCATAGTACTAATAAAAACACTACCTTAAAAGCGGTTTACCTTAGGCTAAAAGGGTCTTTAGCCCTATATTAACCTTGCTAAAGGTCTTTAAAAGGTCTTTAGCCTTATATTTATATCACCTATAGCCACTATAAGCCACCTATAAATGGCTTATATAGGTGTGGCATATACGCCACTTGTAATAACTACTAGCCTTACTAGCAAGGCTGCAGCTAGGGGGCTACACCCCCCCTATAAGCACTTATAGTTGCTAGTGTATTTTAATAATATATAAAAAAATAAAGATAATAAGTAACTTTACTAAAATATTAGATTATATTGCTATATAATAGCTAGGTAATATTTTAATAAAATAGCTATAAGATTAATAGCCTTTTTAATAAATATATTGTTTAAATATTTTAATTTAAACAATATTTTATATAAATAAATTATATAAGATATTAAGATACTTAAAAATCTTATATGAAAAACAATTTTAAAAAAAAATAAAGCTAAAATATTAACTTAATGTATAAATTAAACATTAATAAGTTAAATATTTATTTATTTAGCTAAATATATAAATATATATATTTAAAAGCAGTAAAATAAAATTTTTAGCAAGTATATAAAAAGGATTTTAAAAATTAAATTAGTGCTTAATTTTTTATATGCTATTATATACTAATATTAAAAATAAAAAAGATTTTATTAAACATTAAAAATTGTTTGCTAATAATATTAAAAATATTTAAAACTATATAAAAAGATATTATATATTATAAACCTTTATATTTAATAAAATTATTAATATTTTAAGCAAAATTATTAAAAGCTATTATATAACTTTTATTTTAAGCTTGTAAATAACTTTTAAAGAATATAATACTAAATATTATACTTATTTTTTTTTTAATTTACTTAAAAACCATATGATTTAAAAAACCTTTTATATAATAAAGTATTAAAAAAAATACTTTTATATAATTATATAAAAAAACTATAATACTTATTATTTTAATTATTATTAGTTATTGTTTAAACTTTTAGCTAATATATAAATATATTATTACTTATTACTTTTTTTAAACTTTTTAGCTAAAAAAGTATATATATATAATATTAAATCTAGTTATAATTAATATAATTATAAACTTACTTTTTATAAAATATATATAAAATAAAAAGATTTTGCTAAATAAATACGCACTTTTTTAAAAAACTTAAAAATAAAAGAGAAATTATTTTAAAAAGTTATATAACTTATTATATAATAAAGTAAAGCTATTTATTAATGCTTATTAAAAACTAAAAATTATAAAAAACTAATATTATGCTATATTTTTATTTATATTATAAAGTTATATAAAAAACTATTATATTTATTATATTAATATAAAAAGCATTTAAAGTAAAATTTATTATATATTAAATATATATTTTAATACTAATATAAATTATAGTTATTATTAAACTAACTAAATTATAATTATATATATATAAATAAAATAAAAAAACTTAAAATTAATATTATATAATATATTAAAGCTTATAATTAATAAGCTAGCAAAAGTATAACGTGTACTAAATGTTAGCTACTAAAATAAGATTTAATTTAGTATAATAATTATATAAACATATTAAAAAGTATTAGAATTTAATATAGTATTTATACTTTAAAAGCTGTTATATAAAAGCTTTTTTGCTAATTTATAAGCATGCTTTTAAGTTTTAGTAAATATTACCTTTAAATACTTTATATAAAAAAAAAGCAAGGCTTATTTTATAAATAAAAGATATAATTAAAATAATTATATAAAAAGCTTTAAGCTTAAGTTTTATTTAAATTATTTAAAGCAAAACAACTTATATTAAAATTCCTTTTAACTATATAAATAAGTTAGCTAAGCTAGCTAAAAGTTTTATATAAAAAAAAAGTGTTTTATATGCTAAAAAAAAAAATATTAGTTAATAAACTATATTTTTTAAAAAAAGGCTTATATATAAAACTAATATTATAGCTTATATAAAATATTATACTTTATATAATTTATAAACAAAAAATTCTTTTTATACCTAATAAAGTATAAAAGTTACCTTAAGTTAAATAATAATAAAAATAATATTAATAAACAATATAATATATAAGCAATATAATTTTTAATAAATAATATATTTATATATTATATAACTAGCAAAAATATTTAAAATAGCAAATATTATATAATTAACAAAAAAATAAAAAATTACAAAATAATTATTTTAAGCAACTAATTTTTTTTAAATAATTAGTATTATATAAAGTACTAAAAAAAAGTTTAAAATATAAAGGCTTTTATACTTTTTATAGTAAAAAAAACACAATTAATTATATACTTATAACTTTACTTATATATAAAAGTAAATTAAACTTTTAGTAATATTTATATTAAATTTAAAAGCAATAAAACTATTATTTTAATTAGCACTATATAAATTAAAAATTTTTTTAATATAATTATATACTATATATTAAATATATCAACCTTTTTTTTTTTTTTTTTAATAAATATAAACTATATAAAAGCTTTTTTTAATAATATATAAAACAAAATTATATAAATAAATAAATAAAAATACTAGTTATATATAAATAAAGTTACTTATTTTTTAATACTTTATTATATAAAACTAAAATCTACTTTATAAAAATAAAGTTATACCGCTTATATTATTATTTTAATTACCTTTATATAAAAAGGCTATATAATATACTTAATTATATAAAATATAATACTAGTTATTTAACTTTAAAAAAGATTTAAAAGTTTTGCTATTATTATTAAATATATAATTAAGTACTTAAACGTTTTAAGTTTATAATTAAAAAAAATTATAACTTTAATTATAAAGTAATTATTAATACTATATAAATAAATAATAAGTAAATATTATATATAATTAATATTACAATATTTTTTTAAGTAGCAATTTTTTTAAGTTTTATATTTATATAATATATTTAAAAAGCTTTATATAAGTATTAAATTAATATATACTAAAAACTTTTTAATTATGTTATATATAACTTAAAAACTAACTTTTTGTTTAAAAAATTTTAAAACTAAGCAAAAATTATAAGCACTTAATATTATATAATGTTTATAAAGGTATATTAAATAATAAATAAAATTAAATAAGTATATAAGCTATTATATTATATATATAATATATTTAAAGCTAAGCTTAAAAGTTATATAAAATAAAAGTTAATTTTATAAATAGCAATTAAAGCTTTAAATAATATTATAAAATTAAATAGCTTAGTACTAATATTTTTTATTTTTAAAGCTTACTTTAAAGTAAATTTAAACTTTTTTTTTTTGCTAAATATTATATAATAAGCTAAAGTAATTAAAAAGGCTATAAAGATATTGCGCGAAAAAAAAGCCAAAGTTAATATTAATTAAGCGGCTAATAAATATAATAAGCTTAACTTATATAATATATTATTATTACTATTATAAAGCAAAAACTTTATATAATAAAAAAAATAAAGCTAAAATAAATTATATAAAATCTAATTAATTAAAAAGTTAAATATAATAATTAAATTAATAAATAGCTTTATATAGTTTAAAGCTATATAAGTAAAGCTATATTATTATATAATAAAGAATATTATATTAAAAAATATAAATAAAGTATTAAATAAAACTTAAGTACTTTTGTTATTAGCTATATAAAAAAAAAAAAAATGTTTTTATAAAGCTATTAACTTTTATATACCTTTTATATAGCATATATTTTTAACTAAAAAAAAGAAGTAAAATTATACCTTAGTAATTAAGTTATATAAAAATAATATAATTAATACTTTTAGCACTTTATTTAAAAAAGCAAACGCTATTAAGATTAATAAACTTATTATATAAAATATATTTAAATTTATAATATATAACTTAAAATAATATAATAATATTTATATATTTAAGTTTAAGCTTATATAAAAAGTAAAAAGCAAAATAACTTAATTATATAAAAAATTAAAACTAATTATATAAAGCTATAACAATTAAAAAAAAGAAATAGTTTTTATATAGTTATTTATAATATAATAAATAAGCTAAAGGTTAATTTTAATATTAGGTTTTTTTTTTATATAAAATTATAATATTAAAAGTAAACTTTAAAATATTATTTAAGCGTATATATAATTAAAAAATAAGCTATTATAAGTAATTATTATATAATTATTAAAAAAACTAAAAAATAAATACCTTATAAAAATAGTTTTAAAAGTTATATAATTATTATATAAAGTTTTAAAATTAAAGCTATATTAGTTTAAAACTTATTATAAATATTATTATAACTAGCTAAAAATAACTATTTTAATATATAACTTATATTTTTTTATATTAATTAGTTTATTAAACAATTTTAAGATTATTAGTTTATAAACAAATAATATTTTTAGCTTTATTATTTTAAGCTTTTTTATATAAAAAAAAATAAAGTTATAAAAAATAAAACTTTATATAAAGCTTAAAAAAATCTTATAAATAAATTATTTTATAAAATTTAATAAAAGCTAAATTATTTTATTAATTAATAAAAATATTACTTTAACTTAAAAAAGCTAAATAAATTAACTAGCTAAAGTTAACTATTATATAAAAGATTTTATATAATAATATATTTTTTAAAATATAAAAAGTATATATATTAATAATATTTGCTAACTAAAGGTAGCGTACGACTTAATAGCTGCTATTTAAACTATAAAACTTAATAAAGCTAATATATAAGCTTTAAATAAAAAGATTAAGTAATAAATAAATAATTATAATTATAGCTTAAAGTTTATACTTTTAAATTTAAGTTATATAAAGCTATTTATTTTTATAAATAAATTTTTTGCAAATAATATAAATATAAGTTTATAGCTTAAATTTATAATTATATTAGTTATTAAATATTATATAAAGCTAAATAAATTTAAAATTAAAAGCAATATTATATATTAAAATTTAAGCAAATATAAAAAAGTTATTAAAAATATATTAATTAATAAGTTATATAATATAATTAATAAAGTAAATAGCGCTATTATTTTATATATAATAATTTAAAAGATTATAATTATATTAAAAATTATATTAATTTTAGTAATATTATATATAAATTTAAAATTATTATATAACTATTTAGTAAAGCTAAAAACTATATAAAAAAAATGTTTTATAATTAATATTATAGTATTATAAAAATTATATAAAAAAAAAGAGATTTTTAATATATAATAAATAAATAGTAAAAATAACTTTATTAATGCTTTTATAAAAAAAGCACTTAATTAAGCACTTAAAGATTTTATATTTATAAATAAGTTAGTTATATAAGTAAAGGTATTTATAAAAAAAAGTTAAAAATAATTATATGTTATTAAATTATATTTATATAAAAAAAAAAATATAAAAAAAAAGCAGCGTATTAAAAATAATTATATAAAAGTTTGTATTTATTTAAAATAACTAAAAACTAAAAGCAATATATAAGACCGAAAACTTTTTTTTTTCTTTTTTTTTTTTTTTTTTTTTTTTTTTTTTTTTTAATTACGGTTAAAACACTACGCTTTATATAAGCGCTAAATATAAGCATTATATATATTATTTTAGTAATTAAAAATTTAATAATATATTTTAAAAAGCAATTTATTATAATTATAACAGCTATTATATAAATTATTAGCATATATATTAATTATAATAACTTTATAACTTTATATTAAAAAAGTTTAAAAATAGCTTTTTTAGTGTATAAGCTTAGCTTAAGTGTTAATAAAGTTGTTATTAAATAATATCTTAAAAATAATATTAATAAAAGAAATAATAATAATAATACTTTTTTTTTGCTATTATATAATAAAAAACTAAATTAGCTAAAAAATATATATAAAATTATTTATATAAAAAATAAAAATATATATATGTTTATATAAAGTAATTATATAAAAGCTTAGTAAGCTAAAGTTTTTATAAAGAGGCGGTATACTTTGGTTGTATTATTATTAAGCGTGTAAATAAAATTGCTAAACTAAGTAATACTACTAAGTAGTAAAGGTATAAAGCGTAGGCAAATAAGTATAATAAAAGCAGCGGTAAATATATTAGTATTATTATTGCTGCTAATAATTTATTTAAACTATTATTAATACGACTTTAATAAAAGTTTGGAAACTTTATATACGGTGTGTATATATATATATATATATGTGTATATGTGTATGTGTATATATATATAAATATAAAAAAAAAAAAGAAGAAATAGGTATTTAAAAGGGTTTGTTTTTTTATATATTTAAACCTGCTTTTATATTAGCACTTTTTTTATATAATTAATTTAAACTATATATAGTTATACCTTTTATATAATTAATTAACTTATTAATAACTACTTAATATAAGTAAAGCTATAGCTAACAACTAGTTAATTAATTATATAAAGTAAATATATAAGCAAAGTATTAATTATAGCTTTAAAATAGTTTTTAATTATATATAATTAACTTAATTGTTTTATTATATTATAATTAGTTATAAAACTACCTTTTTAATTATATATAGCACTAAATAATATAATATAAGTTATGCTTTAATTAGTTAATGCTTTTAATTTTATATAAAAGTAAAAGCAAAAAGTTAAAAGGCATATATAATTATTTTATTTATTTTTTAGTTTTTTTTTTATATCGCATAAGTAAAAAACTACAGCTAAAAAAAAAATAGCTAGTATTAAAATCCTAATATTAGCTACATTTAATAGTTTTAGCGTATAATAGCTAATATTATACAAAATATTTATTTACTTTTATATTTTTTTATCTTTATTATTTTTATATACTAGTTAAAATTTTCACCTTAAGTAAAGATTTTACTATATATAAAAGATTTACTTTTTTTTTTTTTATATAAATAAATATAGCATATAATTAACTATATTTTATTTTACCACATAATATACGATTATATATAGTTTATTTAATATATTTATTAATTTAATTATTATATTTAACTTTTTAATTAATTAAATTTTATATAGTTTATTTTAGCTTTATTTTTTTTGCTATATAAAAACTTTGCTTTATAATAATAATAATAATATATTATATAAATTAAGCTTATTATATTTATTAACTACTTAATTAATATTAGCTTTAGCTTTTTTTTTGCGCAATATTTTTATAGCTTTTTTAATTGCTTTAGCTTATTATATAATATTTAATAAAAAAAAAAAGTTTAAGTTTACTTTAAAGTAAGCTTTAAAAATAAAAAGTATTAATATTAAATTATTTGGTTTTATAGTATTATTTAAAGCTTTAATTGCTATTTATAAAATAAACTTTTATTTTATATAGCTTTTAAGTTTAGCTTTAAATATATTATATATATAGCGTGTTAAATAGGCTATATATAATCGTATATTATATAATGAGATAAAATATAGTTAATTGTATGCTATATTTATTTATATAAAAAAAAAAAAAGTAAATCTTTTATATATAGTAAAATCTTTATTTAAGGTAAAAATTTTAATTAGCATATAAAGATAATAAAGATAAAAAAATATAAAAGTAAATAAGTGTTTTATATAATATTAGCTATTATACGTTAAAATTATTAAATATAGCTAATACTAAGATTTTAATACTAGCTATTTTTTTTTTAACTATAGTTTTTTATTTATATAATATAAAAAAAAAAACTAAAAAATAAATAAAATAATTATATACGCTTTTTAACTTTTTGCTTTTATTTTTATATAAAATTAAAAGCATTAACTAATTAAGGTATAACTTATATTATATTACTTAGTGCTATATATAACTAAAAAAGTGGTTTTATAACTAATTATAACGTAGTAAAATAATTAAGCTAATTATATATAATTAAAAACTACTTTAAAGCTATAATTAATATTTTATTTATATATTTACTTTATATAGTTAATTAATTAGTTATTAGTTATAGCTTTACTTATATTAAGTAGTTATTAATAAGTTAGTTAATTATATAAAAAGTATAATTATATATGGTTTAAATTAACTATATAAAAAAAGTGCTAATATAAAAGCGGATTTAAATATATAAAAAAACAAACTTTTTTAAATACTTGTTTTTTTTTTTTTTTTTTTATATTTATATATATACACTATATATAAAGTTTTTAAACTTTTATTAAGGTTATATTAACAGTAGTTTAAATAAATTATTAATAGCAGCAATAATATTAATATATTTACTATTGCTTTTACTACACCTATTTGCTTGCGCTTTATACCTTTGCTACTTAGTAATATTACTTAGTTTGGCAATTTTATTCGCACGCTTAATAATAGTACAACTAAAATATACCGCTTTTTTACAAGGATTTTAGCTTGCTAAGCTTTTATATAGTTGCTTTATATAAACATATATATATTTTTATTTTTTATGTAAATAGTTTTATATATATATTTTTAGCTAATTTAGTTTTTTATTATATAATAGCAAAAAAAAAGTATTATTATTGCTGCTTTTTTTATTAATATTATTTTTAAGGTGTTATTTAATAACAACTTTACTAACGCTTAAGCTAAGCTTATACGCTAAAAAAGCTATTTTTAAGCTTTTTTAATATAAAGTTATAAAGTTATTACAGCTAATATATATGCTAATAATTTATGTAATAGCTACTATAATTATAATAAATTACTTTTTAAAGTATATTATTAGGTTTTTAGTTATTAAAATAATATATGTAGTGCTTATGTTTAGCGCTCGCATAAAGCGTAGTGTTTTAACTATAGTTAAAAAAAAAAAAAAGAGAGAAAAAAAAAAAAAAAGAGTTTTTAATTTTATATATTGCTTTTAGTTTTTAATTATTTTAAGTAAATATAAACTTTTATATAATTGTTTTTAATACGCTGCTTTTTTTTATATTTTTTTTTTTATAAATATAATTTAATAGTATATAATTACTTTTAACTTTTTTTTATAAATGCTTTTACTTATATAACTAATTTATTTATAAATATAAAATCTTTAAATATTTAATTAAGTGCTTTTTTTATAAAAACATTAATAAGGTTATTTTTATTGTTTATTTATTATATGTTAAAAATCTTTTTTCTTTTATACGATTTTTATAATGCTATAATATTAATTATAAAGCGTTTTTTTTGCGTAATCTTTAGCTTTATTAAGTAGTTATATAATAATTTTAAGTTTATATATAATACTACTATAAGGTTTTATTAAGGGTTTTAGTAATATTTTAATAGTAAAAAGTGGGATGTATTAAAACAAGTGATTAAAATTTTAGTGTGGCTAAAATTATAGTTATATAACTAGGCTAGGTGGGGTAAGCTAGGCTATAAAAAGTGGGTAGCATTGCTACCTTTTACTAACTTTATTAAAATACTAGGCAACTAATAAAAGCCTACTACTTTTAGTAGCATACTTAATTTATTTAATTTTAATATATATAATTGACTAGCTAGCTAGCTAGTAAACTAACTAATAAACTAATTAATTAATTAACTAGCTTATATATATAATAGCTTTTTTGTTTATATAAAAACTATAACAGTTATAATAATGTTTTAAAGTTAAATGCTTTTATTTAATCTTTTTATTTTAAACTAGCTAAATTAGCTTAATTAACTAAATTAGCTAAACTAGCTAAATTAACTAAACTAGCTAAATTAACTATATTAGTTATATTAGCTATATTAGCTGGTTTATTTAAACCTTTTAGTTAATTAGCTAAATTAGCTATATTTATACTATAATTAACAAGTTTATTATATTATACTAATTACTATTTGGTTTATATATATAAGTCTTTTAGTTAATTAGGTAAATTATATAATATATGTTTAATAGCGTAAAGTTTTGTTTTTTTAATTTAGTAAAGCTTATTATATATTTTTAAGCTTAAATTTTATTATAATATAATATATTTATTTTATTTTAGTTTATATTTAACATAATAGCTTGGTTATTAAATTTTATTATATTAGTTTAGTTATTAAAATCTAATATAATGGTTTGGTTGTAAGGCTACTTACGCGTGGTTACAGCGGCATAAATTAGTTTGGTTGGCAACAAACTATCAATAAAGGCGTTATATCGTTTGGTTTGGTTTAAAGGTAATATTTAGCTCAAAATTAACAGGGCTACTTACGCGTACTTGCGGCGACATAGCTTCTACTTGCACGTGGTTACAATGGCGTAGGGTTTACTTGTGCGTACTTGCGGCGGCGTAGAATTCGAAATTATTGACCGCGCGAGATCGCTGCAGTCAATTAATTAGTTTGGTTTGGTTTGGTTTGGTCCCAACCAAATACTCTCGCGGAGGCACCATTTGTAAGGTTCTACAAGGGTTCTGGTAATATTGGTAGTAAAAAGTGGGATGTATTAAAACAAGTGACTAGAATTCTAGTGTGGCCAGAATTCTAGTCATATAGCTAGGCTAGGTGGGGTAGGCTAGGCTACAAAAGGTGGGTGGCATTGCCACCTCTTGCCAACTCTATCAACTACTAAAATTAATATAATTTTAAACGTAGCTATAATTTTTTAAATTGTTATATATAAAGCAATAACGCTATTTATTTTATTAATTATGCTATATAATTTATTAGCTAATATATTTTTAATAACTTTTTTATATTTGCTTAAATTTTAGTATATAATATTACTTTTAATTTTAAATTTATTTAGCTTTATATAATATTTAATAGCTAATATAATTATAAATTTAAGCTATAAACTTATATTTATATTATTTATAAAAAATTTATTTATAAAAATAAATAGCTTTATATAACTTAAATTTAAAGGTATAAATTTTAAGCTATAATTATAATTATTTATTTACTATTTAATCTTTTAATTTAAAGCTTATATATTAGCTTTATTAGGTTTTATAATTTAAGTAATAACTATTAAGTTATATATTATTATTAATTAGTAAATATTATTAATATATATGTTTTTTATATGTTAAAAAATATATTATTATATAAAATTTTTTATATAATAGTTAATTTTAGCTAGTTAATTTATTTAGCTTTTTTAAATTAAAGTAATATTTTTATTAGTTAATAAAATAATTTAGCTTTTATTAAATTTTATAAGATAGTTTATTTATAAGGTTTTTTTAGGCTTTATATAAAGCTTTGCTTTTTATAACTTTGTTTTTTTTTATATAAAAAAGCTTAAAGTAATAAAGCTAAAAGTATTGTTTGTTTATAAATTAATAATCTTAAAATTATTTAGTAAACTAGTTAATATAAAGAGGTATAAGTTATATATTAAAACGGTTATTTTTAGCTAGTTATAATAATATTTATAATAAGTTTTAAATTAATATAGTTTTAATTTTAAGACTTTATATAGCGGTTGTATAACTTTTAAAACTATTTTTATAAAGTATTTATTTTTTAGTTTTTTTAGTAATTATATAATAATTATTTATAATAGCTTATTTTTTAATTATATATATACTTAAATAATATTTTAAAGTTTATTTTTAATATTATAATTTTATATAAAAAAAAGACTTAATACTAAGATTAATTTTTAGCTTATTTATTATATTATAAATAATTATATAAAAAAAAAAAAAAGATTTTAATTATTATAACTTTATATAATTAGTTTTAATTTTTTATATAATTAAATTGTTTTATTTTTTATTTTTTATATAAGCTTAAACTTAAATATATAAATATTATTATATTGTTTTAAGTTATATATTATAAATTTAAGTATACTTTATATAATAAGTTTATTAATTTTAATAGCGTTTACTTTTTTAAATAAAGCGTTAAAAGTGTTAATTATATTATTTTTATATAACTTAATTACTAAAGCGTAATTTTACTCTTTTTTTTTAGTTAAAAATATATGCTATATAAAAGGTATATAAAACTTAATAGCTTTATAAAAGCGTTTTTTTTTTTTTTATATAGCTAGTAATAAAAGTACTTAGGTTTTATTTAATATTTTATTTATATTTTTTAATATAATGTTTTTTATTATATAGTAATATAGCTTTATTTATATAGCTTTAAATTATATAAAGCTATTTATTAATTTAATTACTATGTTTAACTTTTTAATTAATTAGATTTTATATAGTTTATTTTAGCTTTATTTTTTTTATTATATAAAGATTTTATTTTATAGTAGTAATAATAATATATTATATAAGTTAAGCTTATTATATTTATTAACTGCTTAGTTAATATTAACTTTAGCTTTTTTTTTGCGTAATATTTTTATGGCTTTTTTAATTGCTTTAACTTATTATATAATATTTAGCAAAAAAAAAAAGTTTAAGTTTATTTTAAAGTAAGCTTTAAAAATAAAAAGTATTAATATTAAGCTATTTAGTTTTATAATATTATTTAAAGCTTTAATTACTATTTATAAAATTAACTTTTATTTTATATAACTTTTAAGCTTAGCTTTAAGTATATTATATATATAGCGTAGTAGCTTATATGCTTGTTTAATTTTGCTTATTATTTAATATATTTTTATAAATATTATATAATATTAAGTGTTTATAATTTTTGCTTAGTTTTAAAATTTTTTAAATAAAAAATTAGTTTTTAAGTTATATATAATATAATTAGGAGGTTTTTAGTATATATTAATTTAGTATTTATATAAGGCTTTTTAAATATATTATATAAATATAAAACTTAAAAAGGTTGCTGTTTAAAAAAATGTTATAATATTAATTATATATAATATTTATTTATTGTTTATTTATATAGCATTAATAATTATTTTATAATTAAAATTATAATTGTTTTTAATTATAAACTTAAAGCGTTTAAGTGCTTAGTTATATATTTAATAATAATAACAAAACTTTTAGATTTTTTTTAAAATTAAATAGCTAATATTATATTTTATATAATTAAGTATATTATATAACTTTTTTATATAAAGGTAATTAAAATAATAATATAAGCAGTATAGTTTTACTTTTATAAAATAAATTTTAGTTTTATATAATAAAGTATTAAAAAATAAGTAATTTTATTTATATATAACTAGTATTTTTTTTTTGTTTATTTATATAATTTTATTTTATATATTATTAAAAAAAGCTTTTATATAGTTTATATTTATTAATAAAAAAAAAAAAAGGTTAGTATATTTAATATATAGTATATAATTATATTAAAAAAGCTTTTAATTTATATAGTATTAATTAAAGTAATAGTTTTATTGCTTTTAAATTTAATATAGGTATTATTAAAAGTTTAATTTATTTTTATATGTAGGTAAAGTTATAAATATATAATTAATTACGCTTTTTTTATTATAAAATATATAAAGACTTTTATATTTTAAATTTTTTTTTAGTATTTTATATAATATTAATTATTTAAAAGAAATTAGTTGTTTAAAATAATTGTTTTATAATTTTTTATTTTTTTATTAATTATATAGTATTTATTATTTTAAATATTTTTGCTAGTTATATAATATATAAATATATTATTTATTAAAAATTATGTTATTTATATACTATACTTTTTATTAATATTACTTTTATTATTATTTAACTTAAAGTAGCTTTTATATTTTATTAAGTATAAAGAAAATTTTTTATTTATAAGTTATATAAAGTATAATGTTTTATATAAGCTAAAATATTAGTTTTATATATAGGCTTTTTTTTAAAAAGTATGGTTTATTAACTAATATTTTTTTTTTTAGTATATAAAGTACTTTTTTTTTATATAAGACTTTTAGCTAGCTTAGCTAGCTTATTTATATAGCTAAAAGTAATTTTAATATAAGTTATTTTGCTTTAAATAATTTAAATAAAACTTAGGTTTAAAGCTTTTTATATAGTTATTTTAATTATATTTTTTATTTATAAAATAAGTTTTGTTTTTTTTTTATATAAAATATTTAAAAGTAATGTTTGTTAAAATTTAAAAGTATGCTTATAAGTTAATAAAAAAGCTTTTATATAATAGCTTTTAAAAAATAAATATTATATTAAATTTTAGTACTTTTTAATATGTTTATATAATTATTATATTAAGTTAAATTTTATTTTAGTAGTTAATACTTAATATATATTATATTTTTGCTAGCTTATTAATTATAAACTTTAATATATTATATAATGCTAATTTTAAATTTTTTTATTTTGTTTATATATATATAATTATAGTTTAATTAGTTTAATTATAGCTATAATTTATATTAGTATTAAAGTATATATTTAATATATAATAAATTTTATTTTAAATGCTTTTTATATTAATATAATAAATATAGTAATTTTTTATACGACTTTATAATATAAATAAAAATATAGCGTAGTATTAGTTTTTTATAATTTTTAGCTTTTAATAAGCATTAATAAATAGCTTTACTTTATTATATAATAAATTATATAGCTTTTTAAAGTAATTTTTTTTTTGTTTTTAAGTTTTTTAAAAAAGTACGTATTTATTTAATAAAATCTTTTTGTTTTATATATATTTTATAAAAAGTAAGTTTATAATTATATTAATTATAGCTAGATTTAATGTTATATATATATATTTTTTTAGCTAAAAAGTTTAAAAAAGGTAGTAAGTAATAATATATTTATAAATTAGCTAAAAGTTTAAGCGGTAGCTAGTAATAACTAAAGTAATAAATATTATAGTTTTTTTATATGGTTATATAAAGGTATTTTTTTTAATACTTTATTATATAATATGTTTTTTAAATTATATAGTTTTTAATTAAGTTAAAAAGGAAGTAAGTATAATATTTAGTGTTATATTTTTAAAGGTTGTTTAAAGGCTTAAAATAAAAGTTGTACGGTAGCTTTTAATGATTTTACTTAAAGTATTAATAATTTTATTAGGTATAAAGGTTTATAGTATATAATACTTTTTTATATAGTTTTATATATTTTTAATGCTATTATTACATGATTTTTAGCGTTTAATAAAAGTTTTTTTATTTTTAAAATTTTTAATATTTTTAATATTAGCATATAGTAGTATATAAAAAATTAAGCTATTGTTTAATTTTTAAAGTTTTTTTTATATACTTGTTAAAAGTTTTATTTTATTGCTTTTAAATATATATAATTATATATTTAGCTAAGTAAATAAGTATTTAATTTATTAGTATTAAGTTTATATGTTAAGTTAATAGTTTTACTTTATTTTTTTTTTAAAAGTATGTTTTATATAAAAACTTTAGCTATTTTAATATTTTATGCGATTTATTTATATAAAATGTTATTTAAGTTAAAATACTTAAATAATATATTTATTAAAAAAGCTGTTAATTTTATAGCTATTTTATTAAAGTATTACTTAGTTGTTATATAGTAATATAATTTAATGTTTTAATAAAGTTGCTTGCTATTTTTGTTTTTTTATATATATGTTTTTTGCTTTAAAAAGTGCTAAAAAAAAAATACTTATATAAAAAGATTTAAATTTTCCTTTTTTTATATTATATAAATAAAAGGTTTATATTAATTAAAAACATATAAAGTGAAAAAAGTTTGAAATATTAATAACTTTTTAAGCTTTGCTTTTTATATCAAATAATTTAAATATACTGCTTTTTAAGGGGTAAAAGCACTTAAAAACGTAGTTATATTAAACTTAAAGATATAGCATAAAGTGTAATAAACCTAATAGTGCTAAATAGTAGCATAAAAAAGTTAAAGTAGTCTTTATACTACTTAATCGCAGGCTTTAGCATTAAAAAGTTGCTTTAATAGCAAAATAATAGCAAAGCAAGCAAAAAAGTAAAGTAAAAAAAAAATAAAATAAAAAAATAAATATAATTTTTAACAGTTTTTATTAGTTAAAAAATTTTTTTAAATATAAAAGTATTAATAAAAAATATATTAAAAGCTTAACAAAAAACTTTTACGTTAAAATACAAAAAAAAAAAAAAAAAAGCCTAAAATAATTTAGCTACTAAATAAAATATTAATAAATTATATATAGCAATATATAAACTAAAAAAAAATAATACACTTATTGCTAATTAAACTTAAGCAATTATAATATTAACTATAAGCCGCTTAATAATTAGCTTTTTAGTGCCTTTAAATTATATAATATTTTTTATTTAATATAATTGCAAAGTTTTAATATAAGCTAAACTAAACCTAGCTTTTATAGCATATATAGCTAAAAAAATAGTAAAAGTAATAAATATAACAATTAAAATAGTAAAAGCAATTATAGCAAAAAAATTGCTAAGTAAAAATATAATAATTATATTTAAAAAAAAAGCAATATAATATAAATAAGCTAATTTATAAATAAAACAAGCGTTTAATAAAGGTATAATAAAAACTAAAAAAGATTATATAGTAATTATAAAAGGTATTAATATAAATATACTTTAAAGCATATATATAAACCTAGCAAATTTTTTTTAAAATATTTATAAATAAAATAAAACTAATATAAACAAAATATATTTAATTTTACTAGCTAATTTAAAAAGCTATTATATTAATTTATTAATATATTATATTAATATAAAAATTATAAAAGCTTTATATTAAAAAAAAGCTATATAAAAAATAATAATATATAATTATAAGCTATTTTTAAAAAATATAAAAATTATATAATGCTTTAAATATTATAAGTTTAAATATATAAAAAAGTTTTATAAAAATAAAAATAAATACTTTTTATATAGTAATATAATATATAAAAACAAAAAAAAAAAATATTTAACTTAAAAAAAATTTAAACTAAAAATAATAAAATATATAAACTATAAAAAAAATTATTTAACTTTTTTAAAAAAATATAAGGTTTTTTAAAGCTAAATTATAATAATATAAAAAATATATTAATATTAGCTAATATAATTTTATGTTTAAAATAAATATAAATTAATAAAGCAAAACTAAAATAATTAACAAAAAATTTAACTTTAAAAATAATTAATATTTAGCTTGCTTATAAAAAAACTAAAATTATATTAATTAATAGCGCTAAAAATAACTTAATTAATAATATTAAAGCTTAATTGCTTTAAAATAACAAATATAATTTTAATAGCTTTAAAAACTAAAATATAAGCGTTTTTTTTTAAAAAAACTAATATACTTAAACTAAATTTAAAAAAGCTTTCTTTTTTTTTTTGCTTTAAAAGCGCAACTAAACTTAAATAATAAAAAAAATACTTTTATTTTAAGCTAATAAAACTTAATATTTTATTTTAAAATATTATAAAATTAAAAATATATATAATAATAACTTTTAAATTATTAAAAAAGTATAATATAATAGTACTATAAAAACTATTATTATAAAAAAAAAAAAAATAAAGCTTTTTTAGCTATATTATTTAAAGTTAAGCTAATATAATATAATATAAATTAGTTTTAAATATATAGCATTATATATTAACAAATAAATTATAAGCGATTTATAAGTAAAAAAAGCTAAATATAATTAAATAAAAGCGATTTTTTTTTTAGCAAATAAAAAAAAACTAGTTATTATATAATTAGTATATATAAAGTTAAATTTAAGAAAAAAAAATAAGCTTAATAATTAAGCTTAAAAAAAAAGCAAACTAAAAGTAAAATATAATTATAAAAAATATAAATATATATTTGTTGCTATAAAATAAAAAAAAAAAAACTTTAATATATTGCAAAAAAATCTTAAATTTAATAAAAGCTTAAAAACTAATACTTTAAATGCTATATAGTAGTATTATAAAAAAAAAAAAGGAAAAAACTATTAAAAAGTAAAAAAAAAATAATATAATTAACTTAATATAAGCTAATAAAAAACTTTTAATAAAAATATTTAAAAGCTTAAAATAAACAAAATTTAATTATATTTTTTAAAGCTTTTAAATTTATAATAAAAAAAACCTAATATTAAGCTTTTAGCTACTTAAAAGCTAAAGCTAAAAAATATTAAATAAAGCGCTAATAATAATTAAAATATTTAAATTATAAATATTAAAAAGTTTTAATATAATAATAAATATAAATAAATATATTAAATATTTAATAATAAAACTAATTAAAATAATAAATATAATAGCTTTAAAAAAAAAGGCTATAATAAAAAAAGCAACTTTATAATAGTTTTAAAAGGTTTAAAAAGCTATAAAAAAAACTAAAAAAAAAAAGAAAAAGTGCTATAAAACTATATTTTAATATTAAAAAAAAAAAGCAACTAAAGTAAAAGTAAAACAAAAGCAAATTATTTGCAAAAAATAATAAAAGCAATAATAATAAAATATAATAAAAGCTTTAAAAAATAATTTAAAACTTTAAACTTTAAAAAAGTAAGCGTGCTTTAAAAGCTAGGTTTTTTTAGCAAAAAAAAGTTTTTTAAACTTTAAAAAAAAAAAGAAATAAATAACTATTTATATAAAAAAAATAAAAATATTAGTAGCTAGATTTTTTTTTACTTTAAAAATTAACTTATTAAACTTAAAAAAATAAAAAAAGCTTATAAAATATTTATTTAAAATATAAAAAAAAGTTAAAATAAAAAAAATTAAAAAAATCTTAAAAAAAGCTAAACTTTAAAAAGCGCTAAAAAATAACTTTTTATTAATAGAATTTTTAAAAGCATATAAGCAAAAAGTTATAAAAGCAATAATAATATTAGCTTAATAAAGTTTTATATATAAATATTATTTAAAATAATTTTAAAATATAATTATAATAGTTTTAATAAAACTAAAAAAAACTTTAAAAAAGCTTAAAAAAGCTAGTAATTATAAGCTAATTTTATTATTTAGCGTAATAAATAAAATAATTAAAAAAATAATAAGTATATATATTTTAATTATAGTAAAAAAGTTTATATTATTACTAAAAAAGCAAATAAAAAATAAACTATAAAAATTTATAAAACTAGTAATTAAAGCTATAATAAAAGCAATATATAATAGCTAAAAATATAATTTAATATTAATACTATTATAGCTAAATATTTTAAAAGCTTTTAATATAATAAATTATATAAAGTTATTAAAAATGCTATAAAAAAAAAGCTTTTTTTAATAAATTTAAAACTAGCTTTAAAGCTACCTTATAAAATAAACAGCAATATTATTATTTAATAATAAAAATATAGTAAAAAAGATTTTAACTATAAGTATTTTATAAAGGTTTTTATTATTACTAATATTATTTTTATTATATATAATTACTTTATATAAAAAATTAATAAAAAAAAAGCTAATTATAATAAAGTTTATAAATAATATAAACTTTATAATAATAAAACTAAATGCAAAAAAAAACTACAAGCGTTTAATATAAATATATATAAAATATAAAAGCTAAGGACTATAATATAAAATAAACTTTAACTTAATAAAAAGCAAACTAATATATTTTATAAAATAATATAAAGCTAATTTTGCTTTAATTTAGCTAAAAAACATATATATTAATTTAAAAAAAAATATACGCTTTTTAAAAGTATAACTTAATTATAAACTAAAATAATATTATTATTTAAAAAAACTTTAATAAAAATTTAAACGCTAAAATTTTACTTTAATAAAATTAGTTATTACTATATAAAAATATAATATATTTAAAGCAAAAAAAATTTATATAAAAATAATTTAAAGTATAATTGCTTATAGTTTATTTATATAATATAAGCTTAATAAAAGCTTAATAAAAAAAATAGCAAAAAATCTAACTAAAAAATAGTTAAAATACTTTAAAATAATTAAAAAAGTATATAAAGCAACTTTAATTTATTTATTAAAATTAAAACTAAGTTACTTTTTTTTTTATATTTACTTAAATATTAAGTTATATAATTTTAAAAATAAGTTAATAATTTTAAGCAAAAAAAAAACTATTTAAAAAGAAATTAAATATTTAGTTTTAAAAAAAAATATAATTAAAAATAAAAGCAAAAAATAAATAAAGCAAAAGCATATAAAATTACTACTAAAAAAAACCTAATAAAATATATAATAATTAGTTAAAAATAGCGCAAAAAAAAAAAGTAAATAAAAAAATAGCAAGGTTAAAATATAATAAAAAAGGCTTTAAAAAAATATTAGCTTAAAAAGTAAAATAAAGCTAATAATAAAGTAAAAAAAAAGTAAAGCTTAGTAGTATTAGCTTTAGTAATAAAAAGATTACTAAAAAAAACTAAAAAGATTTATTTAATAAATATAATAAACTTTTATTATAAACTTTAAAAATATAAAGCTTTAACTTTATTATAAATTTATATAAAAATATTAAAGCTAAAAGCTTTTTTTTTTTAAAAAAAGGTGCTAAGTATAGCTATACCTTTTTACAACTATATAAAAAGCAAGAAAATAATATTATATAAATTTTTATATTGCTTAAAATTAAAAAAAAAAAAAAACCAACTTAATTACCTAACTTTACAACTTTTTTATTATTAGCTTAAATTATAATTAAATTATAAGCAGCTTAAAAATAGCTTATAAAGCAATATATTAGTTTTTAGCTAAAAGCTTATTATTTATATATAAAGTGGCTTAAATACTAATAAAAAGCAAAAAAATATAATAAAAGCAAAAAAAATAAGTTTTAAAAATAATATAGTAGCAAACTATAACAAATAATATACTAGTAACAACTAATAAAACAAAAAGATATAAAGCTTAAAAGGCTGTACTTTTTTTTTCTTTTTTTTTCTTTTTTTCTTTTTTTTTCCTTTATTTTCTTTTAACTAAAAAACTACTAAAGTGCAATAAAGCTTTTAATTAAAAATCTATAGCAAAACTATAAACGCTTTAAAGGCGTTTTAACTAAAAAGCAAAAGGTTTTCGCTTAAGTTTTTTGGTTTTACTTTTAATTATTAAAAAGCAAGCATATTAAATGCTTAATATATTTAAATTAAGGTTTAAATAGTATTATATAAGCATAATAAAATATAACCAATAATAATAATATTATATAAATATTTTTTACTTTAAAAAGTATTAAAAAAAAGGCATTTATATAATAAAAATCTTAAAAATTAATATAAAAGTAAATATTTTTTGCTTTAAGTTTTTAAGAAAAAGATATTTATATAGCTAAAATTTAAAGTCTTTTTAATTATCTTTTGTTTTTATTTTTATTAATTTATAATACTTTTATAACTATTAATTAATATTAAATATATTATATATTATTATATATTATATAGTAAAATAAAATATAGTTAATTATATGCTATATTTATTTATATAAAAAAAAAGAAAGTAAATCTTTTATACGTAATAAAATCTTTATTTAAAGTGAAGATTTTAACTAGCGTATAAAAATAATAGAGATAAAAAAACATAGGGGTAAGTAAGTGTTTTATGCGATACTAGCTATTACACGCTAAAACTATTAAATATAGCTAACATTAAGATTTTAATATAGCGTAATAATTTATATGCTTATTTAATTTTGTTTACTGCTTAATATACCTTTATAAGTATTATATAACATTAAGTGCTTACGATTTTTACTTAGTTTTAAAAATTTTTAAATAAAAAGTTAGTTTTTAAGTTATATATAATATAATTAAAAGGTTTTTAATATATATTAATTTAGTACTTATATAAGGCTTTTTAAGTATATTATATAAATATAAAACTTAAAAAGGTTGCTGCTTAAAAAAATGTTGCAATATTAATTATATATAATATTTATTTATTATTTATTTATATAATATTAATAATTACTTTATAATTAAAGTTGTAATTGTTTTTAATTATAAACTTAAAATATTTAAGTGTTTGGTTATATATTTAATAATAATAGCAAAACTTTTAGATTTTTTTTAAAATTAAATAGTTAATATTATATTTTATATAACTAAGTATATTATATAGCCTTTTTATATAAAAATAACTAAAATAATAATATAAGTAATATAGTTTTACTTTTATAAAATAAATCTTAGTTTTATATAATAAAGTATTAAAAAATAAATAACTATATTTATATATAACTAGTATTTTTTTTTGTTTATTTATATAATTTTATTTTATATATTATTAAAAAAAGTTTTTATATAGTTTATATTTGCTAATAAAAAAAGAAAAAAAGTTGGTATATTTAATATATAATATATAGTTATACTAAAAAAGCTTTTAATTTATATAGTGCTAATTAAAGTAATAGTTTTATTGTTTTTAAATTTAATATAAATATTATTAAAGGTTTAATTTATTTTTATATATAAGTAAAGTTATAAATATACAACTAATTGCGCTTTTTTTACTATAAAATATATAAAGGCCTTTATATTTTAAACTTTTTTTTAGTACTTTATATAATATTAGTTATTTAAAAGAAATTAATTGCTTAAAATAATTATTTTGTAATTTTTTATTTTTTTGCTAATTATATAGTGTTTGTTATTTTAAATATTTTTACTAGTTATATAATATATAAATATATTATTTATTAAAAATTATATTGCTTATATATTATATTTTTTATTAGTATTATTTTTACTATTATTTAACTTAAAATAGCTTTTATATTTTACTAAGTATAAAGAAAACTTTTTGTTTATAAGCTATATAAAATATAATGTTTTATATAAGCTAAAATATTAGTTTTATATATAGGCTTTTTTTTTAAAAGTATAGTTTATTAACTAATATTTTTTTTTTAATATATAAAGCACTTTTTTTTTATATAAAACTTTTAGCTAGCTTAGCTAGCTTATTTATATAGCTAAAAGCGATTTTAATATAAGCTATTTTATTTTAAATAGTTTAAATAAAATTTAGGTTTAAAGCTTTTTATATAGTTGTTTTAATTATATTTTTTATTTATAAAATAGGTTTTGTTTTTTTTTATATAAAATATCTAAGGGTAATATTTGCTAAAACTTAAAAGTATGCTTATAAGTTAATAAAAAACCTTTTATATAATAGCTTTTAAAATATAAGTGTTATATTAAATTTTAGTATTTTTTAATACGTTTATATAACTATTATATTAAGTTAGATCTTATTTTAATAGCTAGTACTTAATGCGTATTATATTTTTATTAGCTTATTAATTATAAGCTTTAATATATTATACGGTATTAATTTTAAATTTTTTTATTTTGTTTATATATATATAATTATAGTTTAATTAGCTTAATAATAGCTGTAATTTATATTAGTATTAAAGTATATATTTAATATATAATAAATTTTATTTTAAGTGCTTTTTATATTAATATAGTAAGTATAATAGTTTTTTATACAACTTTATAATATAAATAAAAATATAGCATAATATTAGTCTTTTATAATTTTTCGCTTTTAGTAAGCGTTAATAAATAGCTTTACTTTATTATATAATAAGTTATACGGCTTTTTAAAGTAGTTTTTTTTTTATTTTTAAGTTTTTTAAAAAAGTGCGTATTTATTTAGCAAGATTTTTTTATTTTATATATATTTTATAAAAGGTAGGTTTATAATTATATTAATTATAGCTAAATCTAGTATTATATATATATACTTTTTTAGCTAAAAAGTTTAAAAAAGGTAATAAGTAATAATATGTTTATAAACTAGTTAAAAGTTTAAATAATAGCTAGTAATAACTAAAGTAATAAGTATTATAGTTTTTTTATATAGCTATATAAAGGTATTTTTTTTAATATTTTATTATATAATAAGTTTTTTAAATTATATGGTTTTTAATTAGGTTAAAAAAAAAGTAGATATAATATTTAATGTTATACTTTTTAAAAGTTATTTAAAAGCTTAAAATAAAAGTTATATAATAGCTTTTAATAATTTTACTTAAAATATTAACAATTTTATTAAGTATAAAGGTTTATAGTATATAATATTTGTTGAAAACAGTCGCTTATATACGCAGGTAACAACGGTTATGTCAACCGGTGCATCGGATTTAAACATGGTAGCTAGCGTTGTTCGTTAGCCTAGCGGTATAAGTGCTGATTGATCACACCTCTCATTGTTCTCCGGAACACACGCAACGCTAAGACTGCCGGTTCGAGCCCTGGACTCACCGGAGTCAATTAGCCGCCTTCGGATGGAGGCCCGTATATGTTGTAGGGGCGTATACAGCGTAGAGGGAGTGTTGAAAACAGTCGCTTATATACGCAGGTAACAACGGTTATGTCAACCGGTGCATCGGATTTAAACAATATTTTTTTATATAGCTTTATATATTTTTAATGCTATTATTAGATAATTTTTAACGTTTAGTAAATTTTTTTTTGCTTTTAAAATTTTTAATATTTTTAATATTAATATATAGTAATATATAAAAAATTAAGCTATAATTTAATTTTTAAAGTCTTTTTTATATACTTGCTAAAAGTTTTATTTTGCTATTTTTAAATATATATAATTATATATTTAATTAAATAAATAAGTATTTAACTTATTAGCGTTAAGTTTATATATTAGGTTAATAATTTTGTTTTATTTTTTTTTTAAGATTATACTTTATATAAAAACTTTAGCTATTTTAATATTTTATGTAATTTATTTATATAAAATGTTATTTAAGTTAAAATATTTAAATAATATATTTATTAAAAAAGCTGTTAATTTTATAGCTATTTTATTAAAGTATTACTTCGCTATTATATAATAATATAGTTTAATATTTTAGTAAAGTTGCTTGCTATTTTTGTTTTTTTATATTTATATTTTTTACTTTAAAAAGTGCTAAAAAAAGGATATTTATATAAAAAGATTTAAATCTTCTTTTTTTTATATCGTGTAAATGTTTTTTGCTTTAAAAAGTACTAAAAAGAAGGCATTTATATAATAAAAATCTTAAAGATTAATATAAAGGTAAATATTTTTTACTTTAGGTTTTTAAAAAAAAGATATTTATATAGCTAAGATTTAAAGTCTTTTTAGTTGTCTTTTATCTTTACTTTTACTAATTTATAATGCTTTTATAACTACTAATTAGTATTAAATAAGCTATATATAATTATATGTTATATAGTAAAATAAAATATAATTAATTATATATTATATTTATTTATATAAAAAAAAAGAAAGTAAATCCTTTATACGTAGCAAAATTTTCACCTAAGGTAAAGATTTTAACTAGCGTATAAAAATAACAAAGATAAAAAAACATAAAGGTAAACAAGTGTTTTATATAAAACTAGCTATTACACGCTAAAACTATTAAATATAGCTAACACTAAGATTTTAACATATACCTTAATAAAATAATATTATAAAATACTAGTAAAATATATGTTATTAATTACTTTATTTCTTTTAAACATTATATTAAGCAAATAATTTTATCGTGTTAAAAAATACTTAAATAAATACACTTTTAAAAGCCTAAACGGTATTATAATCATAAGTATAAATATATTAAAACAAAGATTTTTTCTTTAAAAATACAAAAAAAAAGAACTTAAATTACCTAATAATTCCCAATAAAAAATCAGGCTAAATATAATAAATAAAATACTTAATATCATAAAACTTATAAAAAAATCAATATAAAACAATTAAATATATATAATTAATAAGCTTAAAAATAAGCTTATTTTATAGCATTAAAAGTTATATTATTTTAATATAAAGCATTTTATTTAAATAATTAAAAAAGTAATAAATATTAATTTAAACTTAAAAAAAATCGAATATCTCTCTTATATAGCTTATAATTAAGCTAAATCTTAAAAAATCATTTTATATAAACTTATTAAGCAAGCAAAATACCTTAATAAAATTACTTAAGTAAATTTAAAGTTAATTTAACTTGTTTTAATTAAAAGTTATAAATATTACTTTTTAATTATAAATAATAATAATTATTATTAAATATATAAATTATATAAAATAAAAAATAAAACCAAAAAAGTTATTATCACTTATATTATTAAAATTAATTACGCTTTATAAATCCAAATTCTTTAATTAAATTAATATATACTAAAAAAAATAAAGTTTTTTTTATATAAATAACAGCTAAAAATTCGGTATAAAAGCACTTAAAAAATATTACGCAAATAAAGCTATTTAATTAATTACTTTGTCTTTTATAAATTAGTATTAAACTAAAATCGTAAAGCGCTTTATTTAATTTATTTAAAGTAAAACAAAAGCTTATTTTATTTAAGCCTGCTTTTTTATATATTTTTAGCCTTAAAAAATAAAACTAATAATATATACCTTTAATTAAACCTATTAGTTATTATTAAAAAATTCCATTTTTTATAAGCAATATATAAATAGTTTTTATTTAAATAAAAATCATTTGCTTATTTTAAAGCATTTAAAAATTTTAAGCTTATAATATATTATATATATTAATATAAGTAAGCATATAATAATAAAAAAACTAAACGTATATAATATTAGTATATTATTCCTTAAATATAAAAAACATAACAACTATATTATATAATTAATAAATAAAAATCGTATTTTATAAACACTTTATATCGCGTTTTATAAGCACTTTAATAATTTTATTAATACTTTTAATTTATATAATATTATAAAATCTTTATTTTTAAAATATAGTAATAGCTATATAAATATTATAAGTTTATTAAAAACTATATTAAAATTAAAAACAAAAACAATAATATTATTAAAAAAAATATAATTAAAAAAAATATACTAAAAAAACCTAAGTATAAACACCTTAAAAAAAGTGCTTACTTTAAAAAACATAAACATTATATACGTTTATAATACTTTTAATAAACACTTTAAAGTTATTTATATTTTAAAAATATTATTTTGTTAAAAAAGGTATAATAAATTAAATAAAAACAATAATAAATTTAAAAGTTACTAAAATCGCTAAGTTAATAAAGTTTATATAATAATAATAAAATTAAATAATTAAACTAATTAATAAAAAAAGTTTAATATATATATTAAATTTAATTTATTAAATTTATATAAATTATTATATTTAAATTACTTATAATATTTATTTAATATATTTAAAGTAAATATATTGTTATTAAATTACTTTATAATTAAGTAAGCGCTTAATAATAATAATCGTAAAAAATAGCTTAAAGCTATTTTTAAAAAAATATAAATTAACTTAAATAAAAAAATATTTAAGTTTTTACTGCAAGCAAAAATATTTAAACAAAGTTATTTAATTAATATAAAATAAATACTATATAAAAAATATTTATTTATAAAAAAAACTAAATAAATTTAAAGCTTATATATATATAAAAAGGTTTATATAATAAAAAAAATAAACTATAAAAAAACATTAGCCTTAATAATAAAGGCTACCTTTTAAAAAATACTTATAATATTAGCTATAAAAAAAAAGTAGTATATTTTACAATTAAACTTTATTACTACCTTTTTAAATAAAAAGCTATACTAGCGTATTTTTATAAAGTAATTTAAAATACTAATAAAATACTTTAAAACGTTTATTAAAAAAAAATTATAAATAAATAGCAAATAAAATTATTAAACTTATAAACTTTTTATATAAACTAAAGCAATTAACTTATAAATAGTAAAAAATAATAAAGTTAATAATATTTACTATTAAATTTAAATTATTACTAGTTAATAATATAATATATTATAATAAAAAACATAATAAAATTATCACTTTATATATTAATAACTTTTTATTTTATAAAACAAATATAAATTATTTAATTAAAATTAATAATATATTATATTTATATATAATAGTTAAAAAATTAAAAAAAGCTAATTAATTTATTAAAGTTAAAATTATTTAAAATATTTATAAAAGTAATATTAGCTTAAATTAATTATAATATATTTAAAAAGCATTTAAATTATTTAAAATATTTAACCTTTAAAAAAATATTATATTAATAAACAATAAAAAAACAAAAGTTATTTTTTAAAAAAAAAGCATACTAATAAATAAAAATAAAATTTTTAAATTTGCCTTTTTTTTAAATAAATTAGCTTATTTAGCATAAATCACCAAATTAAATATTAATTTTATAATATTAATATAAGTATATTATATAAATAATTTATTAAAAACTTATTTTAATAAAGTTAAACAACTAATAAAATATTTAAAAAACCAACTAAATATATATTTATAGTATAAAAAGTTAAGTTTTAATTATTTATATAAAGTTTATAAAAAATTAAGATTATTTGCTATAATAAATATTATATATATATTTAATTTTAATAATAAAAAATTAATAATAAAATATATTATTTTTATAAGTAATAACTTAATGTTATAATATTTAAAGTTATAAAATATTATTATAAAGCATTTAATTAAAAATAAATATATTATAATAAATAAAGCTATAAATAACTTAATATAAATATAAATTTTTTTTATAAAACTTAATTATATACTAAAAAAGCTTATTATTTTTTTAAATAATAATATTAATACTTTTATATAATTAAAAACTTTAGTAATAAATAAGCAAAAAAAACATATATATATATTATATTACTATATTAATTAAAAAATTATTATAAATTATATTAATTTAATATATATTTAATTAAAAAATAATTTAGCTAATAATTTAATTAAACCTTTTAATAAAATAAAATATAAATAATTTATAAAGTTTATATGTTTAAAAAAAAAACCGCAAAAAAAATTACTATATAATTAAATTACTTTATACTTATAATCTTAAATAATTAGTTATTAAAGCAAATTTATTACTAAAAAATAATAAAAACTTATACTTTAATAATTTTAAAAAATTAAAACTTAATTTTTAAAATTAACTTATAAATACTACTTATTTATAATTATTTTAAATTAACTATTTATTATAAAATTATATAAATATAAAAAGTATAAAGTTTAAAATTTAATAATTTAAAATTTAGTGCTAATTTAGTTTAATTTAAGTAAATATTAAGTGCTTATATTAAAGTAATAAATTTTAGCATATAATTAAACTTATATACTTTATTTTTAAAAAAAAAAGTTAAATATTTTAATATATATTATAAATTATAATATATAAAATAAAATTTTAACTTAAAGCAAAAAAAGCATAAAAAAATTATTGCTAAAAAAATATATATATTAATATTATTAAAAACATAATATTTAACATAATAATTAAAAATATAACTTAAATCTTAAAATAAAGTAATTTAATTTATAAACTAATTATTTTTTAAAAATTTTTTATATTTTATTTAAAGTGCTTAAAAAGCTAAAAAAAATATTAATATATACTTATATAAGCTATTAAAGCTTTATAGCATAATATATAAAAACTATGTTGCTTAATTATATAAAAATATAATAAAAAAGCCTATATTATATATTATAAAGCGCGCATATAAATATATATATAAAATTAGCTAAACAGGACTTACTTCTTGTTCTTTTACTCTATTATTATCAACAGTTAAAACAACCAATATACTTGCTATATTAGCACCTAGATTCACCTAGTTTCGCACATGCCAAATAATTCTAACTATACTAATCAAACATGAAACCATAAGTTGTACATTGTTTCAAGTCAACTCATCCAATGCTCTCTTACTTGGGCGAGCGATATAAATAGATTGTAAGTGGAAGATCCATCCCTTCTAGTGAATGAGATCGCTTCATTTCTTATTGATGTGTCCTTGAGTCCAGAGGTTATGTTGTCACGACTTCTTAACTCAGTAGTGTCATCTCTATCCAGGTCGGCGAAAGGTTTGGATCTCTGTCGCAGTTCTGCTTGAATATGCATACTATCGACTGATTTACTACACGTCATTTCGTCCCTTACCTCTAGCTTTTTGCAAGTAGTTACCGGTACCCTATAAATAATGGTCAAGGAGGTGTAGCCATAAAATGTAGGTTTTAGGAATTGGTGCCTACAGGTATAAGTCATACCTAAGTGGCAGCACCGCATGGAGTACTACCTCTCAATTATGCCTTTATCGATAAGAGTGGGACAGTAGTTAATTATATCATCGTCACCACTACCAAGCCTTTTTTTCCGCCTGCTATATTAGCATCCTAATTAATACTACAAGATTCAACAATGTAAAGACATAATTGATCAATGATTCGGTATTTAGTTAGAGTGTCAGATTAAATCCGAGAGGTACAGTCAGTTTCGGCCAGCGCGAACGGAGCGCCGAGCATGGTCGGAGCTTCTGCCGAGCTACGCTAGACCACCACATATATACTACTAGGTAGGTACATAAGGTAGGGCTACTGACTGACCTAGAGGTAGGTACCTTAAGTACTAGGTTGAGAGGTAGCTATAGTACTTGACTTACTGTACACTGTACATGTACATGACGGCATTCCGCATCCCGCATTCGCTACCTACCTATGTAGGTACTTACTCTTACCTAACCTTAGGACATACTTATAAATTTCTTTTTTGAGAAAACCACTCTGTTGCTTGCTTGCATCTCTCGGAACTAAACACGAATCACGACTAACGACTTGCATCTTGAGGGTGGCTCTTCCCGACAGTGTCGTTCGAGCGACGATGCTACTGCGCACAGCGACCACACTCCGAATGACGACACGACCACAGTAAATTTCAACATGGTGTCGGCACCCGTTCGGCATGTACTGCTGCCTTCCCCCCAGCGCAGCCCTGCCATCGCGAAGCTCGTCACACGTCCTTTCCTCCAAGCTCGCCATAGTCCCTTCTCCTCTCCCTTCGCGCAGCCCAATGTTGCAGCTGTCAGTAGCCCGTCGTACGCTCGGCCGTTGTCCACCTCGTCCTTGACCACCCGGCCTCGTCCAACCACCAACGGACCTAACCCAGCCGATGTATCTCCACTCCTCAAAGCAATCACAAGTCCATGCCTCCGAGCTAGTGGTGCTGCAAGGCACTTATCTATTACGCGCATAAACCAGAAGGAAATCCGGAGCAGTTCTTCCGGTGGCGAGGACACGGCCAAGAATGCGACACTTACAACATCCAGGTTCGGCGGCGACAGCGGCAATGGCACAACCGTTCTGACAGAGGGTGCAGTTGGTACAAGTTCCCAACCCGAGAACCCTGTCGCTATTGAGAAGCACACTCCCAACTCTTCGCTCGAAAAGGACACCAAGGCGGGACGGCTGAATCTCCGGGCGCGCCTCACCAAGGAAAAGGATGATACTAGGAAATGGTCTACCTTGAGGGAGGTCTGGCGGCTGCTGCGGTACGCACGTCGCGAGACCTGGCCGCTGATGGGTGCCGTTTCCCTGCTCCTCGTTTCTTCAGCCGTTACTATAACCGTCCCTCTTACCATTGGAAAGGTTATGAGTAAGTTGCTCTACACTTCCGGTCCGAGGGTCAGATGAGCGTTGTTCTATTGCTCGGAGCTAATTCGACCACCAGATCTCGCCACGAGTGGCTCGGCAGAATCCACGATATTTGGTCTAACCATGTATCAATTCTTCCCGGCTTTGGCTCTAGTCTTCACCATCGGCGCAGCTGCCAACTTTGGTCGCATTGTACTTCTCCGAGTCATCGGTGAGCGCGTCGTCACGCGATTGCGCTCCCTACTGTATCGCAAGACGCTAGCTCAAGAAGGCGAATTCTTCGATGCCAACAAGGTGGGAGACCTGACTTCTCGCTTCATTGCCGACACGACCATCGTTGGCAAAAGTATCACGCAGAATGTCTCAGACGGCCTACGATCCATTATCAGTTGCACGGCAAGTTTTATTGCCATGGCTTGGATCAGCCCCAGCCTCGTTTTGACTATATTCCTCGCCGCCCCTTTCATCGGTGCTGGCACTATAGTATACAGTCGAATAGCGAGGAGGCTAGCTACGCAGTCACAGAAAGCCTTAGGTTCTCTTAATAAGATTGGTAACGAGCGGCTGGAAAGCATACGCACGGTCCAAGCCTTTGCAGCTGAGTCTCGGGAGGTTGGTCGGTATAATACCCAGGTCAGAAAGCTCTTCAATATCGGCAAGACCCAGGCCTTAACAGATGCACGTTTCTTCGCCCTCAATGGATGGCTCGGTAACATGATCGTAATCGGTCTGTTGTGGCACGGTGGTAGCCTCGTTCGAGATGGTATCTTGACACTAGGCGACTTGACGACTTTCATGATGTACGCTGTATATGCCGGAACAAGTGTCATAGGAGTCACCAGTTTTCTCTCAGAGCTCATGAAAGGTGTGGGAGCCGCGACCCGCCTGTTCGAGCTCGAGGACCGCAAACCAGCCATTGCCCCGACACGCGGCGTCCCTGTGAAATCGGCCAAGGGCACCATTGAGTTCTCGGACGTCTCTTTTGCTTACCCCACACGCCCAGACAACCAGATCTTTAAAAACATGAACTTCTCAATTCCCGGGGGCAGCAATGTATGCATTGTCGGTCCTTCAGGTGGCGGGAAATCCACCGTAACCTCTCTTCTGCTACGCTTCTACGACCTCGATAGCGGCGCGATCCGCGTAAACGGCGTGGAGATTGCCACGATGAATGCGAAGTCATTACGCCGGCATATTGGCGTGGTCGCTCAGGAGCCGGTTCTATTTTCTGGCACAATAGCGGAGAATATCGCATACAGCAACCCGCGGGCGGACCGCGCTGACATCGTTCAGGCCGCCTCGAGAGCCAACTGCACTTTCATCAGTAAACTTCAAAAGGGCCTAGACACAGAAGTTGGTTCTCGAGGCACGCAGCTGTCCGGAGGACAGAAGCAGCGCATCGCCATCGCCCGTGCCCTTCTCAAGAACCCTGACATCCTCATCCTTGACGAAGCCACCTCCGCCCTCGACGCCGAATCCGAGGTCGCCGTAAACGCCGCCCTCGCTCAGCTCATGAGCGGCAACATGACGACTATCTCGATTGCTCATCGTCTGTCGACGATCAAGAGATCCGATATTATCATCGTCCTCAACAACGAGGGCTCAGTCGCCGAGACGGGATCTTACACCGAGCTCAGCGCGGATAAGGATAGCGCTTTCAGCAAGCTGATGAAGTGGCAGATGACCGGCAGTGAGAATCCGCATCCCCCGGCACCACCTCATCGACTTTCACATAACGTCAACGCGGAAGCAGAGACGGCCGAGGAAGAATATGAGGTTATTGACGAGGAGGAAGTCGATGATGTAGAAAAGGAAGATGAACAGCGACGGAAGTAGAAGAGGGAACCTCCAATGATCTCGCCATAATTTATTATATATGTATAAATGCTGCTTATGTTGACATGAAGAAGATCCGGGGCCGAACCGCTTTTCCGTTCACCATCTCTTGCATATGCATCTTCTACGGGTTTCATTTCTTTCCGCGGTTGGGAAGGGATGGGTCGGATGTTTAGAGCAAGATAGAATCAGGTACGGCAAGGGATGATACCATACATAGAAAGAAGCATGAGGAGGGGACATCGTGAAGGAAGGAAATAGATGGGGGAAGTCGTCGTCCGTGGGTTGAGATGACCGCTTTTTTCTATCTTTTGTAAGGATATATATGTGGAGAAAGAAAAATGTCTCTTGTATATTACGCATGTACTCGACCTACTCTATCTTGTTGGTTGACGACCGGACTACTTAGTGGTGGTAGTATGTAAGTACCTAAGGTAGGTAGAGTAGTCGCTCGCCACTCGATATAAGGAGAAAAAGCAGATTCGCGCCGTGGCGTACCCAGATACTTAGATCGTTGTTTTAGGTTGTTTGCCCAGTATAGATCTGCTACTCGTCACTATATATACTCTGTATCTACTCTACTTATTCTGTAGCCAAATAACCTAGTTGGTCGTGTGATTATTATCGGTGTTGACCTACGTACTCGCACTTACCAACCCATCTTCTCGAGAACCATCATCACGATTAGCCTTGACTCACCGCGCTGTTCTTGGCAACGTCTCTGCGAGTTGCGGTTCGATATAACGTAGTATAGAGTGACTATAACCTCCTTCATTCGGCCGAATATTTCAACGGTTCCGAGAATCCTGTGCGAAAGAAACTACTCATTTTCCCAACAAGGTTTGGGCAGTTGAGCATAAGAGTTTGAACAAGGTTGTTCAATACCCAGGCAAGGCCACATCTCTTGCAATATCCACGACGAGCTGGACGAACGAGACACTGTTGATTCCCGGGAGAGAGTGCCATAGCCATGGAGGCGATGCATGGCCAACGAAAACCCTATATAGTTGCCGTTATTGATATCTCCTGTAGAAAACCAGGTGGTCACATTATTCAGTACACTAGATAGCCGTACTTCATCCACGTCTAGAAAAATAGGAGACGTCCATCGGATAGCATACATGCATGATAGTGTATGCCCTGTATTACTACATATCGCTACCAGGCGAGATATTTCATCGCTAGCCTGTCCCTCGCCATGCTGTGACAGGTCTTCATTTACGATTCCAAGGTGCTCATCTTAGGGCCCCAGTTAATCTCGATACACCAACTAGTTGTGAGATTCTGAAATGGGGTCTGCACTGCATTTTTAGCCCCAAAGAAGAAGACTTGCGAATGGCAACGCTCCGTAATGGTCGGCCTAGTCTGTGTTGTGGAAGGCATGTGACATAGGACAGTGGACATAAATAACCAAGTAACAATTCTAAAATGCGAAATGCTGATTACAAGAACGACAGGCTCTCATGCCCGTGTTGGTCTCCACGGGGGCTTGAGTTTTCTATACAGCGACAGCTCACTTATTATGCTTTCTCTCTTGAATGTATTTACTGTGAATGTGTAGTGTACTCAGTCTACATATAATTCACCTGTTGGTTTAGCATAACATCTCGATCCTAAGGGCTACTCTCTCGACAATATGTCTTCCATTAAAGCAGGACAGAATATCAAGTTTAGAGAGTCATATATGATTATAGCGGCGTGGGTTCTCATGCAGCGGGGATAGCTCAGTTGGGAGAGCGTCAGACTGAAGTAATAACTTCATTCTTACAGTTAATCTGAAGGTCGTGTGTTCGATCCACACTCACCGCAACCATCTTTTTGCACTTGTTACTACTAGGTACTAACTACTCTGTTGTTTATCTTGACCACTTGTGGTGTAGAACTAATTATCTTGACTGTGTGTGTAACTTGTGTAACTTGACATAGCTAGCCAATATGGGTCTGTTTGTCTTCCATGGTAACATAAGCTGTGTGTATATGTATGTGTATTATTATTATTGTGCTTAAGTTAAACCCGCAGGTTTTTTTTTTAGGTATGCCCTTTGTGGTTAACTAATAATTAAAACAATGCTATTCTTTAAGACGTTTATTTATTCATTGATTTCCTTCCTGTGAAATATAACCAGTCTTCTGCCTCCTTATAATTAAAAAGTATTTCCTTGGCATTATTAAGAAAGTAATCACCAAATGGATCAATCAATCCAGTAGCTCTTTTGGTCTGTCTAGGATGATGTTAAACAGCTCTGGTTGATTCATCATCAAAGGGTTTTTTCAAAATTTCATCAAGCAGTTCCAATCAATACCTATCTCATCAAATAGTGTGTCATCATTTAATAGGACTTGATTTATATGTCTTAAATAGCAATCTATGCCTGAATGCGTCCCTGGGTGTTGTTGGCATGCTCCATGGTCTTCCATGATCAAAATAAAATAGGCTTGGCGCTTTGTTCAAGAGGCTGTGGATTGAATGGCTGCGCTAATGAATAAGACTAGTCGTTGTGCCGGGGCTGCGATGGAAGTACCTAATACCTGTCTTATGGAAGAGTGGCTTCTTGTTTACCTAGCTCCTGATGCGTACACAAAGAACAGTTTGTGGTAATGGGAAGCGTAAGTATTCATCTATTCCTATGGTGGTCCAGACAACACGATCGTTGCAGAAGAGAACGCCAAGAATACCACAGACAACAAGAGAATGCGTTTGGTCCGCATGCATGCATGACATGGGCCAATAAATCGGACCTGGGGTCTTTCCGTCCCGATTCATAGTCGGGTATTCTGATCCCCCGTAGCTGGTGGACCAAGCAAGGCGGAGGAATTGTAGTGCAAGTTGTGTAACATACTCAGTACTGATAACTTATAAGTTATATCTAGGACAATTACGGTAATACTAATATAGAATAAGTTAGTCTAATGGTGGGGTACTTTCGGCTCCGCGCTACAGCCTACAGACGGGGCCTGTCATGTCATGGCTGTCACAGCCTGTCAGCATGTGATTTTGAGCCTCATTCATCGAGCATCCTTCACGAGCATCCTTCACCAATGCAAGTATCCACTTCTCTCTAATTCGAGGATATACGAAGCTTCGGATTTCAATCATCTCATCAAATTTCAATTGACATACATCTCCCTATCACGGCGGAAAAGAAACAAAATCGAAGAGAGCCTCGGTCATTTCTCAACCTTATATACTACACCTTAGACCTACCTGTTAAGCTAAGTAGTGTGTTATATAGAGTGTTCGGTTTCTGTTCGGCTTCTGTTCAGCCCAGTATCGGTTTTACGTCGTAAGTAGTATGAACAGAGCATAGTAGGAGTACTCTGTCCTGACGCAGACTATTAGATTTCACACAGGATACGGCAAATATACGCTTACTATCTATCACCATTAAGTGGTCAAAATGGTTCAAGCCACAGAGGGAACTTTTAGCATCGACGGCGCGAGCCTCTTTACCAAGACATGGCTGGTGAGTTCATAAAGCTCAAACAAGCCATGACATACACCTCGCACACGCACACATACGAATGAATACCTGCATGCATGAGGCTGACACGGAAAATCCCAGCCCGATGGTCCCATTAAAGCCAAGATGATCATGTTCCACGGCTTCAACGACCACGTGGACCGATACTACGGGTTTTTCCCCTACCTCGCTGAGCGCGGGATAGCCGTCTATGGCATCGACCAGCGGGGCTGGGGCCGGAGCGTGAAGACGGACAGCGACAAGGGCAAGTCAGGGCCGACTGCGCGCGTGCTCGCCGACATGGCGGCATTCATACGCACACAATTGCCCTCGGACGTCCCGGTGTTCGTGCTAGGGCACTCGAGTAAGTCACGGAGACCACGAATAATCAGGTGGCGTTCCCGCCTATCTAGACAAGGTTTTATTTCGGTTTGCTCGGGATTGGGAGAAGAGGAAGGGCAGGTTTCACTGACATCGCGAATCTATAGTGGGCGGTGGACAAGTCCTAACACTAGCCTCGACACCAGAATACGAAGACCTCATCAAGCAGATCCGTGGCTGGGTGCTTGAATCGCCCTTCGTGGGCTTCGCGCCAGAACTCCAGCCCTCGTGGCTAGTCGTAGCCAGCGGCCGGCTGGCCTCGCACGTCCTGCCGCACTTTAAGCTACACCGGCCCATTCCGCCCGAGGACGTGACGCGGGATCCGGAAGTACAAGCGAGCATCCGCGCCGACGGCCTCATGCACGAACACGGGACTCTCGCGGGGCTTGCGGCGATGCTAGACCGCACGGACGGGCTATCGAGCGGGAAGTTCATCCTGTCCAGCAACGTGAAGTCGCTATTCATGGTCCACGGGACCGCGGACAAGGCGACCAGCTTCGATAAGAGCAAAGAGTGGTTCGTGCGGAACGAGGCCAAGATCCCCGATGCGCAGTTCAAGGCTTTCGACGGCTTCGCGCATCAGCTCCATGCTGATCCCGGCAAGGAGGAGTTCTACGAGGATGTCGCTAATTGGATTCTGGAGAGGTCGGGTACCAAGGGCCCGAAGTCGACTATAGATGCGCATTTGTGAAAGAGGAACGAACGGCCCGTGGTTGGAAATTTGACGGTTAGGGAGGAATGGAATCTGGGAACGTCTCCTGATGCTAGTATCTGATGTTGAATTTTGTATAATAGAGGGGAAGGCCAAGGCGATAAACCGAGGGATATGAAGAACGCAACTAACAGTCACAGGAGAGAGGGCCGCGAAATATAATACAGGTCACTTCGTCGAGTCTATTACATCTCATAGACGGACTTTTGCGGACTTTGTATACAAGATTCATATATGAGCGGCGCACGGCGAAATGGTTTATCTTATTTCATATGCTCATTATCATCAATTTCTTCGTGCTAAAATTCGTCCTTTCTCCCCCTTCTTTGCCCGAGCTTGTACCGTCTAAGGCGAGCAGTACCTCAGCAAAAGGAGTATCTTAGCCGTGAATAAGATGCTACGATATGCTTGCTACTACTGCGTATTCATCGCTGGGCAAAGACAATATGTTTAGAGGATTACATTATGAGCGATTTCGAGTTGAGCTGCCAAACTACTCATAGTCAACCAGTGAATTGTTCGACCCAAGTTTCGTAATATACATATAAATGTCATCGCCCCGAGCTTAACCAGTGCATCGTTCCTCCGGGGGTCGCCATTCTAAGCCAAGGTTCTCAAAGACGCGCCTCTCGGCCGTGAGCATATCCGGAGCGGGGTTTCCATCAGGGTCGCTTTCGAGATCAACCCATTCGCCGCCATCTCCGCGCTCTCGCACGCCGCTGCTGTCGAACTTCAACCGCTTCGCCTTTTTACAGTATCGTCTGAGGTCTCGCTCAAACGTCGTGCCCCCTGTCCAGCCTACCACCGCACAGCCTGCTGTCCTCCAGGGGCTTACTACGATGAACCATTAGTTTTTGTGCGTCAATAGACCTCTCGACAGTTACTCACTGATGATGTCGACCCTTCGGTGTGGATTCGGGGGTTTCGACGCTTTCGTCGTATCCCAATTTGGGTCCTGCCATACCACCAGAGCCTTGTCTAGCGTGTCAAACCCGCCCCCTGGCTTGCGGTCATCACCTTTCCAGGCAACCGGGGCCTGCCCACGCTCGCTGTTTTTATCGCTGAGGGTGAGCGTGTGGGTGATGTATCTAGCTTTTTCAAGGCTTGTCACTATATCGTTGACGAAGAACTCGGTGACGGAAGAGTCAGGATGGCTGAGGACAACATCAACGTCACCACTCGACGCCTTGCCCCTTCGATAACCACCGACGATGACCATCTGGAACCCGTCTTTAATCTTGTTGGCGTGCTTTAATATGATGTCCGCAATGCTCTCGACCTCGGCCTGAGGGATCTTCTCTTGTAATTCTTCGTAGTACTTGACACCAATCTGTTGGACCCGATTGATCGTATTCCATCCAAACTCGACGATGTCATCCAGGTCCCGCCAGCCGCGGTTGTAGAACTCGTTGGCAGTCTTCGCTCCTACGCCCCATATGTCGTAGAATAACAACAGCACTTTCGTCTTTGGATTCGAGGCAGCTTCTTGGACATCGTCCAGATAGCCATTATCTTTCCATTGCTTGTAAAGCTCTACGATCTTGGGGCCGCAGCCCGGTAATCTGGCAACTTCTATCAATTGCATTAGACCTGGAAGATATCCAGAAAAGAGAGAGAGAGAGATGGATCCTACCAGATGCGGAAGAGAGGAGATATGGATATGCTGCTACTGCGGCAATACTGGTCGAGTAAGCCCGAACTCCTACCGCGTCGTCTTCCAGTATCCTAAACGTCCTCACCTTCTTGAGTTGCTCGATGAATGCGCAGTTCGGACCACTGAAAGGGGTGGGACGTTGACAGGAATATTCCGTATGCAAGTAGTCCGGGACGGGCGGAAGTCTAGTGGTTCTTTCGTGCTCTGACGTTGACTCCTGGGCGAGATGTGGGCGCTTCGTGTGAGCTGATCTTGGATGCTGTGTTGCGTATCCTTGCTTAAATCGATCCCGCGATGCTGGACGGGTACCTGTATGATCATCTCTCGCGCGTTTGAGTATGTCTTCTGCGTTAGGCAACGGCTGGCTTGAGGTCGGTGGTTTCTTTCGGCCTTGATAGACTAGATAATCATCTACGGGTAGCACCTTTCCATTGGCTAGGCTGTCGGTAAACCAGGCGAGCCGGACAACTTGGACTACTGAATCGTCTACTTTCCATGCTGTCTCGGGGTCATTTTGGTTAGCTTTCTTGGTCGATGATTTCCCCACACTAGTTGAACGACTCTCTTTGACTTGTCCTCCGGAGCTCTCGTCACTGTCCGAGGCGGTGCTATCGCCAGAGGCAGGGGCGCGTTGCGTTGAGGGCGACAACCTCCTCCGTTTTGCCGGGCGCGGTGAACTAGCCGGGGTATTCTCTACCGCACTGTCTGGTAGCATGGGTTGGATCTCATCGGTGAGAAGCTTCCGAGACCTGAGCTCTAGTATTGCGCGGGGCTTTTTGGCTACCTTCCCCAGCACAACATCGGCTTCGTTGATGTCATACGTCAATGTCGGGATCTGACTCTCGACATCTGGTAGCTCATCGGCTTCGAAGTGAGTGGGCAGTAGAAAGATGGTAGGAAAAGGGAGATTCGTCGCCATTATACCCGACCCACGGCTGTCGTGAACAGTTGGATGGTTTTGGCTTTCCTCTCTTCCCTTTACTCTTTACTCTTTGCTTCGATCTTTTGTTTTCCGGCTTAGACAACATCCCTATCCCTGTACTATTGCGGTGATTGATAAGTGAAGAGGTGTAAGTGGCGGTGTTATCGTGCAATTTCAATTCGATAATTGTCACGAAGAGAGTGTTCATTAGCTGGGTTCGACGACTGTTGTCGATGTCGATGAACTGATATAAATAGGCAGATAGGTGTACATGTAGGTAGATAGGTAGCACCGTGATGAGTGATGAGAGTGTTGAGATGTTAGGTACGTCATGTCCTCATGAGACTTATATAGTCTATAGATGTAGATTTGAGGTACATATCGTTTATAACTTGGCCGGATTGGGTTAGACTCGTATGGGGTTAATAACCTTCAGTACTACGTAAGTATGTCTTGGTACTGTCTTGGTACTGTCTTGGTACTGTCTCGGTACTACATATTACACCAAGGGTAGGTAGAGAAACGTCACCTCTTGTCAATGAGGCTAACGACTGCCATCTAACCTTATCTACGAAATATTCTAGATATCTAGTCGGGACTTCATCTGATTTCTCTTTGCCAGGCTCCGTGTCTCCGTGTACGCCTCGGCTCCGTTATACGAACAACTACTTCTCTACATTACACTACACACTCGCTACTATCTCATCCCACAAATCATTCCCTATACCGTACCTGGTCTTGTCCTTTCCACCCAGTCTTTTCCATCCACCCACATCTGTTTGGCCTTTGCAACCGTTGAAGCAATGCCTCTTTGTACTCTACGCTTTTCCTGACAGGACTATTTCCCCCTTTTCTCCCCCTCTCCCTCTTCCACCGCCACTGCCACCGCCGCCGCTGCTTCGTCGTCCTCTTCGCCGGTCTTCGCCGTCTTCGGCTCCATCATAACAACTCTATAATCTTATCCGCTGCGCAAATGGATGAAGCCTAGCCCGGTGCAAAATAGGTAGCAGATTCGGTGCTACTGGTGTCGGTGCTACTGGTGTGTTGCCCGCTACATCTTCTTTCAATATCTTCTTTCAATATCGGACGGCGCATGTGATTACGCATGTGATTGCGCCCACGCTCACTCTAGCTAGCATCCCCTCCGTCTCTCTATTTACTAACTCTCTCTTGTCAACAACAACAGCAGCAGCAACAACAGCAGCAACAACAGCAGCAGCAGCAACAGCAGCAGCAACAACAGCAGCAGCAACAGCAGCAGCAGCAGCAGCAACAACAGCAGACTTCCCCACTCGCCTCCCGTCTGCCACTACCTATCTCGTGTGCCGCGAATTCATCCACCTTCGGGCTTCAGGCTTCGCTGCGACAACTTGTATGCAAATTCGCCTCTACGCAGTCCCATCATATCGCGAGTCTTCGACATGGATCTAGCACAGCAGCTCGTGCGCTCGGTCGCGCGCACCTTCTTCAACTCCCCGATATCGATACGAGACACGTCCTCATTGTCGACGCCCTCGTCATCCATTCCGCCCTCCGCGACGATGACCTTTCCTACCTGATGAGCATGAACCTGAAAGACCTCCACCGCATTTGCGCAAAGCTTCGCGATGAGCGCTTGCTACAGGTGTATGACAGTCCCGTCTCGTTCCGCTGCTGCATTCATCCCTGCTGCGTTCATCCCCGCTAACCTGGCTGACACGTTCCAGTCATGTCCGGCCCGAGTTGAGAGAGGGCCAACAGCGCCCCACGAACCGAACATACTACTACATCGACTACCGCCAGGCCATCGATGCCATCAAGTGGCGCGTTTACCATCTCGACAAAGCCGTCCAGGGCAATTCCAAGCCCGCCAGCGAGAAGAAGGAGTACTTCTGCCGCCGATGCAGCGCCGAGTGGACGCAGATGGAGGTGCTGGACAAGGTCGATCCCATAAGAGGCTTCATCTGCCACCGCTGCGACGACATCCTCGTCTTCGACCCCGAGCGCGAAGCAGGCGGCCACGAGCAGTCTACCAAATTGAACAACCAGCTCCGATTCATCACCGACACGCTGCCCAAGCTTGACGCCATGGTCGTACCCGAGAACACATTTGAGACCGCTCACGCCTCCGCCCGCCCGGTAGTCCGCGACGCCACTAACCAGGCCGCTCCGTCTATCGTTGTCGAGAGCATGGCGAAACCTACCGCTGTCAAGGGCATGGCGAACACAGGACCCCAGAGCATTGCCGTTGACATCACCGAACTCGAAGGCCCAACCGAGGCAGAAAAGAAGAGCGAGCAAGAACGCAAGGAGAAGATTGCACAATCCAACGCCCTGCCGTCCTGGCATGTGCAGAGTACGGTCACAGGCACCTCCTATACCGGCGTAAACCCGCTCCCCGTCGCCAAGGCCGACGAGGATGAAGACAAGAAACCCACCGACCAAGTCGATGACACTATGCACAGCGAGGAGGTTACGAATCTCTTCGAGATGCTGGCGCGGCAGCAGGCTGAGGAGGCTCGACGCAAGGAGGTCGAGGCCGACGATTCAGACGATGAGGAAGACGACCAGGACGACGACGAGGGAGAATTTGAAGACATCATTAACAATACCGGCGAGAAGCGCCAACTGTCTAGCGGCACCACCAGCGTCGCTGACACTCCGGCCTCTGAAGAGAGACCGCCCAAGAAAGTCAAGGTCGAGGTGCCTGCGGATGACGTCGATAGCGATGATGAGGATGTCGCCTTTGAGGATGTATGAGCATGAGCCCAGACGCCATCTACCTTTACCTCAAGGTTTACGGTGACGAGATTATACCACGTAGAGTATTGGGCAAGCCAAAGATATATTTTGATTGATGATGGGGGGCTTGGTTATTTGTTGATATGGTAGCGACATGATGTGTGTACTCTACTTTACACTGTTCTCTACTTTCCTGTTTCTCATTTTTGTTTTCCTGATACCATAGACCTGCATATTACATACACGGAAACGAATGAGGGTGTTCGTTCAAAATAGACCAGGCGCATCGGAGAAGGAAAAGGAAGAAACTCAAAAAAATATCGGTCGGGTTGGGGCCAGGGGGTAATGATATCTATTACGATAGCGAGCATAGCATACATACCTTAACGCGCTGGCTCACTAGTGAGCGAAAAAAATTGATCAAATTCTCACAAAATGAGTGCTTCTTCCAAGTAGCAAAGGCGAATAAGATTCGTGGGAGTAAATACCAGATTACTTCTTCGACTCTGCTTCTGTCTGCGTCTTCTTCTATAGTATTTTACACTTCAGAACCTTAATCCTACTTGTAGCATAGCATTTCCATCTCCAAGCATCGCGTTATTGTCGTTGCGTGTTCCGCTCACAAAAAAAAAAAGCGTTCAAGGGCCGAGAGAGAAAACAGCAGCACGCATACAAGCTGTCTACTCGTGAGAGTGGAAAGGGGGAGGCGAAAAACTTTGTCATAGGCGGCATCATAACACTAATGACATAAAGAGGGAGCAGAAGATAACTTGCAAAACCGCTTCGTTTTCCTCCTCCTGAGGTAGACCTCGTGTGGGACATACACCCGCATATTGTGAATATTCAAGCGGTTGGGGTTGGTTTTAGACATATTTCCGCAACTATCGATGTGTTAGTTGTGAATTCGAAGTGTAGAACGCCTTAAGGGGGGTAGATGCGTTGTACGAGATGGAAAAGTGGAACTCACATCTAGGGTTAAAGTCTTCGAACTGTTCACCTCCTGGTCTCTGTAAACGCCTACGAGACTCTCACTATCTTGGAATAGACCAGCCTTGAGACTGATGACGACAAACTGCATTCCGGGACCGGCGTGGTTTCTGATGTAATTCTTGATCTTCTCGACGTTGGCGTTGTCCAGAGCGGCGTCAACTTCGTCGAGGACGAAGAAAGGGCTTGGCTGGTAGCTGTGGATGGCGAAGAGAAGGGCCAGCGCTGCCATAGTCTTCTCACCACCGGATAGGTGTTCCATATCGCGGAAGCGCTTCAACGGCGGCATCGCGTGGTACTTGATTCCCGAAAGATACGGCTTGTCTGTATCTTCCTCGATGTCGAGGTAAGCCTGACCACCGAGTGGGTACTGGTCAGACCGGGTAAGGTCCTTGTACACCTGTGAGATCTGTTCACGAATATGCGTGAATGCTTTGTCGAAAAGTTCGAAGCGCTTCGCTTTGACCTCGTCGAATGCTTCCTTGGCAGCCCTGTACTGTGTCTTTGATTCCTCGAAGTCGTTTTCTGTGGCCTTGAGTCGGGCCTCGACAACCTCTAAACGCTCCATAGCTCGCATGTTTGGATTAAGCTTTTCTAGTTCCGCTGTGAGGGACGAAATCTTCTCCTGGAACATGTCTTCATGGTGTTCATCATCAGACTGTTCGTGTTAGTGTCCAATAGAATTATATATCAACCCGCGGTAACAACTCACGTATTTTAGATTGTCCTCTAGATCATCATAATTGATCTCGATGCCATAGTCATTCAGAGCATCTTCCATCATTTCGGCATCGTCGCCATCATCAACATCCATGGCGTCTGGGTCCTGGTGTAGAAGGTTATCCTCGTTGGGAAGATTATCTAAAGAGCCTGTAGTGAAGGGAATATCGATTTGTTCCAAACGACACCTTCTTAAGAGAGCGAATTTGCCAGCACTATTTTTCTGAAGCTCTGTTTCTAAGGCAGTGATTGACTTTAACCTGCTCTCGATGTCCTTGCTTCTCTTCTGCACATCGGCTTTGGCATGATTCACCTTCTCGTTCTGTGTTTCGAGCTCATCTTTAAGTTGCTCTAATTGCTCTTCGAGTGCTGCGAGCTTATCCTGATCGCCGCCCATGGCCTCTTCGATTTGTGCTTTCTCGCTCTTATATGTCTTGATGTCTTGGGATAGTCTCTTCAGGCGGTCCTCCATAGTACGGAGCCTGCCCTCCGTCTCGCTGTGTCTGGACACTTCCCAGCTCTTGTTACTTTCGAGACGGGATTTCTGTAGGTCGAACTGACTGCGCTTTTCAGCAGCTTCCGCTTCCCAACTACCTTGTTGGGCCTCATAGGCTCGGATATCTGAGTAGCCCAGCCGCTTGCAAAAGTCGGAGAAGACCTTATCCTCAACCTGGGCGATTGCGGTCTTGAACTTCTCAACGGACGAACGAGTCTTCTGTAACTTATTATCCTCTTCCTTGAACTTAGGTTGCCACTCCTTAAGTTGGCGTTTTACGTGGTCGAGTTCCTTTTTCTTATTAGATAGGTTCTGTTCGAAATGGGCTAACTCATTCCTCGAATATTGCAATCGCTGCTCCAATTCTGCGAGCTCGTTGCGCACTGCCTCTTCAGCTGTGTTGCGACGGTCGCTCCGTGGAAGTGCGTCCAACTCTTGTTGATTCTTTTCCAGCGCCCTCTCCAAACTTTGTACATCGGCGTCTTCAAACCGGCGTTTGCCTCCCTTATGATCAGGCCCGTGACCACCGGTCATCAATCCAGCTTTGTGAATGACTGTGCCGTCCAAAGTTACGGCCTTAACTCGTATTCGACGTTCAAAGGAGACATACTTTGCAATCTCTAAATCGTCGCAAACGATGGAGCTTCCGCACGCGTAAGACATGGCGCGCTCGAGAGACGGGTCAAAATCAATCGTATCAATAGTCAGCCGCGCACCAGAGATGCCCTTAACAGCGGTATTCACGGCATTCACTTTGATATTGTCGAGAGGAATGAAGGTCATGGGCGGAAATCGTTTTTCTTTGAGGTGCTCTACGCAGGCGATACCGGTCTTTTCGCTGTCAACGATGACTGAGTCAAAGTCCCGTCCAAGTGCTGTGATGACGGCTTCGTCAAACTTCTTCTGCTTCGGCTTGCAGAGGTCACCAACTTGGCCTTTGACACCAGGAAACAGGCGCTTGAGCGAAGCAACCATCTCCCTCATTCTCCTCTCTCTATCGCTTCTCCGCCTCCCGTCGTCTGCGTTTTCTAACTGCTTCAATAGGGCGACTCTTTTCTCGTGGAGTTCATCTCGTCTTTGGGCCGTTCTCTGCTTCTCCGACTGTATAGTGTGAAATTCCTTTTTTTTTGCATCGATCGCTGAGGAGAACTCGTTGACTGCGGCTTGTGTGGCATTTCTCCGCTCTTGGATCGTGGTTAGTTCGGTCTCGATTTTCTCGGCGGCTGCTTGATAGGCGTCGACCTTGCCTCTGAGACTGTTGACAGTAACCTCATCCGTCTTGAGTTGACGATTGAGATTCTCTAGCTTGGCTTGGTTTTCAGACGATTTAGCCATCGCCTGTGCCCTGAGGGAGTTGTATTCTTTCCGATCGGCTTCACTCAGTTCCTTGCCTTGCTTCTGCATCGTCTCTTTCCACTGGTCTTCGAAGAGCTTCTGGGCCTTTTGGACTGTCCCCAAGTCTTTCTCGATCTTGGTGATCAATTTGGCTTGCTCATCGCGTTCTTTCTGTACGGACTCTATTCGCTTGCGGACGGTATCGGCCTGGCCGGTAGTCTGCTGCACTTTCTCATCAATAGGTACAAGATTATTTTCTTTTCTTCGAGTCCCTTTTCTTGTTTCTTGATCTGGCGCTCAACCCTGTGCACTTCCCTGGCAGCGTCGACCTGCTCTTTCCGGGCATCTTCAAGTTTTCTCTGGAAGGATTCAACGTTGCGGCGAAACTCTTTTAGATTTTCCTGGTGCTCCTGGATTTTGGCACTGGATTCGTCCATGACACGTTGGAAGTTGTACAGCTTCCAGAGCACATGGGTGATGATGGCGGTATCCCGCTCCTTCGTCTTATCCTGGAAGCTGAGGGCTTCCTTTTTCTGCTCTTGGTATTGTCTAATCTCGGAGTTGATGCCACGGCGCCTCTGGAGTTGAAAGGCCGAGTTCTCAGCCGACTGATCTGACTCGCTCTGCAGTTTCTCGTATTCGGCCTTGTATTCCAAACTGCCCGAAATCTGCTCAATCAGGCGAGTGAGGTCCTGAGGTGACTGGGAGGCAATTGCTTCGACATCGCCCTGGAAGACGAGGAAATTGCGGGCCTTGATCAAGATATTCTCGGCCTCGAGAGCCTCGTTGTACTGTTGGGCGCTGACGACACGGTCATTGATGCGATATTCGCTCGAGCCCTGGTTGGTAATGGTGCGCTTCCATCGATGCTCATCTCCTACGTCGTCTTCGTAGACGGCCATGACCCATGCGGTTTTTGGGTCAGCCCGGTTCGGCTTGTCATCGTCGTCTCCGTTTACGTGACCGTTAGTCTGGCTGTTCGCGACGACCTCGACGGCTGAGCCGTCATCGTTGATCTTGGATGTCTTAAGGACTCGGCCGCGGTAGACTAGATCTTTCAGGTGGGTGGATCGTAGATGTGAGGATTTGATGCCGAGGACGAAGGAGATAGCGTCCATGCTAGAAGCGAGAGTTGGCTAGTCAGAACCGTCAAGGTCGCACGCAACGCAGTGATCTGGAGAGATGGGACGCGACGTACGAATTAGATTTACCGGAGCCATTGGGGCCGATGATGGAGGTAAAATATGAGTCGCCGAACAAGAGGGTGTGGTGGCCCTTGTAGGACTTGAAGTCTGGCAGTTCATGTCAGTCGCGATGCGGTCGTGCGCAGACAGAGCAGACAGAGCAGACAGAGCAGACAGAGCAGACAGAGCAGACAGAGCAGACAGAGCAGACAGAGCAGACAGAGCAGAGACTGTTTTTGGTGTCATTGTTTTGGCGCAAAGGACGTAAAGGACGTAAAGGACGTACTGAACAGCTCGAGACGCACGAGTTTCCCCATGATGCCGTATTGCGGTGGACGTTGCTCAGGCCAGGGCTTTCTTGGTGGTTATGGCTGCTGATCGGGAGGGACGCGACAAGATACGGGCGACAAGATACGGTGGGGATTGGAATGCGACAAGCAGGCCGTTCATTCAAGAACCGGCCTTGGAATGCATATGCTGATTTCAAGGGCCGTGCATCACAGATCCGCGATGGATGAAATACAACGTTTAATTAATTACTGGAATGCAGCATATAGAATGGATTGTACGGATGCAAATGCGAATGCGCTACAGTGGTTGCGACTCGGGATGGTTGTAACTTGTCGTATGTTTGCTGGACCGCGAAGCATACACTACAAATGTAGAAAATACGATACGCGACTTTGAATAGCAGTCTATTGCACCCGTACCTGAGGCCCCACGGCGCGGGGGGACGGGTTGATGCAAGCGCGTATCTATCTACCTGAGCAGGTAGGTAGCCTGCGTAGGTACCTAGGTAGGTTAGGTACGCACTGACTGTAGGCATGTCGCTACCTGCATGTACACAGGTACTAAGATGTAGGCTGACGGTCACTGACAGCCGTGGCCAGTTGTCGTGGCTGGGGCGGTCGGTGGCACCAAAGGTAACTTGAATGGGGCGATAGTGTAACTAAGGGTTCTACTTCCCCAGATATTGCCCGATTACATACCTAAGTGGTACTAGATGTAGATGCACCTTATCAAACAAAGCAAAATGGCGTCATACTCTGCAGACAACCGCAAATAGATATTTGGTTTTAAGGTTTAGGTATCTAACCTTGACATGCTTTATGATGGCTGCTCCCGAATGCTAACTATCTAGACTATCTAGATAAACTACTATTAAAATAGTCATACTATGTAGTACACTGGAAGTGTAGAAGCTGTCCTAATAGATTTGAAACGCATATCATACCAACCCAACGTGAAGGCTACCTAAAGTAAGTGTTCTAAGTAACAATCTTTAGCATATATAACATAACGTATGGATGTAGGTAGAGTAGGTAGGTACCTTATACTAAGTTAAGTGGTGCACGGATGTGGGATATACCATTTGATGCCTACTTACCTACTTCATATATAAGTATAAGTATAAGTATAAGTATAAATATAAATAGTACTGAGCCATCATTGATCTCGTGGTCAACATAATGGTGTCCACCTGTGTCAGGGCCCACGGATGACGATGATCACTATAGAATACCTCTAGGTTGTCACAAAAATGGGATGATTTAAGTACCTACCTAGCATTGATGAGCTACAGTTACATGGGACCTATGCAAAACCTTACCTCTTCCTATGCAATTTATCTACAGTAGGTAAGTACCTACTTACATAGGTACCTAGTTAGATATGTGGTGTCGTGGTGTCTGAACCCACCCCCACCTAATATTAATATACTCAGCACGTTGTTTTTGTTGCTTGTTCCAGAACCTCCAAAGTCCTGTTTTTGTCCAACCACAATTCACCATCAACACACGTCCCTCACCCAGCGCCACCTACAGGATCAAAACCCCTACTGCACCTAGGTATAGCATCATCACTTATCCACATCCCAAACCTAACCTAACCCCCATTGCCCACTGCTCATTGCCCAAAATCAACATCGGTCTACCTAGTCTAGACTGCCCTCGACTCGATGACTAGACACTAACAAGATACATGTAGTCGCCCAGCAAGTCACACAACCTCTGCCATCCATCTACCATCCATCTACCATCCATCTCTGTGCGCCTCTTGCTTGGTCACATGTTGACCTGCAGCTGCCTACTTTCTGGTCCGGTCCATATTTGCGCGTCCCTCCTAAACCGATCACCGGCTGAGAGTTCGACGTCGTCCGAACTACTACCAATACAGTTTTCACCACTTATCCACATACCTAGACTATCGGATAGGTAGACGATAAAGTTGCTCCCTCCTAAGTCACTAAGTGAATACACAGATCCTATAAGGTACCCTACCCTACCCTACCTATGTTCTTTCGTTCATTTCTTTCCCCTTTGGCGGCCTTAACTATGATGTATATATATAAAGTATACACATATATATCTTCTACTTCAACTCTTACCCTCCGTCCTTGTTACTTTGATAGCTAACATGAACACCATAATCCACAGAGTAGCCGAAGCGCTACGGCGAATCGCTTTTCGAAACGATACTCAACGCTATCCCACACGCACTATCGCCGAGATGGCTGCTCCCACTCGTCCTGTTATAATACCCCCTGGCAGGTCGGATGGCACTCCCACCGACGATGAGGCTCCTTTTACTCCAGATGATACCACCAGCCATTCGCCGACTTCCTCGCCTCTTCAACGCGCCATCTCTGATACGCCTACGCTGGGTGATGCTTCGAGGCAGTCCCCAACACTGTCACGATCTCATTCTTTCTCCGGCAGCAGCTCGTACCACGAGGATTGGGACTCGTTCCCACCCCTGGACCGTCTCACCGTCCTAGATCTCCTCGATAATTTCGCCCTGCCACAACAGCTGGAAAAGTTACAAAAGGGCATCTCTGCTCAGACAGCAAAGGTACGCAAATCGCGAGCTGCTCTGAAGACGAAGGGCCAGGAAGCTCGAGAGCGCATGGTAGAGGAATGGCGACGGCGGGTGCCGTCAGCCGACGAACAGCTCGACAGGTATCGGAAGCGCATGAAGCAAAGCGTCGAGAAGTTGGGCAGGCAATGGAACGACACCAAAGCCATCACTCTTCGTGAAAAGGTCTCCTTCATCTGTGGCGTCATGAATATCTTCATCAGCGGCTACCTGATCGGTGCTTATCCTCAATACTTTCACCTATGGTACTCGGCCCAGTTTGTCTACTTCATGCCCATCCGTTATTTCACCTACCATCGGCGCGGCTATCACTACTTTCTGGCCGACCTCTGTTATTTTGTCAACTTCCTGTTATTTGCGAGTATCTGGGTTTTCCCATCCTCCAAGCGCCTGTTCATTGCAGCCTACTGCCTGGCATTTGGCAATAATGCTGTGGCCATTATCATGTGGCGTAACTCGCTCGTGTTCCATGACTTCGACAAGGTCACGTCCCTGTTCATTCATATTATGCCGTGCGCGACACTCCATTGCGTTGTCCATCTACTTCCATTCGAAGAGCAGCGTCAACGCTTCCCTGCACTCTGGACCATCAAGAATTCGCCGCCGGGCTCTCCCACTGCCTACAGCAACGTCATCTCCATGATTATCTGGTCTACCATTCCTTATGCCCTCTGGCAGCTGAGTTATTACGTCTTCATCACCGTCCGTCGCCGCGAGAAGATCGCCGCCGGTCGCCCCACCTCCTTCACGTGGCTACGGCGCTCTTACTCGAAGGTCTGGATCGGTAAAATCGTGCTCTCGTTGCCCTCAAGTCTCCAAGAGCCTGCGTTTATGCTGATCCAGTACCTATATGCCGTCCTCACCATGCTACCATGCTCGTTGTGGTTCTACAGCCGATGGGCGTCTGCTAGCTTCCTCATGATTGTCTTCACCTGGAGCGTTTACAATGGCTCGACTTACTATATCGATGTTTTCGGGAAGCGATTCCAGAAAGAGCTCGAGGCGATGAAAGCCGAGGTGGCCAAATGGCAGTCTAGCCCCGATTTTATGGTACACTCCCCGGTCTTAACACCCACGAGGGGCATCGACGATGAGTCGAAATCAACTGCTGGTGACCAGACTATCGACAAGGCCCTCCGTGTCGAGGATCCGGCTACTGAAAGGCGCCTGAGCGTGGATCAGATTCCACTATTGAATGAAGAGCAGTCAGGAGACGGCACGCAAAACTCAAAGGGAGAAGCCACGAGCACTGGGGCAGATACTGGTGGTAAAGATACCGCGCGGGAGAGAAAGACGGGTGATACAACTACGTAATAATCTCTTTGCTTCTCATCAAAATACAAGCTTGGAAGGGTTTATACAAAATAATCAATCCGAGGACGACAGCCTAATTCTAGCCACGTCCTTCTTTAAAGCGACATGGACGTGGCTGCTAGCTTTGGCATCTGACGGCGCCGTACCGTGTTTAATGGGTTCCGTTCTATTTTCGGGTTGGGTGGTGCAAAGAAAGGCTTTTGGGGGGGGTTGGGTTTGGGTTTGGGTTTTGTGTTTCTCCTCGTTATTGTTTTGTTCCAGAGAATCTTCGATACCCCTTTCCTTCCGTCTATTACGTTCCCGGATTGTAGACGCTACACAGCACGACGCCTCGCATACGTCGCCGTTGGGCTTATTGGGGCGTTATGGTTTTATAGAGGCGAGTGTGATAGTCCGGGGACACTATTTTCTAGCTGTTCATTACCTAGTAGCTTAATTCACTAGTATCACATCGGGTTCTCGTAGGTGTCAAGTCGTATATGTACCTAATTATGTGAGAGTTCAATAGAAATAAATGTTAATATGTCAATGTGTATGTAATATCGTATTCCCAAGGCGCTTACATGATTATTTCCGTCTACTCACCATTCCTTTTACACGGCAGCGTAAGAGCTAGATACTTCAAATTCGTGTCCTCTAGTATACCCTTCCGTCTACTATACATATCAGATTGCATGTATCCAATAGACGCCGCATGATGCCACACCCGCTTCAATCGCGAGGGGCTAATTCGTCCGTTTCAACAACATTATTCTGTTCATTTCTGGCTGTCTGCAAAAAGCTAGGTAGACAAGCTTGGGAAGGTCCCCTAGATATATATGAATGTTTGCGGTGAACCTCATCGCATGATATCATAGGATCTTCTTATATGAGCATGTCAGAGCAAGTTGCTCTTCTACTATCATACCCTCGTATGCCGAGGGTGGAATTACAGACGCCAGGGTCGTGTGACCGCCAACCTCTCACATCATTACTACACTCATCAACCGAATACTTATAAATCCCATCGTCCAGCTTTGTGAATATTTTCGGTATTGTGTTATATCGTTGCACTAACCCCGCCCGCGCGAGTAGATTTTCAACGTAACCATACTCTACAGCTTCCAATACACCACCGGTATCTATAGCAGACGAAAACGAACGCCCAACGCCTTTTGTACACGCCAAGAGGCACCTAATGCCTCGCCACGGAATAAACGCCTCCCCAATGCAACCAAGTGTATGGGTATTCCGTCCTCAGATATCGTTAAATTTTGCCATCATGAAGGCTATGGGTTGTTTCGTTTTGTTTAAAGGTAGGAGTTGTCGTCAATATAAGCACATGGACTGAGTTGAGGTGTCGCATAGCTTAGACACGTAAAGCCGAGATGTCGGAGCAGAGGTTGAGTCATGGATTATCGAATGACGGCCCAATCTGCCAACCGCCCTCCGCCACCGTCGCTGCCTTCTCTCTGGCCGGGACGGCGACCAAATATCGACCAAAACCTCAACGTCTCGTCGCCGGCACCCGTCACAACGGTCCGGCCGTCAGGACTCATCGCCAGGTACAACACCCGATAAGTGTGTCCGGTGAGACTGACGACCTGGGTCATGGACGGATACTTCCATACGACGATCTGATTCTGGCTATATCCATGTGTCGACACGATCTCATTGGAGTTCTTGGACCATGAGATGTTACACACCTGACTGCCGGTATCGATTTCGTTGATAACAGAGCCTCTCACAGTATCGTGGAAAATGATTCTTCTATCCGCTGTTCCGCCACCTGAAGCGAGCAGGCCACGTTGGTGAGGTGACCAAGCGATGGCCTTGACTGCGGCAGTATGGTTCGAAAACTTCCAAAGAGGCGTTTCTGAAAGCTTGTCCCAGACCATTAATTTGTTGTCATTTCCTCCACTAGCGAGTTGTCCATCTTCGCTATTCCACTTCAGTCCGCAAACCTCCTGTTTGTGACCCACCAACTTCCGCATCCACTGGTCTGGGGCTCTGACGTCGCGGTGATATATGAGCCGATCTCGGGATCCGGATGTGAGGATGTGGGTATTCCATGCCAGTGAGCCTACACGAGCTGTGTGGCCTGTCATTGTCCTCAGCCGCCTTGTCTTCTCAGCATCCCAAATCTGTACCAATCCTTTCCCTGTACCGATTGCAATATGCGTGCCTTTTTGTATCCAAGATACACTTGTAACTGTATCATCTTCGAGCGTGCAAAGTTTATTCACACGACTCGACTGCGCATTCCACATGTAAACACTTGAACCCAGGCCGACGCCTAGCACATTAGCACTACCCCAATCTACTAGGTTCAAATAGAAATCATCTGCCAACTCCGGTGCATCGAGAACTTTAAATGGGACTTTGCTGACAGCTCGAGGCTGTCGCCGGGGGCTTAGGAGCATTTGTTGGCTGTTATAGCGAACAGGCGACAAGCTGTAGATCTCTGACCTTGTATCAAGATTTGGTCCGTGCCTGCTCTGCGGGGTCCTAGAGGGTGTGGGGTGGCCGGCTACGTGATGGTGGCGTGGTGACATGTATGTGAAGAGATTCTTATTTGGGGTGGATGGGGTGAAGCTAGAAGGGAGAGTAGGGGCTGCATTATTTGGAGGGGTATGTGATCTCGTCGGATCATGAATACGGGTAGAATATGACGACCCAGGCAAATTGGCGTCTGGTGATAAGGTTGGCGGAGTAACCTGAGGTATTGTGTGTTCAAACAATTCAGCCCTTAGCAGATTTGAAAACGTGCGGTTTGCCTCCTCGGCTAATAATGGTCAGCGCTCATAACGAGATTGGGGGTAACGAGTAACTTTACTTTTCTGAAAATGAAGCTCACCATGTGGAGTAGGTTTCTTCCGCGATGGGGTAGCCGGTGAGCCTTCTTCATGCAGAAGAGAGAAGCTCGCCTGGAGATCTTGCCCAGATCGAGAGGGTATAAATCTACGGAGATCAACGAGGGCACCCCAACGCAAGGGAGCAATGACTAGGCCTTAGGGTATGAGAGAGACGAATGGGCACACGTAGATTACTAACCTGTCGGCATCAATCCTGCGCCGTTTCCCGTTAGGGCTAGCAGCCGGGGCGCTATCCCTTCTGTCGGCGGAGAGCTCTCTCGAAAGTGCGCGGGAAAGAGTCTCGGCGTCGACAGCGCCAATGCTCGCCCTCGCGGTGAAGCGACCACTGCGACGGGAGCTTTTTGAGCTACCGCTGTCGAAGTGCGGGCGTGCCTGTAACCGTAGGCGGTCGGGTGGCGGGGGAGTAGCTCTCCTCGAGGGACTGCGCACGAGAGGGCTGTTGATATCGTTTGCCGGTCGCTTCGACGGTAGAGGCAACGGTGCAGGCGCAGGCTGCGGTTCTAATGTCATGGTCGCGACTATACCTACGTATGTAATGAAGGCCGAGAGCAGAAGGGAGGGAGTGAGGCGATAGTTTGATGCGACGCCGCAAACGGTCGATATACTTGTCGTTCGAGTTCTCGAGGGAAAGCAGAAAGCAGAAGAAAGCAGAGTCCCTACTGCATAATCTGCAGTCGTCGAGTTGGCAGACCGGAGACCGCGCAGCGAGAAGGGGTCCGACCGAGGCCGTGAAGCTATCGTAGAGTCAAAGCAACAGTGGTAACTAACTAGCCCGTGCGATGTTCAACGTGTGTATCGAATTCGATGCGGTGGTAGTATCGGCAATGCTTCTGGAAAGTAGTAGAGAAAGATAAAAGAGTGGTTGCTGACGATTGCTCGTGCTGCTCTGATAGTTGTGGTTAGTGATGTTGTTGTTGTTATTGTTGTGGTTGTAGAAGCGGAAGTGGAAGTGGGAGTGATCGTGGTTAGTGTGGTGGAGGTCAATAGCTTGACAGACGGTAGCGGCGGACGTTAGATGAGGTTGGAAGGGCGGCGATGGCGGTTGGACATGGGGATTGGGATTGGGGAGGAACCAGAGTGGGCCTGGGCTGGGCTGGGGGGGATGCGTCAGGGAGAGGAGGAAAGCAACAGAGTTCCTGACGCGCGCCGCTAGCAAGAGACAATGAGGTGGTACTTACCTCACTAAGGTACATCCATTCAATTCATAGCATACTATGCAAGTATGCGATTGGAAACAAACCCCACTGTCAGGATATTACCATTTACATTCTTAATTACACACCTTGTACATACATGAATAGATACCTAAGTGTTTAAGTAGGTAGGTAGGCACAGAGAGAGAGAGAGAAAGAGAGAGGGATGGTCAAAACACCAACCCAATCTGTATTTACAGTACAACCATGCAACACCAACCCTTGGTGCCCTAACGAAGACGTTTTCAAGCACCCAACACCCCCAATACACCTATTTTTGATCACTGAGTCCGGTACAGTCTGGCTTTAACATGCAACACCAGACCATACTAACCTAGATTACACTACAATACACATACTTATCTATATATATTATTATCCAAATTGTTCCACCATTTAACGTGTTTTCTCTGTCTTCCACACAATAAACATCTAGAATAAATATTTACGATCCACGATCTATGTTTTCGGGTGGCTGGGCGCCGTGTAAACATGTTTGTTCAAGAATGGAGTCAACTCACGATAATATCCATACCATGTTGTTGTTTTTATGAAGGCTGGCCTCAATCGCCTAAGTGGGTACCATTGTCTGACATGACCAGAACAATAACAACAAAACAACAACAACAATAACAACGGCGCATAGGCACAGTGGTGTTTGACAGGCTATTGGCGCTGGGATTCTGCGTGTTTAAGGGATCGCGCGGGCCGTGGCCGTGAATTCGGCCCCTATCGCGCGCCCTGGCGCCCTGGGCCTGCAAGGCAGGAAGGATCAAAACATACCAAGTAGGCAAGGTACGCATTATTGATTGACGAAACTCGAAGGGACGAAGAAACGCGACACTCTCGCACGACAGGCTGTTATAATAAGTACCTACCTAGTGTACCTAGGCGACTGTACTAAACGGATGAATCAGAAACAGTCGCTAAGCTAGATGGTCCCTCGCTTCCTCACTGGCACAAACCACCCTGTCGGCTGCTAGCTACCTTAGTACTGCCTTAGGTAGTGTACTATGTGACTAGCCTAGGTAGCCTACCAAGGGACGTTCACTGAATGTACAGATCTCCATCGGTGGGCGCCACCTGCGTGGTATTGGGTAAACTGCGCGTGCTCTCGGCTTGTTTATTTTTCCTAGCCAATTTTGGGGGAGACGCGCCAGGGAATTCTCCGACTGGCTGTCAGATCCCTATAAGAAAGGCGGTCGGCGTTTGGGTCGCCCATCAGATCTCGATATGATAGGACAGCAGCCCCCGGCGCGCGTCAAACACTCTTGGCGTAACTCGATGAGAACGTGGTCACGACCATTACCACCTTGCAATTACCCTTCACAACCTACAGTACGTAGGTACCCCATCTCCATCTTCTTCTAGTCTCTCTCTAAGCAGGCCGACCTAATGCATCCCAATGGCCTAATGAGAGCCTCGCAGCCACGTACATGACCCTCATCCTAGCGGACTGGTGTACCTATTTCCACACCAGCGAGCCCAAGGGCGAGTGCTCCAAGACTAACCCCGGAGGTATTCATGCATGATACGCTTAAAATTTATATGCATGAGTAAAATAAACAGCTACCAACAATGATATTTTGCGGCGCCAAAGCGACCCCATGAATTCGACACGACTAGTTGGATTTTTTAAGACGTTTTCAGTTGAGAGGCTTCCTTTTGACCAGTCACCAATCCTTATGTCTAAAGCATTGTAGCGAAGCTTAGGTCATATGAAGACAACAGAATACCCATTCTAACAACTGCATATGTCCGGACAGGGTTTCAATCGAGAACATTGAGGCTCCATGTAGGTATTATTTACTCTAATGAATACACCAGTTTACGAGAAAAGCCTTGATTAGTCTGACACTCCTTTTTGAACACTCGGTCCGAAGCAAGCAGTGTGGTGGCCGCAATTATCCCAGGGGAAGTCAGTTATGCTACATCCGAGGGTCTCTCTTCGCAAGCGCTCTCATAAGCGTTCTCGTATTATCATACAGCAAAACCTTGTCACCGCCTCGTTATTACGACTTGCACGCTTATCTACTCGATTCTAACCATATAGATCATGCTTGACTTGCATGCTCTCCTTTTTCTCCGACCGAGACTCATCACTCAGTCCCTTCTCGCATGCAACTTGCAGAATGTATTTCACATTAGTCGGCGTCTCCTTCAAGGTATTTATTTCCTACGTCAAAGCCTAATGTTCGAAGGAAAACCTTCCTAGAAATCATAGGCGTAGGCCAAGGCATGTCATTCAGGGCCTCCTGCAGCAGATGCAGGAGCTCTTAGGCTAGGTGAATAGTTGGTTAGACTCGTACCTAGTCTCGAATATGCACTTGACCGTCCAAGTTGACTTCTCTGCTAGATGTACAGCTTGTGCCGAAACTATCTGTCACTGCGAACGTAGCTGAATGACATTTCTGACAGCTCTACGACAAGATGGGGCGATCTTGGTTCTTCGTTCTTCTTGCCGCTTTTCTCAGTTCATTTTAGCCACCGCCAGACGAAGATCAGTCCGAGTGGCAGTCGTAGAAACTTCAGCACTATAACATAGACTCAGTGAGAGAATCAACGTAGGGAAGGAAAGGGAAACTTATAAATACCAGTAAGTGGTGTAAACCAGTAGAACCACGAGCCCCGAACAGGTGGAATGATAGTAGCAAACTGCTTACAGAGAACAGTGGCGGGCAAGATCAGCATAGGAGACGAGGTACCACAGATCTCAGGGCTGCGTCAGCCATTACAAAGACGGCATTCCGATACCCAAAGTAGGGTAGACAGACTCGACCTGTCAAGCAAATTTGCTGCACTATCCTCGGAAGAGAAAAATAGAGAGAATCCAGACATTTTAGCGTCCCGGCCTATCCATACAGATAATGTGTTAACGAAGTCAGGGGCCTTTCAAAGCCGCCTTTGATCGATAATGATGTTCAGAAGAGGTGCGCCGCATGAGTGAAATACACCAGCGTAATACATGTATCCTAATATAGTCAGACCTAGCGATCCGCAGAACCACACGATTGCTTCTTTGGCAGCAGCTCAATGGGTAGCCCGCCAGGCAGGATTCGTTAGCAATCACGACGAGGCTGTATCATCACCCAAAAGCCATCAGACTCGATCAGCACAATCAGCAGCCAACTCTACTGCTTCCATCGCGACAACGCCGGGCAGTCATTTGCCAGCCCTCCAAAGCCTAAATCTAGCAGACCATGATGGGCTCAAACCGCTTGCTACAGAAGAAATCGACCCAGCATCATTTGATCTAATCGCGCCACCAGAAGCACCGCAGCCCCAATATTCTTTTGAAGTAAAATCAGAGCTACTCTTGTCTGTCGAGCATCTCAGAGTCATTGTCAACGACCCAAAGCACATGCAGAAATTTACGGACTTTCTCTACACCCTAAAACCAGAATCTGTACCGCTCTTGAACAACTATTTGAACTTGGTGAAAGCGTTGAAAGCGATCGGTTATGCTAACGCTATCATAACAGAACTTGCTTATATTAACAAGACCCCGTCAAGTGAACTGCCTCTTACCGAAATCATCAGCAGGTCGTTGATTGGTAGAGCGAACGAGACTTTTGGGGTGCTCGCACAGGAGGAACTACCGGCGTACGTCACTCATGTGTGGACTCGGATCGTGAACACAACGATCAAACAGCGAATTAAAAACACTCTACCACATAATCTACGCGATCTATCGGAGGGACTAGCCGAGATTTTCTGCTTAACGGACCCTTCCAGGGACGATAACCCGATCGTATTCGCCAGCGAAGGTACTATCGCCTTCGTAAATGTGAAAGCAACAACGCTAATACATATTGCCAGAGTTCCATAGGGGTACGCAATATGGGAGGAGATTTGCTTTGGGCCGCAACTGTCGCTTCCTCCAGGGCCCCAAGACCAATCAACATAGCGTCCAGAGGCTGAGGGAAATGCTTGTTGTTGGCAAAGAACACTGCGAAGCTCTGCTGAATTACAGGCGTGATGGGTCCGTTTTCATGAATCTACTGATGATCACACCCCTCTACGACAACCGCGGCACTATCCGCTACCATCTAGGGGCTCAGGTGGATGTATCAGGGCTCCTCAAAGAATGCGCCGGACTCGCATCATTAGGGGAGCTCGTGGCGCAGAAACAACTCCAGTTCGAAGCATCCGCTAGTGATGAACGTAAAGATACCAAGGAGCCGCGCGCGAGCAAAGATTTCCTTGGTGATCTCGCTCAGATGTTCACCCTCGGCGAGTTGAAGATTGTTCAGGCATCAGGCGAAGCGGTGCACGAGACGCACCTCGAGAAGCCCAACAGTGCCAGCTCCAGCTCAAGCACAAACAACAGACTGCAGTCCCCCATCAAAGACGAAGCAGTTCCCATCGAGGAGGTGCCCATGGACAATTCCATATATTCATCCGCACTTACCCCTCTCTCTTGCTCTTCGCTTACGGACCGCGTCCGGGGAATTCTCGACCATTACCTGCTCGTACGCCCGTCCCCCAGGTCAGTCGCTAGAGTCTTTTACTCCCCTTTTTGATATGTCTCGGGAGAATAAGTTGCCTACTCGGGAGTTTCCTACTCCTGTTGCTCCTGCTAGCTCCCGAAATTCTTTTCAACTCTTACCATAAAAGGCAATTTACTGACTTCAGACACTTAAATAGCCTGCGAATCCTCTTCGCGAGCCCCTCGCTGCGCGTTCCGGGGATCCTGCAGTCCCCCTTCATGTCGCGAATCGGCGGGTCCCAGAGTATACGAGACACCGTCGCACAAGCGTTCAAAGACGGCAATGCTATCACCACTAAGGTGCGGTGGCTCGCACGTTCCATGACGTCTGGGCTCGGCGCGAATCTCAACACTAGTCCGAACCTCGCCCACGGGCGGAGCCGCTGGATACACACGACGCCCCTCCTCGGGGTCAACGGCGCCGTTGGTGTGTGGATGGTTATCCTCGTCGACGAGGAGGAGAAGCGGAGAAGTCCGGGCGCCCCGCCCATCGAGCTGTTCGGTTTAGAAAGACGACGGCCGTTCGACGTCGACTTCGTCACCGATAATCTAGATAGCGATAACCTCAACAACAACAAGTCCACATCCGAGGCTAAGGGAGAACCGCAGTTAGTAGAGGCGAAAAGCGAGTCCCTAGAGTACGACGAAGTCGAAGTCCTAGAGCCAGGTTCCGCGTACATAGCAATGCCACAAAGTCCAGGTGGTCAAGAGTGGACATAAGTTGAATTCGAAGTATGCCGGGGAAACGTTGTATTGTGAGTCATGATCAAATGTCGTTTCCCCCTTGTTCCGGAAAGGTGTAGAGACAAAATTTCCCTTATTCGCTACTTATAAACTCTGCGTCGTCCCAATTTCGACGTGAAAAGGCCATCCGGTTAATAGTATAGTTGAGCCATAAGACTCGTACAGGATAGACAAAAACTAAAAGCACTGCTTGTCGCGTTTTCATTGCCGTATTCATGTATATATTTTAAGTAATATTAAAGAAAACAACACTTCATTTTCTGCTCATGTTCAGCTCCTTATTATGTTTTTAGAAACTCGTAAAGTCTGCCTAACATGTCTGAGGGACGGATAATATTTGTCAACCCCGAAAGCGGAATGTTTAATGATGTAGGTTCACAAATATATGCACGAAGCTTAATTATCCCCAGTCTATAATAAATATCCCAGGGTTATTAAATTGTCCTATTCCAGTAGAGGTCTTTGAAACATCGCTATGAACATACGGGGAGACTATGATTGCCTGTTACCACGGACCAACACCAACACCAACGAAAAGAAAGGGAGGAGGAGGAGGGGAGATAGTGTGTAAAATTATCCTGCCAGATCTCGGAAGGGCTCATCCCTAGATATTGTTAAATGAAGCCATACATCGTCTAGTTGGAACGGGGCACCCGTAGTTCTAGGTATCTTTCACCGTCTGATAAAACCCAGTTAGAGATGTCTCCAGGTTAAAGAGGTCTATTCACTCAGCTTCGAAGTTTGCAGTCTACGAATGCTTGAACCTGGCCAGCACAGCTTATGATGAGTTAGCAATAGCCTGGGAATTATTGCGTCAACTATATTCACCTTTTTGGGTGCGGGTTGTTTCTTTGTCAGAATTCGAAGTGCTGGATTTACCATCTTCTAGATATACGACTCCGATGTATAACCGTTGTATAATCTGGTGAACCCCTAACGTATAATATAATAATAATTGTTACTTGGATTAACGGCCATATAAGCTATGCTGGCTGCTATATTATATATACAGGTAAAACCGTGTTAAAACCGGGTGAAAAATCCTGTACTAATTATTTGTATCCGCTGCGATTCTTTCGAAAATTTGCCTTAATATGCTGGAAATATAAGAAAAACAAACAATAAATTTAGAAATAGGTGTAAAATAACTATAAGTACCTGTTTTCGTGTTGATTTGGCACCGTTCACATATTGATTTTAGCCTAATGGTGTTGAGGATGTGCTGAAGGCTTACGTTGATGCTAGAGACGTGGCGAGAAAGACCTGTACTGATGATGATGTCGTGTTGGTACATAAGGCTGGTGTGGCTCTGCGAAAGACTATTAAAGACTACGAGACTGAGATTCGTGGTAGTGCCGTCGTTGAGTTGACCTAGTGTTGAACATTGGTAGTGTAGGATTCGTTAGATACTTGGAATTGACTTCTGGTGGAGGTTTTGCCCCTTTTTACTTGTATTTATCGTGTTCTCCCCGTATTTTTGTCGTGATTTGTGCTATTCTTTTATTAGTTTTTTAGCTACCTAATACTGCTGTATAACGTATAATATAGTACCAGGCCTCCTAGCATCTTCGTTGCTCCATTATTAGGGCTCAGAGTGCCAATGATCGGCGACAGAGACGAGGTCCCGATCCGGGGTAAGAATCTGCTGTCTGTGCCCGCGCCGCCGCCTCCGCCTACGCCGCTCTCGTACGTATTCCCTTTGCTAAGTTGAAGCTTGTTTTTGCGTACGAGAATTGACTGACTTTCGTACGAAGATACAAACATACACACACACATATATATATACACATATACACACATATACACACGTCCGCCTGCCCGCCCGCCGCAATGTCGCAGCAGCAGACGATTCAGCACGCGTTCTGGGGGCCTGTTATCATCCTTCGACAAGACGGTGCGTACGACTGGCTGCGCCTCCAGTGCCAGCTCCCTGCCGTACGGCAGTCTATGCGCGACTTGTGTCGCTGAGTAAGTATTCTTGGTGTTTGATACTGTATCTATATATGTATGCATATTAACTCGTGCAAAAGATGAGGAACGGGCTATCTGCCGCCTCGGTGCTTGGTCGGTTAATATCCGACTATCCCGGGCCAATCGTAGCGACGCTCTCGCGAACCTTGTCCGGCGGGATAGCTACTTCAAGGCCATTCTCACCCATGCTCATGGGAGCTTAGCGGCGGCAAAATGCGCCAATGAGTGTGGCAACGCCCGTAGTGGTTGTACTCCCTTCACGGAGTGTCGTACGCTGGCCAACGGCGCCTTCGACGGGGTCTGCTCGGCCTGTCAATACCAGTGGCACGCAGTGCAATGTTCGCACCATGCGAACAACCAGCAGCCGCCGAGCAAGTCCTTGGACGACGACGACGATGACGAGAACGAGGATGAGTGACGAAGCGCTGCGTCACCCTTTGTGCTGCCGAGGTCCTCTTCATTCTCTTGGCTAGAAACCCAGAAGGATCAATAAAAAGGTTCTTCTAGACGAGTTGTGTCGAATGACAACATAACGGGGAGTTATTGGCATTGAAGCAGGGTGAAACGGGTTCGACTGTACTTACAGGTCCACTGGCCACCTTTGTAGCCTTCGGACGAAGAGGAGGGCCCTTGTTTCAGACCACCCAGCACGAGCTATCCGATGAAGTCGAGAACAGGCAGAAGCAACAGACGGGTCCAAAGGCTCGTGTTGGCTTCACCCCTAGAGGCTACCGAACCCAGCAACCACGGTAAGGTACGAGCTTTGCTGGGACCCTCGAACGATCGCCCACTCCTAGTAATAACCGCACCAGCATAGTCGCTATAAACGCTGTTAGTTACTCGCTAGAGGCCGCAAATGGTTACTGGGGAACGCTATTGGGGAAGGGGGCTTGGTTAATTCGTCTACTGTAATGAAAAAAAAAAACATGTCGGCCAATTTTCAAACATCATCCTCCGAAGCAGCCAGGCGTTTTGACTCTACATCGCCACGCTCCGTAGAGGCAGGAGCAAACCATGGATGCCGAATCATGTTGAATAATCCTTCGAGGAGCTGATGACGGGTCTCGAGATGTCGATGGCGCCGAAGTGTATCTGGATACTATTAGCAACGTCGGCAGATCGTCTGGCATATAGCAAGGGGAGGCTAGTAATGATATTATTTCATGGGGATATAATCAATGTAACCGATCAGTCGTAGCAAAGATGAAGTAGGCCTCATGTTATGAAACATTAAGCCACTTGAAAGCTCGGGACGATTACGCCATGGTTTTCACAACTACTCGCAAGTGACGACGAAGTGTGAAAGAAATGTCAACGCTCAAGAGGCAAGGGAAGACGATGCTATTCCCATTACTAACGCGAAGCGATGGTAATCACTTCATTTTCGCAGAGGAAATCGTCAATATCAGCTGGTATAGTCTTGAATAGTATTGCCCGTAAAGTCTCACCCGCGCAGCACATTGAAGAAGGATGTGATGAGACGATCAAGAAAAAAACATACAGACCCCCAAGAGTCGCTATGGCCTAACCTAGATATCTTGTTGGCGATGACACCGCGATCCGGTTGTGCCGTCTGCCGCCTGCCGCATTGAGGTCCTTGTGATATCACCAGACATCTATCCGCACCCGTCAGAAGAGATTTCATCTGATATGGGGAATGATCATTCCACCTGGTGACACTCGAAAATAGATTCAGACGTCACGAGTTATAAATTTGTTTGCCCACATACTAATTTAGATTGCCTACCTAGGTAGGTCAATCATTGTTCAGGAACTGGAGTTGTGACAATTTGTCTATCTCGTCTAGTCTTCTTAGTCAATGGTTGCGACATACAAGTATCTACTATTCACAAGTATTATCATGAATATGACTATAGTCCACGGTGGTCATCACACATGCGCTTGAGATGCTACCAGTGTTTCGTAGTCAGTCAGTCCTCATTTGAATGCAGTTAGTAAATTACCAGTCATGTATTTACCGTGTGGACCACTATCGAGGTAGGAGTATCCCCTTTGCCTTCATCCGTCTTTCAGGGAGTTCTGGGGTTTCGAGAAGTTCCCACGTCTTGCTGGAGAAAAAAACGAGTGCCTCCTGATGCTGAAACTTCGGAGAGCAATATCAACATATGGTAACTAGAGAGAAGGAAGAATAGAGAATGGTATCTTAAGTTCCATCATGTTGTCGAGACTGAATATCATTTTACGTGGACTCTCTTGAGATGTTTGCATAGAATTTTAACACGGTAGGGAATTATGTAGAAATTATACCCGCTGGTATCCTTCGTTAGTTGTAATGTAGGCCACAATGGTGTTGATGTTCATGTCATATCTACAGCTAGATAGTCGGCCACGACCATGACCCTCATCAGCTTCGCTAGCAACTACAAACAGCAGAAGGTATGGTATTACTAACCTAGTGCGTTTATGATATAATTAGCTAGTACTCTGGATATAATGAGCTGATTTTTCTCGACGACAAAGGCTCGCGCCCTGACTCAAATCACATCCCGAAGCTGTAATGTGATCTTTTCACTCAAATTCTAAAGTATCGCAATGTCTACTCATCACAATCACATTAAGACGATATACTGCGAATGCACCACGGACGCGAGCTATGTTCCCAGTCTCTAACGCGCTGATTAGGGTTTAACATGCTACAACGAATTCCATTCCACACGGGTTGCTTGCATCTATGCGAGTAGTGCACCCTCATGGCTCCCGCGAGACTCGGTTCTAGGGGCAACATATGTTTGGAATACTGCTCATCTGCAGCTGGTTTATGATGGCGATACGTGATACCTTGCGGTTCATGTTTACCTATATGCACACTTCGGCATCTCGATGTTCACCCACTATCAACACACCCACGAGCCAGCGAGTTTTTAGCTTCGCCGATCATAGGTATAGAGTCGATCTTAGTTTATATGGGAATGCTTGATTAGTTCCGAATCATAGTATAGATGATATGAAATTGAGCACGGCATAGCATACTCCGCAAACATAGTAGTTAGTCTATTTCTCAAGCAGCACTAGTAGCTATCTACGCTCAGTCCTCGTAGATCAGTTGCTACGACGTCCTCTATGATAACACCTATCCTTGATTCACCGAGAGATAAGGAGATCAACAGTGAATAACGTAAAGTAGTTTCCCCCTCCTCCTCTCCATCGTATCCGCGACATCCAGGAGAGGGGGGCTTAAATGGCGGCCTCAAGGAAGATCCACCATGTAGGGTGTGGCATCATGTATTTGACAGACTGTCGCCGAACATCTCGTCTAAGCCCATTGAAACACGGCACAGAAAGAGGGCAGCATATGCGAGGGGGGAGGGGGACGACACGTGGAGTTCTAGGTTGAGACGTATGTCGGCGTGACGATGCAGCCCAGCCACACAGAGCAAAAGTAAAGAAAAAGGGTCACCGCACTACATACACTACATGCACCGATCAGTCATGTCGTGCTTATTCTTCCCATCCCCTAGCCGGGGGGTTGACGACGAGGAAAATGCTGGTCGACCACGCGGTCGTGGTCCAATGTTCCTCGTGGCGCCGAAACTACCGGTGACGCCCACGGGTGCGCGCTTCCCACTTCGAGTCACCGGAAGCATCTACCTAGACTACTTGGCTTAAGCCTACGCCTCGCTTGTTTTCCCCTGATGAAGAAGGAGAGGGAGAAAGGAATGTGGAGAGAGCAAGACGGGAACGGGAGGGGATGAGGAGCATTTGTCAACGGCAAGCCTTCTGGAACACGAAAGTGCACCGCCATTCTGTGGCCTCTAGATTCCGTGGCGAGGCTCTTTCGCTGGCCGATGTAGTGCAATGTAGGACACTTCACTGTACGTACAGTAGGACATTTGATAGGAGGTGGGAATGGGAGAGAAAACGGTGAAGCAAAGCAGTTGTCTGCGCGGGTCCCGATGCTACCGCCTTACTCATTCACGCAAGGGTCCGGCAATACATGCTACCACCTCTGTATGTAGGCTGCCCAGGCTGCCCAGGCTGCCCAGGCTGCCCAGGCCATCAGACGGGCATTGGGATCATCCGGCGCAAAGTAATCCACTCACTGGCCTTTCCAGCGTCGCACCCAACCCCGGAAATGATACCGAAACCGAAAACACGCGAAAGCCGCAGAGAGGCGGATAGATGCAATCCCTGAAATGAAGATGGTGATGATGGAAAGAAAAGTCCCGCGCATTCCTAATCCGTAACCAAAGATTCCGATCTTCCATATTTGTCATTTTCGTGTAGCCATGTATGTAGCCTAGTTTATTATGTATGTATGTATGTATGTATGTATGTATGTATGTATGTATGTCTGATACTGTAGATATGGTATGCGCAGTTCGCAACAGAGGCGTGGCGTGTGTATGCAGTGCAGGGCGAGAGACAGAAAAAAAAAAAAAAGAAGCAAAAGAGCGCCGCCGTTACAACAACTGGGCGCCTTACACATTCCTTGCCGGTCCTTGCCGGTAATTAAAGAAAAAGGGGATGGCGTATGTAGTGTCGATCATCGGTCTCCGGACAACGTGGGCTTCTGGGGGAGGGGAGGCATTCACTTGGGATGGTGGGCCGAACAAGAACCAAAAAAACATCGACCTTGCTCTATCTGGAGCGCTTTACGAGATTCGCTGCGTTGGCGGTTGGCGCCCTGCCCGCCGTTTGCGGGTTTTCTAGGCCATGGTCCATTCGCCAACGGTTTTGGTCCCAGGAAATCCGCCTTACTGGTGTGCCTCGAAGCGGAGTCTACACTATCTATAGTGTAGGCCGCGAATCGTCAACTGTATCTTGCAAGCAGGACATACCTAAGCATTACTGGGCGCTCATGTGATTCCATGCAGGGAGAAGCGAATGTGGAGATTCATCGCGCAGAGATGTACTATGTAGAGATGCAGAGAGACAGTTTATTTCGGGATACAGAGAAATAGTAATAGCATCAAGTCGTTCAGAGAAGCACATCGATCTACCTAGGTAGGTAGGGCAAGTGTAGCTATTCCTAATGACGCTGTAGCATTGCTAACTATCAACGCCAGGATTTCGCGCGGCAGGAGATGGTGACATGTTGGCTACTTAGCAGTAACACTGGCATGGCAATAAGAATGATCTGATTTGATGCTTCGAGCTCATAGTTGTGCTTATGGCATTTATCGTATTGACATACTACATAGTACGTAAGTAGAAACCCGCACTTGTCCGGGGTAAGTGTGCGCTGGGCGGTCAGAGGTGGCCGGTGTGATGGATGGCCACGAATGGCCACGATGGGACGGCCGGCAGTTCCTGGGTACTACCTATACTCAGTAGTAAAATGCCACGAAGAAAAATACATGTGGCAAATGAAGGTGCAGCAAGCCAGAAGAGGCACTGAGCTCATGATACGAACCAATATTCTCCGAACACATGCAGGCTTCTGACGGCGGCTGCTGCTGTGCACGCACACGCACATTACACTATCTACTAAGTACTTACACCAATCCGTCGAACGAGGCATAACTTCCTATAATGGAAAGCCACCCGGCATTCTAGACTTATCCGTCCTGAGGGTCGTCCGATGAGGCTCAAGGTGGCCAGAGTCTCTCCCTGCCGCTTCGCTTGATGTTCTTTTTGGGAACCAGTCGGGCACAGGGGGCTCGAATTTGAACAGCAGGGCGTCGCACTTTTCCACCTATCACGGTGTTTAAACACATAAAGAATGCAGATGGCATCACGGCGCCACTCTGGAGGTGGCGTTGTTTATTTGGGACTTTGGGACTTTGGGACTTTGGGACTTTGGCATGGACTTTGGCATGTCGATGCGACACACCGTTGCGCTTCCAAGAGCCGCTATCATCCCAATTGTGGCTGTCTGTCGATAACATCACTAACGGTGGTTACTGGTCGGAAAGATCCTAGCGTGGTACTTTTCACATACCTAGTCGCGATACCTAGTGTACTGTACTGTCTGTAAGAAGAGAGAGCGTATTGGACCCCCAAACGCCATCCGGGAGATGGATGTAGGCGAGCCAAGTACCTAATGCAATGGATAAGCCAGGACGTACACTACGTAGTAGATAGTGTACTTGGCCTTTTACTTTTATTAGTCCTTACTCTCTCTAGAAGATAGTATGTACCTATTAGTAGTGTAATATTAACTAAAGCTACAAATGGTGTGACCTGCTCAATCTGGGTTATTAGTAAGAGGCAGGAGAGTAGGTAGTTGATGATTCGACTTCAGATCTCCCGAGTCCGTACCCATTCAAGGTCTCTACAGCGTACATACGATGTAGAACCAAATACTTACGCTCGTGATGCTGGTTGTCGAGGTAATAGTTGCGTGCCTTGGCAAAGGAATCAAAATGGGCTTGAACGGGGGATCCTGCATATGCGTGATCTGGCAATCCTAGTCCAAATACTGGCGATCATGATTATCTCGCTTCTTTCGCCCCAAAAGTGAATAGTGTATGCTATTTTCCTACACACGTCGATTTGAGCTAAATAGTATTGCTGAGTACGTATGAGTAGTGTAGCAGTTGTAGCAGCAGTGGTTGGGGTCTGGTAGGGGGCTACTGGCGGACGCCACGTCGCGGGGGAAAATATGGGCATCCTGAACCAGAAACGGTAGCAGCTAGGACAAGAGGGGAATCGTTAAGCGTACAGCGTTCCATTGAAAGCGGGCTAACGGAGCGGCGCGCAGGAGCCCAGAGAGCCGGAACCCTTGGGCTGCTGTGTAGTCGTCTCGTCTCCCTGTCTCCCTGTCTCCCTGTCTCCCTGTTTACATACTGAGTACATATAGTATGAGGCTATTAAGTAAAAGCTCAATCTAGTGTAATAGTAGTGTATGAAAAACTGTTGAACGTAAGCAGCGGAAGCTAGCTCGTATGACCCCATGACGCTCTCCACATGAGACTGACTGGCTGGTATTGAAGTAGGATCAGTTCTGAGAGGGATCTTAGTGTAGGTAGGTAGTCTAGACTGATGCTTGTCCGTTGCCTGAATCGACATCAGCAGCATTGATTACCAAGGACGCGATTCGTTGCTTTTCGCATGATGTTTGAATGCTGTCATGGCATCGGGTTTGCCCTGAAGTGGACTATTTTGGGCCACGTGTGTACCTAGTGTAGATGGGGACCTCATCCAGGCGTCATCCAGGCCCCTGAGGTTTGGTGGTCTGCCGGCGCCATTTAGCCAAGCGCAGATCTTCACAAAGAGGCTTTCTCGACGCCACACTCAAGTTACCTTCCCTCGTGGCACCCGACCCAGCTCGCTGGGACGATTGACAGACCCTTGCCGATATGGGCAGGGTTTTCGTGATGGTGGCTTGACGAGACACACGGACATGACAAGGAGTTGACCCGCCGCGACTCTTAGTTTGCGGTAATTTCCACGGGGCCTGGGCATGCAGCAACAGGTCAGACACATGACGGGGGAGACAGGGTTGTCACCTACCTGGTACCATGCCTATATCATACTGCTACAGTGCTACAGTGCTACAGTGCTACAGTGCTACACTGCCATACTGAGTAGTATAGCGTACACTATATACGTACGCTAGGTACGGTAGCAGCGTTCACTCTGAGTTTCAATAGTGGCTCAATTATATGCGACATTGCATAGTGTACCTACAGTATACCAGGCACATACTATGTATATCAAATCGTCATCAACACCAGGTACCGTTTGTCACTCGCTCCTCCGAGTACTGTAATACATGCAGCACAGTACGGGACGACAGTACGGGACGAAGTAGGCAAGCAAGTCGCGTGGTGATGGGAATTGTGGGAGCAAAGAACCAACAGTTTGATTGGTGCCCGGCAACGCCTCCGACATTACTAGTGTAGTATACTTAGTAGGTATTGTTATTGTTATATTGTACGTACTGCATTTCTGCCGCCACCGGCTTCTCTCGCTGCCGGCGGCAATCTGAGCCGTATTGCAATACAGTATTGCAATACACCACAGCGGCGTGGGGGACGTAGTGTAGTGTATCTACTGCAGATGCCTGAGAGCGACAAGATCTGGTTCTAGATCTGGTTCTAGATCTGGTTCTATCAGAACCGGCAGAGCGCCGGCAGAAAAGAGACGACCGGCAACTAAAAGTTAGGCAAGTCTTTAACTAGGTACTGCCTAGTCTAGGTAAAAAGGCTGGACCTAGAGACTGACCTAGGTAGTGTAGAGCAATTCATAGTAGGGATACATTATGCTCTAAAGTTACATATATGATATTAGTAACTAACTACACTACTAGTAAGTATATAGTTGCTATATCGGATACCGTCTCTACACTAGACTAGGTGCGCGCACCATGTAAGATTGGCATATTTGAGTGTTTCTGCAATTACCGGTTCCTGAGGGGCTCAATCCAGGGGTGTGCATTCGATGCCATTGCGCATAAACCACACAGATTACCGGTAGCAGGAACTGGTATTTTCCGAGGCAGCCTGAGCCTGAGAAATGAGATCACTGTGTATTAGATAAGAATTGGAGTAATACTGACTTCCGAAAGCGGTAATCAGGAACCTTTGTGTGGTTCCAGTGTAACCTGGCAAGACAAGGGAGGGGAGGGGGAGGGGGGGTACGGGGGTACAGTAGGGGGGAGAGACTCCATCCATCAATGACCAAATGCCAATCCAATAAGCCATGGGAGGAAGAAACGTCGATATCGGGTTTGCTATAATAAGGAGAATGTTCGAAACTACGGTACGAACTAGCCCCGATCATATCAGTAAGGGATATTGAACCCGAACAGAAGACCTGAACGTCACCCACCAATCCTGGTCCCGGCAAGATAATAACCGTTCGCTGATTTATTGTAGGTAAGATACCGAGTTTCTTGCACTACAGTAGTGACTTGTAACGTAGACCCGAGAGTGTGGTTTGGGATTGGAACTAGTCGGGGCGTTTATCTAGATTTAGTAAACGCTACTGTTCCCCTGGGCATATTTGTCGCAACCCTTATCCATACAATCATCACTATATTCGACCAAGTAATGTATTAATCGATACTGATATACGTAGTATGAAATGTCCTTTTGCTTGTGTACCTTGGTAATAAGCTGCTTAGTACGTACACTGTAGGTTTGATACCGTACTCTAGTAGGTACTTGCTCCATGGGTAACAAACCCTGAAACCTCATAGAGTTCTGAATTTAGGATTACCTTCGCAGTCTAGACTACCTGGTATCGTAAATGGAGAAGAACGCTATCTCGGTCCCGAAGTAAGCGTATATTTGAAGCTAAGAAATTAGTGTAGGAGCTTTTGTTACCAAACCAGCTACTACTTAGTATCTATTACAATGATATTAGTTAAGAGCTTTACACGTGTATCTGTATGTACATATCTACATGGACTGTGCTGCACATACAGACTACAGGGCCCAAGTGAGTTGAATCTGTGCTTAATCTCTTCGCTATGTCTATCTAGTGGTTCTCGATAGCAATCCTTACTCTAGTTTCTTATGGGTTTACCACGCTTCTTAGAAACACTACCTAGATCATTTTCCCTGTTCTCGTATTGCTAGATAAGCTAATGGGACGTCAAAAGTTTGGCTATTACAAACGTACAGAGGTCGTGAAACAGCTTGCAAGACATGCACTTGGTTAATTCTCGGTACTCCATGTCTAAACCAGAGTAGGCCAAGCTCTCGTCACCGCCACAAGCCTATACTTAGCAGTGTAATACTGTAGTGTAGCGTACATTTGTACAATAGTGTATGCTCGGTACGTTAAACGATGGTAGGTAGGTAATGCCTGTACTCAACACCATATGCGTACATCGCGGGGCAACGGCAATTATGTTTTACGATAGGTTCGTTACACTAGTGTACGGTAGCGAATCCAAGTACCTAGTCAAGTAGGTATATATCTCACTCGAGTGACTCCACTACCTACCTCGGTGGCCACAGAAGCCTTCCAAAGGTGAGGATTTGCGACCACACGAAACATTGCAGGCTGCGCATGACCCGATGGCTTGAGGCCTGTTTGGATCTGGAAGATCTGTCGAACTTCTCTGCATCGTTCCAGATCGCCGTCACATTGTTCATCAAACATATTCATTCAAGATCCTTGAACAAATGCGCGCGTGGTGTGGTTGGCACAACATTATGTTTTCTGAAACCCGAGTCGGCGACCATTAACGACCTAACAGCGAATCAGAGCGCAGACGGGCCGCACTGTGTTGACTTCCCCGAAGCCCAGAATACAACCCGGGCTAACCATTAATTAAGACCCCTTGTTCTGTGCCAAAATTAGCTAGGGTTACATCCCCAAATGCACGACGCCTGTGCGAGGAGTACGAGGGGGAGGGATCTCATTTTATCATTGGCGGGATAGGATGGGTTAGTTCTGGCAGATGTAATAGCAGCCATCTTATTATTGCCAATTATGTAACTGCACTGGATTATCCGATCTGACGTTCGGAAGAATCCCTTTAGATCTACGACGGCAGATCGCGATGATTGATATATTGGTATACTTGCCACGCAGATCATCGACGTATTCCATCATTATTGACGGCAAACGCTGACAAGGGTCGTTTGATGCCTGGGAGTATTTGTATTGTTCTCTTGGTGCTATAAGACGTTTTCCTGCAAAGCATCGGCAGATGGTCTAGTGAATTGAGGGCGGCTCTGGGTCATTTGTTTCGGTTTTTGTTGTCTGTGCTGTGACTAGCGAATACCAAGTAGTCAGGTACTGTGATGTATACATAGCAAGACCTTAAGAGGGTTAATGCTTATCGCCAAACAGTGCGGTATACGTAGAAAGTGCTATGATAGGTCGTTTTGATGGATACAGAACTGTGAAGGTTTGATCGCCGTTATTCATATTTATGTATACTTTGTACGTGAATTGCCGTGTAATAGGTAAATTGAAGCACCTATTTGAGCGGAAATGCAAAAATGGTGTCTTCAGCTGGCCTCTTGCCAAAGCCGTTACCGGATTGGGAGGTCCGCTTCTGCTGGTCCTTTTGTGGTTGACTGGTGGTTGGCCAGTAGATAATGAGTATAACGATGTGGCTGGCAGTAGGCATCTAGCCAGGATGTCTCAGAAAGGTAAAGCCTGGGGAGATCAATATGGAGAGAAATTTCAGTGGGACAAGAAGGATTCTTGCTCCCTTGCCGGTGAGTGCGGAATTCGTCCGAACATAATACCAGTACTACTAGGTAGTAAGTACGCAGTACAGTAGAAACTCGTAACATCGATCATGATATGGCATGGACTTCTGTATGGGGTAATTGCTCTAGACCCCGGTTTCTGCAAGGGAGACAGACTCTTGTTAACTTGCGTTACTCTCCGATTGGATTTCATGCCACCAGAATCAGCATCTTGTGTTCTTATGACCACGAAAAGGATCGTTTACCTATTCTTGACCGATAGGGAGAGGGAACCGGCGGGCTAGGCCTTGTCCTCCACGCTTAGGCATTTACGGATTAGCTATCAAGCGGTATGGCGATCTTGCTGGGCGCTTGTTGGGGCCACAAGCTAGCATTTGCTTGCTCCCTCCCTGGTATTGTCCCCCGTGCCCATCTCTTCTGCCCATCTCATACGTGCAGTGCAGGTCGTGCAGTGTAGGCAGTGTAGGCAGTGTATCCAGTGTATCCGTATCAGTACTGTACAAGAATGCCTAAGTTGCCTTGGCATGTGTTCATATAATAATACGGAGAATCTATGCACGATCTGGGTAGTAGCATCTATCTAGTGTAGTTGGAGTACTACTAGTATGCCTCGCTCCGTCAGGGCTCCGTTTGTCTCCCCGTTTTTGTGGAGTTTCCGCACATTTCGCCAAGTGGCTTGGTGATCTCTCGTTAAACTTTTCCGTTTCGGGACAGCTTCTGTCGTCTCATTGGCCGTTCGTAGCTCACTAGAGTTCCAGTCTAGTGTATTCATCTCATCCCTTCATAACCGCGGAGCGGGCCATGATCGGAGGACTCAGTATCCATGTTTATACGAAATATCAGGCTTAATTCAACTGAACTGCTCGTTATGTCCAGTAGACAGGTTGACGAGAAGCGCATGGCTCTAGGAGTCTTGCTACCCTCGGTCAACTCTTGTACACTACACTAGTTTACCGTTGTTTTGATCCACTCTGACGCATTAGCTTTCTACCCTCCTTCGCGACTTATTAATATGACTTGTGTACTACCCCTACTGTAAGTAGAGCTCGTTGAAGTTGGCCAATAAGACGGTGGGAGGCTCGTAAGTGTGTTCAATCTAGTGTACGGGAACGAGGCACTTAGAGCTCATCGTCAATACTTATGTTACACATACACAAGCTCTTCTATAGAAAGAAGAAAAAACTAATAAGTCATCAATATTTACATTTTAATTAGACAATATCTCGAGTCAATTGTCAAGACCTTCCTTTCCAAATAGTCCTTGAAGTTCAAGAGTGGCGAGACCCCGCACTAGTGTGCATTTTAGAAGTACGCAACCATCGACCGGCACTGTGCGCAGTGTTTATCGTCATTTTCTATACTCAACTCGACCGGTGACAGCACATATAATTCCTGTTCCTGCTCTCCACCCAATGCCAGGGGAGCCTAGTGTAGTGTAGTCAACTGCCATTGATCATAATTTGTCATATTATTTTATTTACTTGGCCATTAACCTATTGGCAAGCAACATATCAAGGTTACAGTAGAGCAAGAGTCAAGTTTCATTTATAACGAGGCCTACCAAAAGGTTGCACTGATACCTGATACGCCAAGGAATCCTTTGAACCTGCCGACCTAATGACAATGACATAGCTAGCCAACATACCACGGGTATAACATCAACATATTATTATATATAGACAAGGGTGGAACATACTGTAGATACCTAGTGAAATGGGAAAAGGGCATCAAACACATCCAACAATACCTACGCCAGTTTGTGCTAGTGCTTAAGACTTGCGTTATTACTAAAAGCATTTTGCTTCAGTCTCAAGTGTTATGGGGTAATTTTACCGGTTTCAGTATGTTAGGGTTATTAGAGAATTTCAATAAGGCAGCAAAATGTTGAAGGAGGTATTAGTTTGGCTTTGTCCTTTATATTGGAAATAGAGGGGCTGGTACACTACTGGTAAAGTCCAGTGGCTGGGTACTTACGCCCCACACACATCTGCTATATATGTAGAGGTACTACCTCACTATACTAAACTAAACTTGTTTTTTAATACTTAATGCATAATATATAATATAATACACCTATTATATTACTTATAAACCAATAGGTTATAAGCTTAAAAGCTTATATACTTTATTTTTAAAATTTTATTAAAATTATTTAATAATATAACTATATTAATTATTAATATAACTTTTATTATTTATTTTTATTTACTTTATAGCATTTAAAAAAAGCTGCTGCTATTTTTATTAAGCTAAAAGCGATAAAAAAAGCTAAAGATAATAATCTTAGTAGTGCATTATACTTTAAAGGTAGCCACTTTATTATATTACTTTAATATACCACTTATATTAATTTAATACTTTTTTATTTAATAAATTTTAAAAAAACTATATCTTTTTATATTTTTAATATATATTTATTAAAATATTATATTTGTTATTAATTACTACTATTTAATTTATTAATAATATTAATATATTAATTACTTATAAACTATATATAAAGTATAAATTATTTAAATTAATTAAATTAATTTAAATAATAAAATAACGCTATATTTTTATAATAACTAATAAATTAAATTAAAATTAATAATAATAATGCTTTAAATACTTAAACTTAAGCTAAAAACATACTTAAGCTTTTAGCTAAAGTTATTTATAAAAGATAAAAAATTTTTTACTAAATATAATTTTAAAACTTAACTATTTATTTTATTAATTTACTACTAATTTTTTAACAAAGAAAATTTTTTATACCTTACTTTTAAACTTAAATATAAACAAAAAACTTAACTTTTTTATAAAAACTTTATAAACATTAATTATTAACTAAAACTTTATACTTTTTTATTTTTATTAGATTTTTTAACTTATTTATTACTTTTATTATATAAAGTTTTTTTTATATTAATTTTTAAAAATATTAATAAAATTAGCTTATTTAGTTTTAAAGTAATTACTAAATTATTTATATTAAAATCTTTTATTAATATTAACTTATTTTTTATAGCAAAGCTTATAAAAATATTTTTAAATTTAAATTTTAATTTATACTTTATTTTAAGTTTTATTTTATTAAAATTTACTTTATAAAAATCTACCTTAAAAAACTTATTTTATTAATAAAATAAGTAATAAAATTAAAACCTTTTTAAGCTTTTAAAGTATTATTATACTTAATTTTTTTATTAAGTTTTTTTAATTTTAATAAAAAATAAAAAACTATATTTTTTATATAAAATATGCCGGCTTATTACTAAATAGTTTTAAAAAAAATAAACTAATTAAAATTAAAAATATATTTATTAAAGCCGATTTTTATAAAGCTTAAAAGTAATAAAATATTGCTTAATAAAAAGTTATAAGCTTATTTTATAGCTGCTATAAAAAAAATATTTAAAAAATCTTAATAAACTTTTAAGCAAAAAAAAAAGCAAAAGAAATAACTACTATAATAGCTAACTTATAAAATTTAATCAATAAAAAATTTTAGCTTATAAAAAGCTTTATATTTTAAAACTTATTATATAAATAAAAGAATATTTTTTTTACTACTAAAAAATTAGTTATAATACTTGTTATAAAATTTTGCTTAATTTATTTTAACTTTAAAGATTTAAATTTAAAAAACTATATTATTAGCAAACTATTTTTTTTAATAAGATTTTTTTTAAAGCTAAAAAAAAACTATTTTTTTTTTATTTTAATATTTTTTTAAACTAATTATTTTTTTATTATATAAAAAGCTATAAGTAAAAAACTAGTTAAATATATAAATTTTAGCTTTATATTAATAAAAATATAATAAAAAAAGTAAACAAAGAAAATAATTGCTTAAAACTTTATTAAAGCCTTTTTATTTGCTAAATAATATAGTAATAATAAAAACAATAAAAATAATAAAAATAATAAAAATAAAAACTTTAATAATAAAAAACTTGCTTTTATATTTATTTATTACTATTTTTATTATATTAAAGTAAAGTAGAAATTTATTAATTATTTTAGTAATAAGTATAACTATAAGTACTTTAAATAAGTACTATTATAGTAAAAAAAAAGCAGCTTTATAAAAAAGCAAAAAATTAAAGATATTTTAAATATAGCTTTATTAACAGCAACAAATGTTATAAAGTTAATAAACCTTATATTTTTAGCAGCTAAAAACTTAAACTTAAAAATAGTAAAAAAAGCATTTATATATAAGCTAAGTATTTTTATTAAAATGTTTAGCAGCTTTAAACGTTAAAGCAACTTTATTATATTATTAAAAATATTATTTATATAATTTATACTTTAAAGTTTACTAAATAATATTTTATTAGATTTTAATGTTTAAAAAAACCTATTAAAATTAAGTTTTTTAAATATATTTAACTTAAAAATAAAAAAGTTAATAAATTATATTTTTAAGTGTATAGTTTTTAATAGTAGTTATAATATAATTAGCTTAAACAATAAAATATTATTTAATAACTTTTAACTTTATAAAAAAACACTAATTTATAGTATTAGCAGCGCTATAATAACTTTTAAATAAATAAAAACTATAAAATTTATAATAAAAATTAAAAGATATACTAAAATAGTTATTATTAATAATACTATTTATTTTTTTAAGCTAGGTATAAACTTGCTATTAATATTATAATTAATTAAAAAAAAAGCAAAATTTTTATTTTATTATAATAAGGCTTAAAAAGCAGTAAAAAAATATTTTTTTTTTATTACATATAAAAATAATAAATTATATATAATTAATTAACTAAGTAATTAGCTTTAAATAACTACTTTAAATTTTAGTTTTTATACTTACTTTATTAACCCTACTTTATAAGTATAATATAACTAATTTAAATACGCTAATGATAAAAAAATATAAAAACTAATAATAATAATTAAAGGTATTATACTTTAAACAAAATATTATTTATATAAAGCTTATATTAATAGTAAAATATAAGCAAAACTTTATAAAAGGAAGCTTTTTAAAAAAATTTACTTTATAAAGTTTTTATACTTAAATAAAGCTAGTATATTAACTAATATATTAAAAGGCTATAATAAATTTATAAGCTAAATAGCTATTATATATAATTTTATTAGCAAAGTTTAAGCTGTTTTATTATAACGCCTAAAAAAATAGTTTTTAAAATTTAAAAATTTCTTATAAAAGTAAAAAAGACCTAAATAATACTGCTATTTTTTTATATTAAATAAGCTAAGTTTATATATAAATAAAAAATTTATTTATTTTTGCTTATAAAAAAGTATTATTATTAAATATTTAGCTATTAGTTAATATTAATAAAATAAAAAAGCTAAAAAAATAATATATATTTTAAAAAACTTAGTAAAGTTATTAATAGCTATAGCTAAAAAAGCTAAATTTAAACTTTTATTAAAGTACTAGCTAATATATATTTAAATAGCTGCTTATATATAAAATAAATAACGTTTTAAAAGAATATAGTTAATGTTATATAAAAACTAGTATAAAAACAAATTTAATTGCGATTATATAATAACTTTTAAAGTAAAAAGCAAATATTAATTAAATATAAAGCTTAATATACTAAAACTAAAAGGGGTTTTATATAAAATAATAGGTTATAAAAGTAATAAATTTTATAACTTAATAGTTTATAAGTTAAATAACTATATAGTTATTAACGCTTATAACATTATATTTATAAAGTATTATTTTTATAACTTTATATAAAATACTTTAAAACAATAAAAATTATTATTACCTTTTATTTTAAAAAAAACTATGAAAAAAACTTAAAAATAGGTTATATTTAATTTAACTTTTATAGATTTTTTTAAATATATATTTTTTAAAAGATTAAATTTAATTTTTATATTACTAAAGTTTTTTATAAAATTACTATTAAATTAATAACTATTAAAACTATTATATATTAAACTAAAAAGTTTAGTACTTAAAGTGCTAAATAACTACTATAATTTATATTTAAAAATATAAGGATTAAATTAAGTATATTATAAATTAAAAGTATTATTATTTACTTTTAAAATAGCTATTATTACTATGTTTTTTATTTTATTAGCTATTAAAATAAAACTAAAAAGCTATAAATAAGTAAAAAAAAATACTAAGTAAATAAAATAATATAAAGCTATAAAAGCTAAATATTAGTTTTTTATTAATAATTAAACTTAAATACTTTATAAGCTACTAGTTAAAAAAAATCTTATAACTAAAAAATAGATCTATAAGATTAAAAAAGGACTAAACGGTAAAATTACTAAATATAAAGCCTACTAAGTTATTTATAGTTTTAAATAAATTTTTAATAAAGATTATAATAAAATGTTTGCTTTAGTAATAAAACCTATAAGTTATAAAGCTATTTTTGCTATTATTATAGCTTTAAATTTTAAAATAAAGTAAATAAATATTAAAACTATTTTTTTTATAAAGAAATAAAAAAAGATATATATATTTAATAGCTATTTAAATATAAAGATAGTATTAAAAAGGTTTATAAGTTATATAAAGCTTTATATAGTTTAAAGTAAGCTTTTAAAGTATAGTATTAAATATTAGTAAATTATTTAAATATATTAAGCTTTAAATTATTTAATTTAAATATTAAAGTTTTTGCAAAAAGATATATATATATTGTTGTTTATATAAACGATTTTTTAATAGCTAAACTTTTTAAATAAAAAATTAATAAAATTAAAAAGGTTTTATTAAAAAGATTTAAAATATAAAACTTAAAGCTATGCTTTTTTTATTTTAATATAACTATTACTTAAAATTATTAAAATAAATATATTTATTTTAGTTAAAAGGCTTACTTAAAAAAAATAATTAAAAAATTAGGTTAATAAAAAGTATATATAATTGCTATACTTATAAATATAAATAAGATCTTAAATTTAGTAAATAAATATAAAGCTTTTAAAAAAAATGTATAATTTTATATAAAAGCTATAAGTTGTTTAATATATACTATGTTAAGTATTAAATTAGATATTGTTTACGTTATTTTTTACTTAAGTAAATATATAAAGAACTTTATATTAGTATATAAAAAAGCTATTAAATAAGTATTATAATATTTATATGGTATTATTAATTATAAGCTATGTTTTTAAAAGGAACTATAAAACTTAATAAAATAAATTAATATTAATTAAGCTAGTTATATTTAAATAAAACAATTAATAATAAGATATATATTTAATATAAGTAGTAATGTTATTAGTTAAAGCTTTAAAAAATAATAAAGTATTATTTTATTATTTTATAAGTTAAAACTAATAAGTTAAATATAAGCTATAAAAAAAGCTATATAGCTTTAAAGGCTATTATTTAAATTAAATACTTTAAAAGAAAATATAATTGCTATTATTATTTATAAAAATAACTAAAAAGTTATAGCTATAGCTAAAAATTTTTAGTTTTATAGCAAAATAAAATATGTTTTTATATAATAAGTTTTTTATAAAAAAGCTATATAATAAAAAAATATTAACTTTTATTAAGTTTTTATTTTTAAATAAATAGTTAATAAACTTATTAAGTTATTACTAAAAGATAAATTTATTGCTTTTTAAAACGCTTTAAGCTTTTAATTATAATATAAATAAGAAAATAATAGTTTTATGCTTTATAAATATTATTAAACTTTAAAAATATCTTTTTATTATTAAACTAAGCTTATATATAAACTAATTTGTTAAAACTTTTATTTATAAAAGCGTTTTATTTTAAAAAATTTAAGTTATTATTTTAATAAAACATAAGCAAGTATTTAAAAGTATACTATTTACTTTAATATTATTTTAACTTTTTTTTTTTTATAAATTTAATAATATTATTTATAAGGTTATTAATTAATATTATTAATATATATAATATTATTAATTTTAATAACTTTTATATATAATTATTATAAGTTATTTTATAAAAAGTTATTTTATAAAAAACTTTTATTTATATTAAAGCAAGTACTTTAAAAGATACCTATAAAATATTTATATTAATAAAAAATATTTTTTTTGCTTTTAAAAATATTAAATACTTTAGTTTTTATATTATTTATAATAACTAAATTATTAATAAACCTTTTTATATTACTAAAAAACCTAAAAATATTAAGCTTTAAAGTTAAAATTTATTTATAATAGTTTTAAATTTAAAATAAATTACTTATAATTTTAAAATACTTTAAATTAAAACAAGTAAAATTAACTTTATATATTTACTTTTAATTTATTTATTTTATAACAAATAAAATAAAGTAAATTAAAAAAATAGTATATTTAATACTTAAATAAAAAATATTTTTAGTTATTTTACTAAATTAATAAATATTAATAAAAGCTATTTTTAAATTAAAGTTTTTAGTATGTTAAATAAACTAATAATAAAAAATAAATAAAAAAAGAAAAAATAGCATATATTTTTAATAACTATTATTAAGGTAAAAAACTTTAATAAAAAATATATATTAATTTAAAACTATAATTTAATAAAAGTATTTAAATTAAAACAATAAAAATAGTGTTATTTAATAAATAATAATTATTTATTAAATATCTTAAAAATAAAAAAAAAATAAATTTAAGCAAAAAAAGTAAAAAAAAGTGCTTATTAAACACTTTTTTAAAACTAATAAAGTAAATAAAGCTAAAAAATTTACCTTATTAAAAAACAAAAGATATATAATTTTAAAACTATATATAACTTTAAGTATAACAAGAAATAGTTACAAACTAAAGCTTACGATAGCTTTATATAAATATATGTAGTTTAAGTAGGAGTATTGGAAATAGAGGGGCTAGTACACTACTAGTAAAGTCCAGTGGCTGGGTACTTACGCCCCACATACATCTGCTATATATGTAGAGGTACTACCTCACTGTACTAGACTAGACTTGTTCCTTAATACTTAATGCACAATATATAATACAGTACACCTACTGTATCACTTATAAACCAATACTTTAAGTTGGGGTCGCTTTACCGCGACCAAAGATACTTTGCATCTTTCCCTACTTCGGTGACCGTTGAAAGGGGGCTCGTAATACACATCGGTATCCATTCGAGGCAGAGAGATGTTCCTGCTTCTGACACCTGAGAGATATGAATTGATACTGTAGATGTTGATGCAGTTTATCAGAACCCTTAATGCAGTGCCACCACTGGAAGCCTGGTGGCTACCAACCAAGTGACGACCTGGCAGGGGGTTTTGCCGGAAGCGCATGGCAAGCAGGGATATGACCATTACTCTAGTGCTTACCCCTATAACCCCTGCTCCGGAGGGATAAACAAGCCGATCGGCTGGGACGAATAGTGTCAGGTTGTGACGTCTTACCTAGGTACCTACAGATACTTAGTTCTCTCCGGTGATTGGGCACCTATGCGCCTAAAGCATCTGTAGCTTCCATGTACTTTTGGTTAAAGGGGAAAAAAGAGGAGCGTCATGAGGCTCTGCCCTCTTATTTCTTTCGGAATAGAAACCCCTTTCTCCTACAGCACTTCAAGGGTTTATAGTGTTGCATCCAAGCCAGGAAATCACCAACCTTTCCAACACGCGGTCAGCCATGTAGTTGATTACCTAATTCTCGACAAGAAACCTAAAGTACATAGGTACATGTAGTTTAAATGGTATACACGCACACGTGGAATGAAAATGGTGTAGGTACCAATATTCATGATAAGACTTCATTCAATCTGCAAACTGTTAAAGCCTACACTAATTAAGGATTAGACACACCAAGTGAAGTGATTACTGCTGTTAGGGCTGCAAGGTCCTTTACCATCTTTCCATCTTTCCATCTTTTGGAGGTGGCTGTGGGCTAACCTATAGTTAGTGTAGTAACTGGCGATAATTAAGCAGTTGCGCAATGCCTTTTTACTATCCGCGTAGGGCTGAAGACTTGATTCTCGAACCCTGGTCAATAATAGGGCAAGTTGAGGCAACTATAGGGGTATCAAAAAAGCCAAGCATTGCACTGGGTCAATGATGAAGAGCAAGATCTAATACATTGGCGAGCAGAGGCCACTAGTGTACAGAAATCCACCAACTGCTTTCGGTTCCAACTTCCATAAGTTCACTGCTTCCAAAAACGGGACAGGAACATTGGTGTGAGACACCAAGAAATGTTGTTTCATGGGTGTTCTGGTCAGCCAAGCGAGAGAGAGGGAGAGAGGGAGAGGGAGAGAGTGTGCGTGCCAGTGTGGGTGGGTATGAATCAGATGGAACAGAAGCAACTTTGCGGCACCGACAGGCGCCCACCACGTGTCTTCAATATTTCAGTAATCATGCATCGACTTCCTCCTCAATGGGGGCCATCGTCTTACGAGTTACATATAATAAATGAGTGTGTATTATACGGTAGTGGGATGACATATAATAATGTGTTATTCGATTGGAAGCTCCATCTTTGATGACAGACTGACAGACAGATAGCCTTGTCCCACACGACGCACTCATATCTGTAAATAAACATCTTATTAGGTTCACGAATCTATTAAGCTTAAGGGCTATTTGTAGACAGCCTAAAAGCCACCAGACATGCAGGAGGTACGTAGGTACCTACCCCACACGCACAACGACACTACAACTCCCTACAGTGGTATCCCACTACCTAAGGTACATAGGTACCTACACTACCTAACATCCCACTACACACAAGGTGGCCCACTACACTAGTCTAGAGGAGGGTAATGCAAGGTTTATCGCTTTCCTTTTTTTGCCGTATACTGGCTAATCACCTTCGAGGATTTCAACCCACTCGAAATTTCCTATAGGTAAATAGAGAGTGTAAGAGTTAGCCTCTCGTTAAGCATCACACCGGACAGCCAAAAGGACCTGACATACGACCTTAGCTACGTAGATTCCACATGCCGTACTCGGTACTATCAAGCGAATATTTCTAGACCTAACCTACATAGTGTATGTAGGTAATTACTACCGTCTTCTTACTGATACGGCTTAGTAGTAGTATAGCCTTGGCCTCTCCCTCGTTGGGTATGAGTTGCAACTTGCAATTCACTTCTTCCCCATACGAATCAATATCTCGGACAATGGGACTTCAACCCCCGGAACATTCTTTAATCCTGCTGTCTGTCTTGCTCATGCGCACGCCCGGATACGGAAGACCCAACCTATTGTAAAAAGATATTGGTGTTGTTTGCATATACGCGTGCGCTCCACGTGGGACGAGACTACTACGTAGACATGATTCAGATCGAGGCATTGTACTTTGTCAGCGTGAGTACGGTAATTATCTAAATGCAAGGCAAGAGGGTTGTAATTATTATCTACGTGAGAAGCCGTGACGGGCTTCTGATGTAACATGTCATATTAATTGCACAAACTGATAACACTCATACCAATACTACTGCCGATATAGCCATGAGCCAGGTCAATTCGTATTGATTCGTATCTGATTGCTGAGAATAACACCATCCCGAGAAATAGTGCCTCTAATTACCTGCCAGTATGCGTCATGATTGGATGAGGGGATTATTTTCACAACACTAGACTAGGTAATTGTGCATAGAAGGATGGCAGTGCACTCTCACCATTACACCACCTATTACCTACCTACCTACTTACCTAAAGCCATGAGCCATGTGTATGTACACTACCTATACTACCACACGAAGCGGCGTTATCTGCATGGCCACCACTGTACACTACATCTTGCTTAAACCGTGGGGTGCGCATGTGTGCATCGCCGTCACATGGCTTAGCCTTGGCTAGCTCACGATGGCTTCGATAGCTTCGGCACCGCAATGGTGCAAGCTTAACGTCCGGGCACCCTAGACGATAGTAGATAGACTACACGACACTAGTGTAAAGAGGGCCCAGTCTCAACGGGGCCCCGAAATACACTACGATTCAGTTTTCTGTACCGGATCTAGACCCACTCATAGGCGTTTTCGAGCCCGTCCTCGTTTCCCTTTACTCGATTCAGAATTGTGGCTCTGCCGTAGGGTAGTGTAGTGCGCGATGGCCTAGGCCCCCAACAGATAGTGCACTGAAACTAGTACTAGTGTCAGTCATGTCGTCGACCCAAGGGATTTCTGGTAGTGTAGACTAAGACAAGTTAACGGCGTGGGCCCAGAAGTTCAATATGCCTGGTGATGGTTGGCGCCATGAGCTATCTACTGTAGTGTAAGATGACCGCCATCCCAAGTAGTACTTACCATGGGCTAAATAGTGAGTTAGGTTCGATTCCTAACAGCGCCATTAGTATTCGCTTTTAGCTCATTTGTAGTATGCTATAGCGCACATTATGGGTTATCCCGAGGCTATGGAAACTCCTTTCAGCCGGGCACGCCACATATACTCAGTAGACTTTGGATGGTCAACGGTTGAAGCTACTAGGTTAGTGTAGTGAGGGTACGATCAACATGATGGCAACATGATGTTATGTTGTCTTGCCTGCACTCCACTATGATAGAGCTAGCTAGACGAACGCCTCGCTCCGCTGGATGTGCCAGGACGTGGACCATATTTAGGAACTACAAGACAACATATTGATGCTTGCCATTCTCATTAAGACCTATACCGTTCATGATATGGCTAGCTCCGGAAAACGAGAGCAAAAAGTACGGTACACACTCTTTCGGATATGCTGCTTCGTGTTTGATGAGTGGAGGAGATGGAGTGTCAGCGCCTGGCGTTTCCGACCGGTTTCTTTTCAACAAGGAGAGAAAGACAAATACTGAGATTGTCACGGCAGGCAGTGGTGTATGTTGTTCTACAGGATCGTCAGTTAGTCAGTCATCATCATCATCATCATTATGCTTCTGTTTTCATGTCGTACTGGCGAGAATCGAACATCTCAGGCATTTGACATTTGGGCGTGGCCGACTAGGATGGGCCTGTCGTTCGCATTTCCTGGGACTTGGGAAATGCAGGGGCTAAGGTATCAAGAAGTGTATTTTAAGTACCATGCAGGACTTTTTTGGAGGCACCTACTAAGTCGTAACCCCAAGGCGAGAGAAGAAATGCGGAATAGGCATAATACAGTGCACAACTACTGATGTAGTCTAAATATACTGTATAGCTATATGACAAACAGTCTACATTACCATACTGCAGTTGCAGTACAAGGGCTTGCGACACAATTTCATACACCAGACAGTACATAGCACACTGGGGATACAGTATCTAGTATGAGTACCGCACGCCAACTTGGGATTTACAGGCCAGGATGCAGTTTAGTGTACAAGGCAATGGGGATCATTCCTTACTACAGTATGTAGTAGTGCACTGTATGTAGTCTGCTCAAGGTGCTAGAGCTGCAGGGGGAGTGCGGAATATTGGCGCCCTACATAGTAATAAGATTGATTCAAGATGGTGTGCCGTGACCGTGTGCATGCTGGTACATGATAGGCGCAGGCCGACCCTAAAAGTACATTGGAATTATCAAATCCACACTGTATTTACAGTGCAGTAACAATATTTGACACATATCTGCCCTAGGTACCTATCATGACGACGTTTGGTCTCCTCCCAAGTCGAAGACAGACAAGACAGACAAGACAGACAAGACAGACAAGACAGGCTCTGGTTGTTCAAGACAAATTAAACCCTGCAGAGGACTTTGTCATGTCGGGTGGTTTAGTTTAATAACCACACATCACTCTATCACTCTAGTATCTACCTATCTACCTACCTTAGGTAGTGTACACTAGGTACCTAACTGTGCGCTATTTTACTTGCCAGTGCTCGCCTCAGTACTGCTCCGATCTCCCGTCTTCTGGGTATTAATCCATACAGTATTCTACACTCCATGAAATACCATCGGCAATCGATGATGCGAAATGAGACCTCTTTTGCATTCCAAGGCAGATGCACTCTACTACCAGCCAGGCGGCATGGTACCTACACAGTACTGTGATTATACTGCAATACGTAATACTAGGTACACTACATAGTAAATGCGTAGCCATCGAGCCGGTGCCTGCTTGAGAAATTCGACAACGTTGAAGGCTCTCTGTCAAACGGTAGTGGTAGTGGTAGTATACACTCTAGTACATGTCATGAGGGACATCTGCCCTACTAGTAGATGCTGCCGCGGGCAGTTCAACCATACCTACTAAGTAGTGCACACCCCATTACATACCTACAGTACTCACTTTGTTAATATCACACCATCAACTTTTCAGAACGAGGGAATCCCATGCTTGTAATATAGAGGTACCTACACTGCTATGTAGTACTTAGTAGCAAAGAGCTCTGGCCCGGCTTAGTGAGTGTGTGAGTAATTGTGTGAGTAATTGAGTGACTAAGTGCGTGAGTGACCGGCTGTCGTCGTTGTTGTTGTTGTCGCCCACTTACAGTACAGTACCGTATACTACAGTACTTACCTCCTACACTAGATAGGTAGCAGTGTACACCGGAATGAGAAGGACGAGCTGTCTTTACCGCCTTCATCCCATGTCCATCTACTAGTAGACATCCCATCCAATTCCCTCTCCTGTAACCCGTCTGCCTCCCACCCCTGTCGTAACTCGCTTCACCATGTCCTGCCGGGAACCCCCCCTGGAGCTCAGCAAAAAAAGGAACAAAAAAGGGAGAGGGACATGACAGGGGTGGTACGTACCGAGGTACGTACCTACATGGGACCCCCTGTACACTGTGAGTTGGCGTACCTTTGTACTTGGTATCCGCCTCGATCGCCTGCCCTACGACGACCCACACAACTGATGGACCTAGATCCCGTCTCGAGACACCCACCTACAGCCAGGCCAACATAACGTGTGGTCTACACGCGGTGTCCTACTCTAGCTTGTTCTTGTATAATATGAGTCTTGAGCCCCCAAACATCGTCACTGAGAGAGCCTCCTTCTATCCATAACTCCATAACAACCGATCAACACAGTCTTCGATATAGTTTCTACTCGTCGTTGTTCTCTTCGTATATATCTATCTCTCTATCGTTCCTTATTTTCATACAGGATACCCAAAGCATAGCTATCATTTCTCTCTCTTCGTCTCTATCTTTCACCTATCAGCTATTTCAGCAGTACGAATTTCCTCGGAAGAGACAGAAGAAAAGGCATTACAATAAAGACGGACGGCGAGCCTCGAGGAGTCACAGTAGCCCTCGACCAGACGACTACGCCAGTGTTGGATTCGTACAAGTACCCGGCGCGCTCCACTCAACCCAGCATTACCTAGGCTTGGTGCCTTGAACAAGTCGACAGCGCTTGTTGTACCTGACCCTTACATACGAGGCGCGAATGTGAGATCTCAATTCTTTCTCAATTCTCGTTGCGTCGTTGGCATCTCGACTCGTGACACTGACCAAGCCGCTATCCGCAGCGCGCTTTAAGCGATTCGAGAACTCTCCCTCCCACACTTCCGCTAGCAGCTACAACAACAACAACCAGAAGGAAGAAGATATGATGGCATTGGTACCCAATCAGTCCTACAAGATGTTCCATCGGCCGAGCCACGAGCAAGACTTCATGCTCTTTCCAGACTCTTCAGCACAAGCTAGCTACACATCACCGATGGACATGAGCATGAGCCCCAATGGCTGGGGCTTCTCTCGAAGCCCGCAAGTTAACACACACCCGGCTTTCGAACACGGGCCAGCACATCCTGACGCAGGCACATTTATGTATCGCGGTAGAACGTCGCCAGGCCTGTATCCCGACGACGGCGAGCTTCGAATCCCGTCTTCCAACCTTTCCACAGCTTCAGCGCCGTCGCCATCCTCGACGGTGGGATCACCAAATTCAAATCACGGGCAGTCGGGCTTCATGCCTGAGTATACCACGCCCAGCATGGGCGTGAACCCAAGCATCGTAGGCTCAGGCGATTACTTTACCGGGACTGAGTACTCGGCGTTCACTGGCCCAGGTATGGAAGATTTCACCATGACCTTCGACAGCAAATCCACGTTCGTTGGTGAGTTGGCGCGAATCCCTACTGCAGCCATTACCTGTTGAATCTGCTTTACTTTCTCATTTTTCCTTTTCTGCTCATCTTGTGCCAACCAACGCCTCAAATTTCTTGATAGAATCTGGTTCTGGTTGGCTTCGGGACGAGGTCCTCGGCCTGGCTATGCTGGCTGGTTGCAAGTTGCAAGTTGCAGGGGATGAGCATCGTCCCTCCAACCCTGACACGCCCACGGCCATGGCCTTGAAAGGGTGGGGTTCCCGATTCAGTGAGCTCCACCGGGAGACTCCGGCTGGAGACAGCACACCAGTTGGTCTGCGCCTCACTGAAGCTGCACATTGCCCCACTTGTACTCTTCACTGCCACTTCGCTTTCATGAGGCCTCACCGTCCTTGGGTTTCCTTTATGGAGCCATGCAGACCGTTATGATGGAGAGAGTCGGTTATGCTAACTCTGCGTTTCTTTAGATCCATCCTTAATTCATCCTGAGATTCGTGGTTCAATGGCGCCGCCCATGTCAGCATACGACCACAACGGCTACTCGCCTCAAAACCCCTATCCCCAGTCACCAGCTCTCTCTGGTGCGACTTCTCCGGCTTCCGTCTTACGGACCGGCTCCCAGTCGCCCTATATGCATGCGTATCACCAACAATATAGCCCGTATGCCATTCCTGCTCAAGGAAGGCGCCCAAGTATTTCGTATCAACCGCATGCCAACGCGCATGAGTTTGCGTACAACAGCGATGAATCCGAGAAGAAGCAGAAATGTCCCCACCCGGACTGTGGTAAGACCTTCAAAGATTTGAAGGCTCACATGCTTACACATCAGACGGAGCGACCCGAGAAGTGTCCCATACTCACCTGTGAATATCACGTCAAGGGCTTCGCACGCAAATACGACAAGAACAGGCACACTTTAACCCACTACAAGGGCACCATGGTATGCGGCTTCTGTCCAGGCTCAGGCTCCGCCGCCGAGAAGTCTTTTAACCGCGCCGACGTCTTCAAGCGCCACCTGACTGCCGTTCACGGCGTAGAACAGACGCCACCAAATAGCCGAAAGAAGACCTCATCATCCGCTAACAGCGGCAAGAAGCTGACCGGTTACGCCCCGGACGCTACAGGAAAGTGTTCGACTTGCTCGGCTACTTTCTCCAACGCTCAGGACTTCTACGAGCATCTCGACGACTGTGTTCTCCGTATCGTCCAACAGGAAGACCCTGCCGAAGCCATCAATGCTCAACGGTTAGCTGAGGTGGAAGATGATAAAGATGTCCAGCACACGCTGGAAAAAACCAATTGCCACTAACTGTGCAGCCCATCTCCCACTCGGATGACGAAGAAGACGATGAGATGGCTGAGGAGGATGAGCTGTTTGATGAGGCCGGTCAGATCAGGAAGCTCGCCTCTCCTGCCAAGAGGAAGAGCAACCCTGCCAATGGTGTCCAGAAATCACGGGGCATGACACATTCCCGCGGTGGGGTTGCAGTGTCGACGAAGACCAAGGGTCGCAAGAATCGGCAAAACTACCCACCGTCGTGGGGGTTTGATAAGGGGCAAATGACGATGAAGAAGCGAGTGCTCACCGTCTTTGACGGACCTCGACGCCTCGCTAAGGACGATATGATGCTTTCTACAGAGCACGAAGTGCGTGTGAAGTTGTCGGACGGCAGATCCTATGTAACGGATCTAGATGTCAACACTATGAGGCGTGCCGAGGGCTTTCTCAGCGCTACACCACAGGAAAAGGGCCTCTGGATTTCAGATGACCCGACAGAGGAGGACATGGCCCGAATGATGGAGATGAGCCATCGGTGATTGCACCGTGGGCCGTTCCCCGTACATACATACAAATCTCGCGTCTCTACCTAATCCCCCCTCGCCTCAACATATACCCCCGTACCATATCCCCACCTAAAATAAGGACACATTGACGACCGACATGATCAAAACACCTATAGAAGTTCCAGCATGGCCGGCGAAAGGAGCCGGTCTTGGTTGTATATTGAAATCTTTCTGGATGAAGAAGCATAAGGGGGCGTCTGGTATACATTGCATTGGTCGGGAATGGCATCAGTGAAAGTTTCCCACGAGGACGAAAGCCGGAGGTAATCTTGTTGGGCGTTCACGGGCTTGTGAGCGAACCCTTTCGTACTGGTATTGTCTATTTTATTTTATATTTTCCATGACGGTCATACAAGTCTAGGTCGCCGAACAGTGCGCCTGGCGAAGATACCCTGATGTAATAACACCATCTATACTTTGTTCATAATGGCGTCACGAAAGCAAATCTCTCGTCTTGAGCTTATACCAATATCAGATCCTTCTGTCTCGTCCGAGTAGTATACAAGTGAGATGCATTTTGTAGGATGCCAATCGTCAATGCACAAGGCTCCAGGCCGACCTGAAACCGTGGGGCTTCGTGAATGCTTGCATACCAACAGAAGTCTCTGATTGGCTAGACTGCTACGACGGGGGGAATAATAACGCGGTAGGTACTTAGTAGTTCGTTATTCCCTGACACATGCCATATTGTTCTCGCTTGCCTATCTACTTTGTCCATTAATTTTTTGGGGCCGGGGTATCCTGTCTCAAGGCAATGTGAACTAACTTCTTTAGCCTCAAGGACCCTGAGCGGAACCGGAGTTGACGACGGTCTGGGTACCTACCGTACCTACCTCACCCTACCTGCCGGGTTGTACGGCAGTATGCGTATGCAGGTAGAGAACGATGACACCTGAACGCTGAACCTTTTTGCGGGTTCTATGGTTTTTTTTTCAGCAGACACGGAAGCCAATGACAAGCTTGAAGACCGGGACCCGGAACTTCGGATGGGGGTAGCTAGGTAGGCGGGGGACTTATCTTACTTACCTTGCCTTTACAGAGTGTAGGAGTGTAGCAGTGGAGCAGTGTAGGTACTTGGGTATCTACCTAGGAGCTTATTACTACCTGTGTATTGAGCACAGCATTGCATTGGGTACCTAACATACCTACCTGTAGCATCCTACAGTGTGCACCACAGCGCGTACACCACAGCGTGCAACATACCCAATATAGGTGCGTGCACAGCAGCATATTGTTACCAAATGGGAAATCCTTGCGCGCTCGCATCCTCAGTACGCCTCAGTAGTAGTGTACTCTCTCTCTCTCTCGGCAGCACCGATGCGCGTGCGCTTCATGTTAGTCAGTACCCCATATTGATTGAAACATTTATTTATCTTACCGCTCAATTACATCAATACTACCCGCGTGCCCAATCAAGGTAACACGTAAAGAATACCCAATCCACTGTATACCTACACTCACTACACTCACTACACTACATGGGCAGAGAGTTAGGTACAGTACCGAGGTAGTATATAGCGATTCATGATTAATTGGTTTTGTTTTATCGCCCGTTGTTGATTTGGGATTAGTGTACACTACAAGACCGACAATCTTCCCTTCTTTTTTTTTTCTTTTCTCTCCACCGATCTTGACCCTTTTCAGCTCTTTCCCCATGATTTTCCCTTTTGCTTTTTCTTCTTCTGATGCTCAAGTAGTGCAATGTTTTAGACGCCTTAGTCTATGGTACCTACTGACTGTATGGGCGATGCACACAATCAATCAATGATATCATGCCATCACAAGCACATGACGAGGCCTCCGGTCTTGGTGTCGGAGGACGGGCTTGGCCGGACAGACCGCCCTTCTTTTCCTTCCTTTTTTCTTCTGTTCTCACTTGTCGTCATGAGTAGTGTACTTGATCTACTGTACTTGATCTACTGTACTTGATCTACTTACTTACACTTGTCCAGAGGAGAAGAGGAGAGACGCCCATATTGAACCCCCCCTCACCCCCCCTTCTCAACCTTCTCAACCAACCCAACCAACCCCGTGGTTGTGTGCCTGGGTCTGCATCAATATGCCACGGCGTCTATCTACTACCTAGTGTGTAATATGTTTCAATGCTCTGACATACATACATACGCATGCACTATATGTACACTACTCATACATGCCTACACTAGCGCCTATGGCGGGTTCTCCTCTCGACCGGTCTGGGAGGGAGGAAATACATACAATCGCTCCTCGGCGCCTAGCGCGCGCGAGAGCCTTCTATCTCATTGATTTGGTTCAGGATTTTTAGTTCACTTCACTAACCAGGTTACTATGACATTACCTACTATGTACACTACTATGTACACCAACTCGGTCCATCGTTACCTGCCACGTACCAGCTCCGCGGGACTTAGCGTAGGTACGCGAGAAACGCCTCATACCTGGTGTACATACACTAGAGGTGCCTAACTATACTGCCCAGCGTACCTACTAGTAAGTACAACGCAATCGCTATACTCTATAAGGGTTCTGGGGGTAAGAGTGCTTCTGCTGTCATAAGACACGGTAAATGAGACAGATTACGTCGACAGGTACTGTATCTAGGCATAGTGTATGTCTAGGCCTATCTAGGCTTCTTGCACCACAAGGAACACAGGTAGGTACCTTCATTTAACTTCTAGATATGTAGTCTACCATCCTATCGTCATCAGAGACATACCTATCTAATGTAGTTTGTGTCGAACTTCCGAAGCGAGAGGATGCGCGTATGTGGTATATGTAGTATAGAGACTAATGCCCGTTGACGTGACCCAACCCATCTCGGCTTTAGAGCCTCATGGCCGAAAGGGAGAGAAGAAAAGAAAAAGAATCAAGCAGGTTACGAGGTACCTACTATACAGTACCCTTTTCCATTGGCTATTGTTGAGGTCACTCTAGGAGCTATCTCTCATACTGTGTTGAAAACCTCCCCTCGGATACCAATAAGTAGTGGTATCTAGATGCCTACACTACCTAGGTAGGTAGACATGATATCAATGTAGCATAACAGACCTACCTATACACTACGTAAACTTGGAGCATACATTTTACCATAACCGCCCCCATCTCGTCTACCAGGTTGTGAAATACGGCAAGCAGAGATGATTGATTCATACCAACACAATATACAATACCTACATCATCCCATTCCGTGAGAACTATCAGTCGATTAATTTCCTCCCCCCCCTTCCTCGAAACATACATGGGCACACCTATGCCAAGTGGGGGCTATTCCGCTGCCACTACTGTTGGTAAGACTATAGGTATATGAGTAGGTATGGGTACCGTACACACAGACACTAGATACTGTACACTACGTGAATGGCTACCGTTCTCCGGTAGTTGACAGTTGACAGTGAGACGTGCATGTTAATCGAAATGAGCCAATTACTGAAAGCGGCAGCACGGCCGTTGTTATTGTTGCGCGGTCTGCAACTAATTCCTAGTCTACACTAACATAGCATACTTGTGTCTTGCAGTGCAGTTCTGCTATAAGAAAACAGGTCTATTGATTTCTAGTCTACTCTTAGTTACCTTGCTCTGACATACCACCGGCATGCCTGGCTAGTAACCCAGTTGGGAATTGCTCTATGAACGGATTCCTCATGGCCCATAATCACTGTACGCCGTAAATGCAGGTACCATCCAAGATGCTTCATCTTACTGCTTGGGTTATAGTGTAGATAGGCAATCTTGTGGGTCTCGTGTGTCAGGAAAAAAAGAGGTCAGACCACAGGATGAGCTAGCAAGCTGTAAGCAGAGGGCATTATATTTTTATTCTCTTCTAATGCAGGCAGACCCGGCTTATTGTCTCGACTCTTATCAGGTCATATCCAACGTCCCGAGTCCCAAAGACGTTGCTCCGGTAGGGAACTATGACAGTCGGCTTATTAAGACCTGCCGAGGTCGAAGAAGTTCGCTGTAGTGTATCTCTCCCGCAATAATATCTCTGTTATATACCCGTTCGCTATTTTTAGTCCGATTATTGGTCTTATTGACGGGGTATTCTCCGAGCGATTGACACGTTGTCGGCAGTGATCCCTGGAAGGAAAATCATTAACACTCGCGTTATAGACCTCAAGCCCTTTATCCCAGACTTTATAGGGTACACTAGATGTATCAGCTCGATTTTCTCCAGGATTCGCAGGAACTAGAGAGCTTCGTTAAGCTTCATTCCGCGTTAGATACCGGGCGTTCCTTAATCGCACTATATGCGCCGTAGCACGACTTGTATATATCATCTATTATGCTTGAACGTCGGCGTAGTCAAGGCATAAAGACTCGCTTTTGGCTCGCCTGTATGCAGAGGCCACATGCAGAGCATAAGTACATAAATTTACCCGGGTGAGGAATCTCGGGTACCTGAGCCCAGTACCATGGCTCAGCTCCCTCAGCCCGTGGAATGGGGTAATTGCGCGATCTTTCCCGCAGCTAGAGTTATACCTGCTTTGTGTTATAAGGGTGAAACTAATGGTGAGGAATAAATTATATAGTCACTAACCTAGGACAATCAAGGCTTCGATGTCTAGCGATGCTGAAGAGCAATATGGGGTGGTGATGTTCAGCAATGCCATTGAATAGAACGTGCTTCGCTAAGCCACACCTACCCAACCATTGGTCTTCATGCTCAGGGAAGAGAATGCCGGTATTCTGTATCTCTCTCCATTGTCGTCGGGGTGATGTTATGTTTACGCCGGAGTCTTCCTAGGGACAGGACATGACATATTGGATCATCGTCTGAGTATATAAAATATCGATATCAATGTCACCCGTTATCCTGGGCTGATCCATCGCAGGGTGACTTTCCGTATCTTGATATAACAACCAATTGTATGATGTAGATGCGATTAGTTCCGAAGCCCCTTGTCCCTGTGCTCTCTCCCTTCCGAAGCTTGCCATCGGGATCGTGTATCCCAGTTCTCACGTCTCCCCTTGCTCTTCACCCCTCAGCTTCCCCCGTGTTCATTCTCATCGGAATATCAAGTTATAATCCCTGCTCCGCCCGAGATCCCGTATTACTGCTCTTACCGAGTTGACCCCCTCTTCGACGTTGCTATCGCCGGGGAGAGGGCGTATTTCTCAGGCAGATAATAGGCAGATTTTTACATATTGTTATGCTGCTAGATGTATCCGAGGATGCCGAAAGGCTTACAAATACGCAGCTGCAAAAGCACTGCTACCCCTCGCGAGCCGAATACTGCGGTAGGCACCGGTTCTTCCACTCGTTAACCGACCTCACATGCCCATCCAGAGATACCCAGCGACTAGGACGGATGTGATATGCCTTGGCGTGGCTTCCCGGTTTCGGTGTGGTTTCGCCGCGATATTTGTCCTCCTCAGAGTTTCCAGGGTTGTTCTCGTTGCTACCACGATGGTCTATCATAACAATACTGTCAGGACCCGTGAATTGAGGCTACAATGCTACAGGAAAGCTGTGTGTGTTAAACCCCAATATTTGGCTGTGAAACACGCGTTATTGGTACTATCCTCTCGTTAGCGAACAATAATACGGTATGAAGCCTGGCCAGCAAAATGCATGCGGCTGTACATAAAACCGAAAGAACTTGTTGATACCATGCCGGCATTACTCTTCAGGGGGAGGTGACATCGGGCTGGGACACGAGAAGGTGATCTACGCCGTCGATTGCACCACCAACATCCATGCATAATCATTCAAGACGGAGGAGTCCCGCACAGGATATCTAGAAAATGCATTTCGGTGGGTTGTCCATCACTACAGGGTAATCAGCCGCCGTGAAGGTATCATGGCTGAGTGAGTACTACTTGAGATATTCATGCTATATTTAACTCGTAATGCCATGAGGTATGTGGCTGAAAATTGAATGAAGTAGGTGCCTGGTCAGAAACTACTCGTTGTTTGTCCAGAGACAATACGGAAGCAGTAGTTATGTCGCATTAATTTTAGCATCGCACGATACCTGACATGATGATAATGAGCTGTTCTAGATAATAGTGCGAGGCTCGGCAGGTCACAAACGCCAAACTCCCAATACTAATCGATTGACTAGCTATAAAATCTATACCAGTTCGGGGACGCCGGGATGGCCCAATATGATAGGGGAACACTAACACTAGAACTATCATGGCTATCGATGTTCGACTTCTTGCACAATCACTATCCTCCCTATGTATCCTTCATGCGTATTAGACTTGCGCAAAAGGAGATGATACTATTCTCAGATCGGGTGACTGTACTAGGCTTTGAGTTGCCACTGGGCCAGGCTAGACCGCCAGGAAAATATCGTGATCACTTTGGACATTGGGCCGCTAAAGAGAACCAACTTTCCAAACTCCAGAACCTGGTGGCCAGGGCCTTCACAATACCCAATCTCTAGCCTGATTATTCGGCAATGAGCGCTTCAATGTCTATCTAGTTTTCTACAACAGCTAAGTGATATCAATATTGATTTTCTGTGCCACCTGTAATGATAGTGTTTTATATCACCCACTGTATGTAATTTCGGGTAATTCAACACCATCGAATGTGTGTAGGGGTCTGACTTTCGTAGATGAAGGCTGCTAGAATGTTTGGGCTACTGAAAAATGGAACTGAATATGTGAATGACTTGGAAACTAATAATTATATACCAGAATTTCATAAAGAACACTCGAGCTTAACCAAAGAGATGCCATCCAATAGTATAGAAAGCGACCTGACCGTCCGTTATGTAAAGGATACCTAATCCCTAGTACATATGTAAGCCCCTCAAAATTGCTCTTTTTCTCACCGTACTATTTTGTCTTTCGGAATACCACAAGCTACGAGGAAGCAATGTGTTGGGGGACGTATTTAGAAAAGAAAGATAAACAATACGGTGACGATCCTAGGCGGATGTCTTGATTCTCACAATATGCCATCTCAAATGAGGCTGGTGTCGTTTACAATGAGTGAGGTGCAGTGAGAACAAGGATACTCATAACGATGAGTCGCTGGTAAGACCTCCTTTGTCATCTCAAACGATAAGATGAATACAGCCCCTACCTTCCAGAAATCTTCTAGACTACCATCTCTCACTTCCATCTCATGGCTACAAGGCATCACATGTCTTTGTTTTCCCCGACTTAAAACTATATACCCGCGGTCTTGCAAGTTGTCACATTCACCTTGCCAAAGTGGAACAATCTTACTCACTCATATAGGGATTCGTCACGCGAAGCTTCAGGATGTAGAAAGACTTAAGAAAAAGAGGCAAGCGAGCCTCTTTCATCAGCACTAACTTTAAGAGCCATGATGATATAACCAACCTTCAGTACCGGCTTCCCTCCACATGGACTTCGAGACGAGTGAGCTATCATTCAAGCGAAATCTACAACTCCCAGGGAAGCCAAAATCCTCAATGTGGCTGACCGACTTGACCTCTTTCGTCCTTCCTTGAAAGGCAGGAAAACCTCATCTAACTCGCCATGGGCAGAGCGAGGAAAAAGAGCCGTCGCAGCCGATTCAACCCCAAAAACAGCAATGACAACGGCTCGAGGCATAATCTCGACCGCGACGATGACTTCATCATGCGTGGCGTCGAGCACAACAACCATGCCTTACCCAACCAGCGACGCGGAAGGGAATATAGCAACAACAGCAACAACAATGGGGAGAGCAGGGACGGCAGAGCTTCGAAGAAAGGCAATCCATTAGGCTCTTTCGACAAGAATCCCTTCACACCCCCCAACATGGACGAGGCGACATACCAAGATGAGCAGGGGTCAAGGTTCCAGCAGCCAAGAAATCGGAATCGAAACCGCACTCGCAACCGTAACCAACAAGGTCACGACAACTACTCCCGACATCAAGACGGTCCACACAACACTCTGCCCGCAAACAACGATGGCACTAACAACCACGCCCAAGGCCAGAGACGCACGCAGAAGAAGAACATCTTCACCCCTTCCATCACCCCGCCACCGCCACCATCACCGCAGCCCTCAAGCCAAGCAGGCCCCGGACGACCGCGTTTCTGCCTAGAATGCAGCGCAGTGCGGCGCGCGAACCTAACGCTGCGCGACTGGTTTTCGTCTTGCCTCGTCCGCGCCTCAGAGGTCCTAGACAGCTGGAGCGACGAGGTATGCGTGAGCCTGGGGTCCGGGGACGAGATGGACTGGCAGCCGGAGCCGGTAGTGCGGGTCGTGATCTTAACGGCCAATCCTACTACGGGTATGCCTTATAACGCTGGGGCCAGATGGCAGCAACAAGCACACGGTAATGTCGGAGGCGCGGCAGCGAACAGCATGACGACGCCGTCGCCATGGGGAAGCAGAGGAGGGTTGATACCGGGCTGGAACAACAACAACAACAACAACAACAACAACAACAACAACAACAACAACAACAACAACGTCGGCCACATGATGAACAGCGGTTACGGCTGTAGTGCATGGGGGCACAATCCCGCTTTCGGGGTGCCGTATGCGAGGATGATGACATCGCCTCACACATCGCCGTCTCTGATAACTTGAACTCTGCAATTTTGTTGCTGTACATCACGTGTCTTAGCACATCGACGACACGATGGATTGACAAGCTCCCAAAGAGGCTGGGGGAGATAATGACGCTTATTTGGGGAGTGAAAATACATGGGCCAAGTTCCAATAGTACCGGAGCTTTCTACATATTTAAAGGTTATGCATGAGACTATCTTGTTAGTTTCTCACTGTTTACAGGACAGGGGTATCGTACACATGCTACCATTTCAACAACCAGAACCACACTATAAAGCAGAATGGCAGATATTGCCTGTTCCGCCCTGGTAATGCTTGTTCAACAAAGCTGACACGGCGGAAGAATGACAGCACAAGGTATGATATGGTATATGTAAAGAGATCGTAATAGCATAGTGCGCACTGTTGAAAACATCATTGTATTGCGTCGGCACAGACCGAGCCTGAGAGATATCAGACAGATAGGTATGGACTTTCCCGTAATAAAATTCGATAAAATCACAGCCCAAGTCATTCCATAACGCCAATCGCCGTTGCCTGATGAAAACCCACCCGATGTGAGATAGGACCACCATACATTTTATGACAGTATTACGCTTCAAGTGCCTATTTCGGGCCTTCGTACCTGCCAATAACTTCACAAAGTCAGCATTGCTTTCAGCCGGTCAAGTTTAGTAGAATACTCACCGACAGCATGGTCACGCTCGTACGGTTCTGGAAATATGTTAGCTCTGCATGATTGTGAAATACATGTATGTACGCACCCAAGGTCCTGTTCACCAATGTTAGTCTGAGTGGCTTCTCATCAAAAGAGTCGGGAGAACTCACAGTTGTTCAAGTGGTTTAAGGCCTCCTTGGCGCAGTTTCTGTACCTCGGCCGCAAAGACTGTCTCAGGTGCAGCCGTGCTGTCTATACAGTTGGCCTTGATGGAGATAACAATACCGCCACCGATTTTTAAGAATAATGAGGCGTTCAAGAGTGCAATTCTCGCCTGATCAGGCTGTGCAACATCCTGCGAATAGCGTTAGAGAAATACGTCTTTCTTGAATCAAAACGTGATGGTCAACTTACGAGGAAGATGACATCTACCATAGGTATCAACATGCGATATTTCAAAGGATGGCGTGCGTCTTCAACGACTATAGAGCAAGGAGTTAGTAACTACCGTATATCGCAAACTCGCCGAGAGTTTCAATAAAATGTAAAAACGAGACCCAGAGAGGGTCAACAAGGTAAAAATAACTTTGGGGGCCATACTTGGTATTACGTTGGTTCTGTTTTGGGCCATTGTGGTCTAGGAAAAAGTTAGTGACAGCAACTATGGAGGCATCTGCAAAGTACTCACAAGGTCACGTCCGGATCGATGGCTGAACTCGACTGGTGACTGTTAGTCAAAATGCTGAATTAATTGCTAGGGCGGCTTTCTTGCCTGCATAGACGTTGCCGGTCGGTCCTACTATATCGGCGACTAGATGATTTGTAGTTAGTAACTGCCATTGACCAGTGATTACCCATGATCCTCTCGTAGCATGACTTACCATGGGATACAGATGTGCCTGACGCAGCTCCTAGGTAGAGTACTTTCTTTCCGGGTGCGATGAAGATGTTATCAATACCACCAATAACTGCTGCAGCCAACTTCGAACGGAAAGGGTTCTGTGAAATATCAGTTAGTGTTGCCTTCTGACAGGAGAAACAGCCCAGCAGGTTCTCGACGCTATGAGAGAGCAACGAGCCAGTGTGCCAAAAGGGTGCAAGAAAAGATTCGAGTGCGTACCCAAATTCTGTATTCAATCTTGGTGGACACGGAAGCACCCTCGGCATCTTTGGTTGTTTCGTCGATGGTGATTCGCTTCTCGCCATACTTTTCGCACAGGCATGTTAATACGGGGTTCCGAGTTTCGAGGACTCGCGGTTAGGGCATATCGAGGGCAGCGCGCTTCGACTTGGCTCAACCTTAGGGGCTAGATTACTTACTGTGAATTTGTTAGCAATGGTTAGAAAAGACTACTTGAACGACGAGGATAATACGTAAAATGCTACTTACCAACTTCGACACCCGGGGCAACGGAGCGCGTAAGAAGATCTATAAACCGAGAGTTAGAGCCCAAGCTCTAGAAAAGGTCGAAGAGGACTGGCAACGTGCGGCCAGAAGCGGGCAGGAGAACTCGTTATCGAACATTCCCTCTGCTCAACCCAGCCGAAGAAGGGTTAGATGGGAAGATGGGGAGTTACTTACGATCTTCCTTGCCTATAGAGTAGAGTTAGCAACCAATCTGTTGAGCCCGTTCGAAACGGCATGTGTCATGTCTATATCTTAAGACATAAACAGACCCGGTCATCGGTGAGATTACTTACCACGTGATACGAAGATACCGCCGCTTAATGAGAAGTTAGTACCAGGCCATCTCTGGCGGGGGCAAGGGGTTGCCATGCACACTTACTGACGATGCTATATCGGTAGCGTTAGTTAGCTATTCCATCGCAAGATTTGAAGCTTCACGTGAAAAATCATGACATACAGGTTCCACAACTACTCTGGCTCCTGCACCACCTCTGGCTCCTCCGCGACCACCGCGACCACCACGGTCACCACCTCGTGGAGCTCCACGGCCTGATTGCAACTGTTAGAATTCAATTGGCATGGGAGGACCGAGGAAATGACAAACCGCGAGCGCCGCCTCGACCTCGATCACCAAAGCCTCCACGGCTACCTCCACGGCCACCGCCTCTACCACCGAAGCCTCCACGATCACCGCCGAAGCCTCCACGATCACCACCGAAACCTCCACGGCTTCCTCCGCGACCTCCACCGAAGCCGCCGCGACTACCGCCACGGGGAGCACCTCTTCCACCTCGTGTGAAGGACATTGTTGTGTTTAGACTGTTTGGTGAGGTAATTGGAAGTTGTTCGTGCACCGGCGACAAATTGGTCGAATGTGAGAGCTTGCGACAAAAGTATGTAGCTATGCCTCGAAATAAATTTTCTAAGGCTCGAGCTATCGATATCGATAACGGAGATGGATGGAGCTTGCATTGTTGTTCAAAGGTGATCCAAGCTTTTCATTTTGGGGGCCACCGAAGATCTGCCGGTGGAGTTACATGACACTGATAAGGTACTAAGATAAGAACAATACTGGTTGATAGGTACCTCTTCTGGGGCTCTTTTGCAGCCCCACATCTGAACTCCTTCCCCCAATCGAAGCTAAGCCACGAGTGGTACGTACCGAGGGCTTAGTGAGGGCACAATTTTTGCTCAAAACCATTTTTACATCAAAGAATCTCGCCAAACACTTCAACCACCAACGACACCGACTCCATCTCAACTAACCACACACAGCACAGCAGCCAAGATGGTACGTTAGAACGCATTCCAGATCGCAGCATCATTCTCGTCGCACGCGAAAACACTACTACACCGTTGCACCGTTTCCCCGTTCCTTTTCGACACCCAGTTTCCTGCGAAATGCCCCCGGCAAAAAAATACCATGTTGAGGAGGGGATGTTGAAATTGTAGAATGGGCTGACGACGGTGTTTCTTGCTTTCCAGGTTCGATACGCTGCCACCGAGATCGAGTCCGCGAAGTCGGCTCGCGCCCGCGGTTCCTACCTCCGTGTTTCTTTCAAGAACACCCGCGAGACCGCCCAGGCCATCAATGGCTGGAAGTTGACCCGCGCCGTCAAGTTCCTCGAGAACGTTCAGGAGAAGACCGAGGCCGTCCCCATGCGACGATACGCTGGCAGCACCGGCCGAACTGCTCAAGGTACGACTCACGTGCATTCGTTGGAGGCTCGATTTCAATTGGGAGCTAGTGGCGCTTGGGACGAGACGAAATCTTGTCGGGCAGAGTGAAGAGCTGCTCCCGCGAATTGGCACTCGGATTTGAAACATGGCAGGCAGGGTGCTGACGGTTTTGGATTAATAGGAAAGCAGTTCGGTGTCACCCGCGCGCGTTGGCCCGTAAAGTCCGCCGAGTTTCTACTTGGTCTTCTGAGAAACGCCGAATCCAACGCCGACGCTAAAGGTCTCGACACCAGCAACCTCGTCGTCAAGCACATCCAGGTCAACCAGGCCCCAAGCAGCGACGACGCACATACCGTGCTCACGGTCGTGTATGTTACCACCGACATCCCGCATTGCTACTACCCTTCAGTCGAATATATTCGTTGGAACACAGTTCTAATCATGTTCGCTACAGATCAACCCCTACATGTCTAACCCTTGCCACATCGAGCTCATCCTGACCGAGGGTGAGGAGGTTGTTCAGAAGGCGGAGCAGGTTGAGTCCCGTGACATCCCTCATCTGTCATCTAGACAACGCGGTGCTCGCATCAGGAAGGCCATCACCTCGTCTTAAATAGACAAGGGCGAGTGATGTGACGATATGATGGCTGGTCGGTTGGGGATTTAGTTGCTTTAACTCCAGGTGTCAAGGCGGTACGTAAGCATAGGGTCTAGGTTTCTGGCATGCAACTTTCGCGAAACGAAATAAATATTCGTGGTTACCCAAAAATACAAAAGGTTCTGAGCATAACCGGCTCCATCGAGAACATCGCAGTGGTGTCGATATCATCAACACAACGAGTCTCGGATCCCTCAGGTTTGAGCTTCAGACCTGAAAAGTTCAGAAAGTTAGTATTTGCCACCTAGATCGCGGTTTACAGGACGCTCGCCTACAACGTTTGAGGCGAGCGCGTGCGCCATTGGTAGCCCGAGAAAGCATATTTGTCCCACTTTCATCCTCTATCGTTCCAAAGTGCACATTTGTAATGAAAATTTATATCACGACTATATCAGAGGTTTCCGAGGGAAACTAACTATCTACTAATGTGGCGCGTCATACTTAAACGAATCGTCTCACTAGGAGTTCCTAGTTATAGCATGATGCAGGGGCATTTTTATTACCTGCTGCTATACCCTGACCCTCGAAATGATATGGTGCAAAGCTATCCAGAATCCGAAGCATTGTCTCTCTTCATCGTCTCATCTCTTCGCCGGCCATGGTCTGCCCATGGTGTGAATAGAAGAGGTTCACTACATGACGAATTCCAAGATAAAACAGGCCGACGCTTGCCAACGTCACCCAGGGTACGGTAACGACATCTTGCTCCAAATCCAGGCCCTGTGATAACTCGTCGAAATATGTATGTCGTAAGTATGGAAATGTGCAGGGCAAAGCTCTAGCACCAACGGCAATGATACTCTCATGTGTACATTGTCAGTCAAATCGGATACTGGCTCAGGAAGGCAGACTAGCAAATATTGGGTCGGCGTCCCCACGACTGTTGCAAGAGAAGAAGAACAACAAGAAGGTGGGAAAGGTCATATGCCGGTGATCTCGGCTGTCAGGAACTATGGCGACTCAACAATGACTACCTAACCTTCGAGCAATCTTGGACAGAAAGACACATCCTTGTCACACCAACTGGTAAATTTTGAGAGTTATTTCCTCCATCAGCTAACCGCTCTAACCTAGTAGGTTGCGGGTCTCAGGTCAGTTTGACCTAGAAACATCACAGCAGAAGGGTGGCTAGCTTCGTACGATTCCGTAAACGAAATCTTATCACGAGAGGTTGAGAGCCAGATGGTTTAGCCTTCGGACACAGTCGAATGAGCTAGCTAGAGGAAATAAACCATGCATAAGGGGGGTTGGAAACGGCATCCCGTCCCTGTTAGGAGTATTCATCTGGTTTATTTATTGGTTCTCCTTACGTTCCTTCACGATTTCATGTAGATCGAAACAGACAAATACACAATTCAGGCTAAGAGGGCAATTAAAGTTGTTTCAAATTCACGCCTGCTAGAAATAGCAGCAAAGGGTTGTCGCAAGAGCGGGAAGATGGTGGATATACTATCATAGGATGTTTATAAATACAAGCCTGTTGTATGCTCATTTACTATGTCGATATCTGTCAACTAGGTATATCATATCATACTCCTAACCCTTTCACGCCCTGGGCCGTGGCAACTTTTCCAACGCGCTTGAGGTAAACAACACGAGAGACATGAATAAATATAGTAACTGGGAAATGAGCCCACCGTGTAAACAGGAGCACAAGACAAAAATCATAGCGTAGAAACTTTAGAACAGTTGTGATATGTACCTATTGGTTGGTGCAAGTTAGATATGAGCGTCATTCTTGACATACAGCACAGCCAGCCTTACTCGACGGCTAAACGTATGCCAGCAAGGACCAGGCACGTAATAAACGGCAATAGCTAGGTATACTGGAGTCCAGAAATTTCTTCCGAATCGCCTTCTGTGTCGTCGAAGCACAACACGACGCGTAAGACGAGACAAGGCGATACAAGGTCCAATTCAACCTAAAACGGTAATACGAGTGTTGAAGGAGACTAGAGAAAAGTACAAGGGAGTCAGGAACACGACACAAAGATGAATCTAGGTGCGAATCCATCGCAGCCTGCTCGCCGGTAGGAATCGAAGGTCCTATGCCCCCATCGTTGACCGAACCCGAGGCAGCCGAGGACTCACTCACCCGCCAACTACCTATAGTATACTACGTAGTGCCGTACACCACTGTAGATGTCATTCATTCCGCAGCCTTACAGTGGACTCATGTTTAGGTTCTGCCAGCCTCAGCCCTGTACGAAGTAAGTAAGAAATACGTAGCGAATATAGTGTAAAGGCTTCACCGACATTTGGTCTGTCCTGGGATTATTACCAGGCGCTGTACACTAGGCAGGCAGGCAGCCGCATATAACACCATACTAAGACAAGCATATCATGACATATGTAGGTAGTAGATGTACGTATGGGTGAGACACACAGACAGACCCTGTAGATATGTATGTATGTTGGGAGTCTATAGGTAAGGTATGTACCAGTACTACTATGCACGTTGTAGGAAGGCTACGATAGGGCAGACTAAAGAAAGCATCTATCCATCTCGTCCACCGGTCTGATAGGAACTGACTCACAACCCAACCCATTCCACACAAGAACTCCATAGGGTGGGCGTGAACTACCTAAGCGAGTTGGATAAGACGGCGTCCTGGGCATGGGGTTTTCTGCGCGTGACCTTTCATACAAACAATCACAGCGCGCATTTCGCGAAAAAAACAACAACAAAACCTCGGATGGGTGCAGTCGAGGATGTGGCTTGATTCGGGGGTTCGTTTTGAGCCCAAACAGACAAGTTGGCAGATAGGTAGTCTCGGCTGGAGGTTATAGATACTACATAGGTAGTATGTGTATCGTTCAGGGATTCGCACTCCGTCTCGTTGATACGAAGTATTGAGGTAGGGTAGGTAGGCAACAAAACCTACCTGGGATTCAAGAATCCTACTTCCTTCTGCCGGGGTTAGGCAAATATAGGTAGGTAGGCTAGGAGTCGGTAAACAAAGTTATAAAAAGTACCTAAATAAGTAAAGGATTGGAGGCGTCGACGCCCCATGGGATGGACCGTGTATTTCTGCAGAGCGAGTTTCCCGTCTTACGCACGAAATGTTTCTACCCTTTCTAGTACCGCCAAAACTCGTCAAACTCGAACCCGACGCCGTTAGAATATTGGCTTGGCCTACCACTAATTAGGAATAGCTAGAGAGCTTAACAACTAAATATAGTAATTTATATGTAAATCTATCATATTAAGCTTTCTAGCTATTCCTAATTAGTGTAGGCTAAGCCAATATTCTAACGGCGTCGGGTTCGAGTTTGACGAGTTTTGGCGGTATCTACAGCAAAGCAAGTAAGCCTTAGACTAACCTAGGTAGTTTACCCCACGTTTCCCGATAATCCGGGCGGACCGCACATGGAAAATGCCAATTTTGGTGCAGGTGATACGATACTACATACTATGTAACATCAAAACAAGACCGATCAACCGGTCCGTTATTGCATTTCTATCGAAAAAAGATATGACGAAGGAAGAGACGAGGAGGAGATGAACAAACGATATCAAACCGTGCCGTCGGCGTACCTTGCAGCAAATATTCGCCTATCCTTTCGTTTCCCCCTGCTCGTTCATTTGCCTCCCCCCCCCGGTTGTATCATCGTCAAAGGCGACCCAGGTTGGCGGGTTAGATGGAAAGAAACGTTACCTACCCCAGGTCTACCTGTACATATTGTATCACATATCGCATACTACATACAGTAGTACATACATATCACGTACTGAGCAAACCTGTTTCTTTTCCCTTTTCCTTTTCCTTTTCCCATCCTCCTACTGTAGATTGGTTCTCTGCTTCTGCATATGCGAGCAATGTCCGACGCGCACACCGCGGCGGCCCATCACATCATCATCGCCATCCGTGCCGCTATCGAAGAAAGACTCCAAGCCATGCCGTCTCACCTGCGTACACAGTAATCTTCAGTGTACAACCACATTAATGTATGTGCATGGATGTATAGATGAGTATCGCATTCTTCATGAGCCTGCAGGGAGCCAGGAGCCTCAGCCCAGGCTGTCTGCACGTTCTGCTACTGTAGAGAACGGGTCCGGCCTGGCTTCGGACGGACTATACATTAAATGGAGGGACGGGGCGCTGCGCTGCGCTGCGCTGCGCTGCAGGTAATGAGTATCTTTTCCTCACGCGCGCGAACCATTTCTGCATCCTCATCGCGCCTATCTCGTCAACCCCGTTCATTAATGGGCCCGGAGGGGTGCGCCGCTGTCTATTCAGTAGTTTACTTAGTAACATAGTCGCAAGAATGTACGAATGCAAGAAGGCCGACTATAGCTGCATCAGAAATATGTCCGAGTCAGCCAACACGTGTTACCCTACTACATGTCTAGACAAGACTAGACTAGGTAGACGCACATAAGAGTCTTGTAGTACCTCCACAAATACCTTGCATAAATTTGATATAGTATAGTGGTTCTATGCACGAACCTCGACCTCTTTCCCCCACGCCACCTATCGCGACTGGATCCGACCCTCCTTCGTGATCTGTAGAGTATGAGAGAAAGCCACCGGGAACAGTCCCCACTCCCCGACTTTTGTTGACGGAAAGCACTGATCGGTGCGCTAAACTGCGGCTAGGCTAGGTTGGGGGGTGTGCGTCGTTTGACACGATATCTTCCCCGGTTCGACGACGTGGGGGAGGGCTGAAGAGAAGTTCGATCTATTGCCTAGAAGGCTTGCAGTTGGCTAAAGGCAATGTAGGAGATACTCATTATCAAGAGAGCGCAGAGAGGAGAAACTTTAGTGATGGCGCTCCTATGCAATAGTGTAGAGCCATTAAGTGTATCTATTAGTTGAGAAAGACCGGGGAGGTGATATTGCGTGGAGGAGGAGGAGGAGGGATCCAACAGAAATGGGCCACGACATGGGGAACCCGGTAGCCTTAGTATAGTCCGAATCGAAATTGGAGTAAGTAGACCTTAACGCTGCAGATTCACTGCAAAGTCACTTGTCTCCCGCGTACTGACTGTCGATGTTGAGCCTCTTTGCCCCGCATGTGTCAGACTAACTAACATAACAGTATTGGCAAGCCGTTGTAACTCAGCTGACATCGCATACAGACTCTAAAGCTATCGGCTGTAACGGCTGTAAGGGGGACGGAGAAAGTGTAGGGACACACTGTGGAGCAACACAGTAACATAAAATCGAAAATAAGTATGAGTTCATGGTAATATATTAAATGGTCATACATATACGGAAAGGGAAGCATGTCGTGTGACTACCTAAGCCTTTCGCTGTGTTCTCGTGAAATTCATTGCCTTACACCAATGTTCGTTAGTAGGCGCACTGCTTATCTTTGATTTCTCGAAGCTCTCGAGGGATCGTTAATTAACTTTAGGGCTTATAGCTGGCTACATTCTACAGGTTATGCCTTAGACAAAAACTAATGTTAATAATAAAACAAAACTCTGGGGTATCATTGATATTGTGCAGGGAGAAAAGTGTAGGTTAACCTGGTACTCCTCTCTTCAACAAAAGGGAAAGAAAAGAAAAGCTGTGTATCGTACAGGGTCTGGTTGATAAAGAAATGCACATGAACACGCTCCCCCAGAAATGATGGTTACGGATAAAGAGTACTGTTTCTTGGGCTGGACATGCCGGTGTGGGGGGTGTTTTTTCATAGCCATGAGTCGTCCAGATTCCAATTTCTGAGACCATCTAACTGCCCAGAGTCAGAGTGAGAAATCATATTAAATTCCGCAAGAGAGCCAACAGCTTTGTTGGTCTCATTATCTCCGATAGCCACTGACGCGAGGTCGACCGGCTTATCGCGCCACCAGAAGTGGAGCACATCGCGCTGCCAACGGTCGATGTCCAGGATCTTCAATCTAGATCGGAAAGTTGTCCAAAGTAACTCCGCTTCCAAGGCGGAATGGTGGAGCTTGTGTAGTAGCCAGCGATTGATATACTCGCTCTTATCCTCCGACTCGACGGTAGATAGTAGGGAGTGCATATTCGCTTCCCGTGCGGCTTCCTTGACTTGCTTCGCCCTCACTGGCGCATTAAGCGGAAGCTGAAGAGCTATTTTTAGAGATTGTAACGCGGTCTGTGGAAATTCGCGGAGTAAGTGTGTTGGGTTCGAGAGGAGGAGGGGAAGACCGGATGGGCTAAAGTGGCAGATTCGTCATTTTTCCCAAACAGACTGGATGCAAGGCGTATCTCATCTCGGTAAAGGAGTCCACTCCAAAGTCTTCTTGCTGGAAATAGGAGGACGAAGGCAGTGCGCCGTTCTGTCTGCACTCCTGTTGCAGGATCCTAACCTTTCCCGTATAAATGTCGATATCTCGTTTAGCGTCCTGCTCCAGCTCATCATATTCTTGTAGCTGTTCAATGTCTTCCTCTGTCATAAGGGTCATGGCCCTCAATTCAAGCGCCTTCTTCTTTCCAGCATCACCATAGGTTTCGAGTAGGCCAAGACTGTCTTCTGTCAAAGGTTGGATTTTCCGGGTATGAAGTGTCTCTCGCTTCATCTGTGTATTCACCAAGAGTTCTCTGGCTAGCTGCAATTCGCCGAAAGCCATACGAAGCTTCTCGTAAAGAGGGTGAATGGTTTCGGGGCGATCACCAGTAATTCCACGCAAAACCCAATCCTCACTGTCATCAGAATCGCTGTCCCGGTCGTTATTACTATTAAAGAGTGCTATCCCCGACGCCCCCGTAACTGTCTTGTAGAATGCCTCTTCTCGTGATCCTAGATCCTCATGGCCTTGATGTAACTCATCCACAGTCTCCTCAAGGTGTTGCTCGGCTTCCTGGTACTCTAAACGAGCACTCTGCAAAGCTTTGAATAGTTGTTGCAGTTGATCTAGTGCTGTGTTATCCGGAAGTAATGCCCGAGCAGCATCCATGAATTTCCGATCAGCCTCATCCTCACCCTGCCGTAATTTGCGAACATCCGCTCCCTGGGATTTAGCTTTGTTAAAAACCACTATTAACGCTGACCGCTGATTCTGCAATCCGACATAGCTCTCGGCTAGGTGTCGAACATAATCCGACTCCTCTTTTGCTTCAATATCCGGCTCATTACTTTCCTGCCAAGAACTGAAGAAGCTGTCGCCATCATTGCTGTGGCTCCTATCGTCAAAGCTGTATTGTGTCTCGGCTAAATTACGACGCCATTTATCATGCCCATCTATCGGTCGTAGTAGTGTACTCGATACTGGTCGGGCGAGGGGAGGCGGAGGGGGAGGAGGGGGACGGTGAGGAGGAAATAGTGGTGGCGGATGCGGTTGTGGTCGCGGTGGGTAACTAGACACGCGTTGGTGATAATCGCATGTCTGATGCGGGCGTGCCGACTGGCTGCGAGGCGATGGTCCGGGCGCCCGCGACACGACGCCCCAGGAAACCTCGACGGTAGGCTTTTGATATGGAATTGTTGGAGAGGATGAGAGGAAGCTGGGGGCGCGAGGAAAGGCCGATGTGAATAGCATCGGAGGAGGCGGATGAGTAGTCATCGGGATCCGTCGAGCCATCATCGGCCGAGAACTCATGCGAGGCCGTCGGAAAGCTCACGTCAGGAGCCATAACGGTCTAAGAGTAGACTCGGCTGGACTCTCGCAGGCCGTACATTATCGTTCATCTTGAAGGCTACCTGCTACTAGATGTCGACAACGCTTGATGAACATGTCAACTTGCTCACTTCTTGGATGGAATGCGCATTTTAGCCTCTCCCTTCATTTTTCTTTCTTTCTTTGTTTCTTTCTTTCTTTCTGTGGCCAAGATTGACTGATGATGCTGGACGGGAGGTTAATTAGGAGTATACAGTGTATAGGCAGGTAGAGGGATGGATGGTACACTAGCGATTCTCGGGCCGTTCCTTGGTCGACGATAACGGATAGACTAGACGCTAGACGAGATAGGAAAAGTACCTACAGTATGTATGTAGGTAGGTAGTGTGAGTTAAAGATAGGCTACGCTAGAGACGTGGTGTAAATAGCGAGGACTAGAATGGTGGATCGTGTTGACTGACAGGTGAGTGTGGGGACAGCCTATGTGTGTACAGGACAGCACAGGAGGTGTGGAAGTGATAGAATTGATCAGACGCGAATGCAGTCGAAAAGGTTAAAAAGGTAAAAAGGACAGAGGGAAAGGTTAGCATAATGCAGGTGATGATTTTGGGAGAGGGTGCGGGTGCAGGTGTGGGTGCAGGTGTGTTAGGTATTGTACTTACACCAACCATCAATCCTCCTTCCTGATAGTCCTGTCCTGGTAGGTAGGTACCTAGGTTCTTGGTGCCAAGCAAGTTAGGTATGTCTACCTACCTACATAGTACCAGGTATTATAAGTAAATTACTAAAACCGCTTCGATGAGGAAAGGTGTACGTGCAGATGTAAGTACCCCTCTCGGCCTCTGGGTATATGTACAAGGTAGGTACGTTATAAGGCATCTAATATAGGGTAGCTAAGTACTATAATGCTGCGAGTAGAGTGCTGTAACAGCTAGGTATCCCCTTACCTACTCAGATAACCTCTAGTAGGTACAGTAGTGTAGGTGCAGCACATTGTACTCCGTTTCAATGTTGTCAGATCAAAACGTAACAGACGGTTTTTCCTACGCATGTCATTTTACATATCCTCAACAACAAAACCGCAATCACTCTCTCCCTCACCTCCCTCACATCTAGCATCACCAATCATCCTCTCGCTCAGTGCCATGCCTCATTCCCCGACCATGTCCGGCCATGTCCCACCTGAGTCACCGGCCAGCCACTAGTCAGCACTACGAGTTTCCAAACAGCACTCTAACGCGTGTAGAGTGCAGATGGTCCCCCATCAGTCCCCCATCTACCTCACCGTTTCCCACTCGGTATAGTGTACTTGTGACAGAGCCTCATCTGTTAGGGAAACTCGGGGAGGCTCTTTTATCCCTTGGTCCACCAACCAGCTTCACACACACCCATGTGACACCCATGCGTGTGTGTGTGTGTATGTGAAGCAACATATCATATGGCGTCAAGGATGGGGACAAAGTTGTGCTACGATGGTCCGCCTCCCGCCACCTTCGCTACTGGCTAATCTGGTACCTATGCAGCTATGCTACACACCGTTGCAATCAGAATCTACAGCATTTGACATTGACATTGACATCCACCTGTCCTTCGTACACCACTTTACATCACGCTAGATACATACACTAGACCTCACCAGTAATGTACAACTACATAGTGTAGTGTAGGTCATCTAGACAAGCTCCTCTTGTCATCCTCGGCCCGCACAAAACCCTTGTCTGCTTGCCTTGTTCATTGATCCATTGATCCTCTGTGGGTCATCGTTGCGGTGCTGTCATGCTTGAGCACGCTTTGGGAAATTCCCAAAATCTTGGTAAGCCTTGGTCGCTTATACACTATCTACCTTGATGCTACCTCCAAGTCGACTGCATCTGCTTTTGGGTTCAGGTCTTCTTCACGTTGCAGTACTAAAACCAGAGCAACAAACAGTTTAGTCTAATTTGCCTAGCTAGCCCAGGTAGTCAGCCTACTTTGTGGCATCCCTCATCCCCTTCAGGCCGAGAAGGACGGCGGAGCCGGCTTGTAACGAGGAGGCGTTGAAGAGCATGCAAGTCGACCAGCAGCAGTTGAACATCTGTCTACCATCTGGACTACGTATCTACGCTACCTAACCGGGGCCCTCGACTTACCCTTTTGAGACTTGTGCGCAACCCCATCCCTGCTACATCGCCGTTTCATTCTCACATCGTCCTCAAATGAGCTGATAGCTGCGCCTGTTTTGCCGCTACCCTCAGAGGCCAATTGTCTTCCCCCCAGCTGCAACCGCAAGGCACGGAGTACATCTTCGACCTGCTAAATCGTCTGGGTGAATGTTGTGTCTAGACTATGTCCAACAGTTTAGCGTAGAATACAGCGACACCGACTCCCAAGTCCCAAGTCCGCTCGGACTGAGCCAATACTTACCCTGGACCAACCCGGCATCAGGTTGAGCCTGCAGCCCAAAGAGCCGCATCGCACATTATTTAAGGCGAAGTCGCAGCATCGGCCAATTGCCCACAGTTTCGTGGAGCCGATGCTACTCGTGCCACGAACTGCGCCCTTCCCGTGCTGTCTGTTATTCCAATGACGGCGCAGGGCTACAAGATGGTACAATGCATGGAAAAAAGCATCCAACAAAGAATTCCCATTCCCAGTCGTGGGGCTCATGGAGTGAGTGGAAATGGGACCAAAGCGAAGGGAGGTATTATGCTGAGCGATTCGATTGGCAAGGTGAGTTCCAAGGCATGGCGATTCCGCCAAATTTCCAATTGCTCATATACTAAATTTTGGCTCAAAGGCAACGTTGAGTACACGTGGGATGCCGGCGCACCCGCCGTTGATGACCATCAACGTACACCTCGCACGGAGGCTACGATTGATCAACTGACGGCGGGCCTTGGAGACCTTGCGGTCAACTCTAGCTATGACCGCGATCAAAGCGTCCCATATCCAGACCAAGGCGGCTCATCAGTAAACAACTCGAGTATGAGGTCCCCTTGTTAGCCTAGGCATTTGAACACCATGTACTAACCATCCCACTTGATAGTCCCCGACATTCCTGCATCCCCACGCTATACACACGATACACCCTACCACGACCATCATGGCTATTCACATTCACAGAGGGACAAGGGTAAAAGCATATCCAGCGCCGCTTCCCGTGATATTCATTATGATGAAGAACATAGTCGAGTTGGATCCATACCTCCAACAACAAACTCATACAGTCAGCACAACTACCCTGAACGTTAGTCCTCAGGACCTTGCAACAAGAAAGAATATAACTAACGTGAATAGAACTAGGCTCCGCATTTGAGTCAGGGGATCATGGAAGAACCACTACGACGTCATTTTCGAGAGGCGCAGGAGACGCCAGCAGTTCCTATTATTCACGGCCAAGTGATCAAGACAGCACTGATTTCGAGCTTGAACAAGCTCTGCAGCTAAGTCGTGATGAACTCCTTGGAAGCAGTCACCCTGGTGGCTCATCTACTTCGGGAGCTCATTATGATTCTGGGTCCGTTTATCCTGGTACTTACGAGCTAAGTAAGTAGAGATTCTACACTCATCCACATTGCTTCAGTTTTAATCATTCGTAGACCCAACTATCGACCCCCGGGATGGTGAAACAACTCCTCGCGGCACACCAATTCCAACACGAACCGATTTTTCAGGCACAACAATAATTCGCGGGACACCTGGGAGTGTGGAGCCGATTGACAACCGTGAGTTGAGCCCTCTGAAGTGCTAAACCATTGACAATACTGAAGGCAACAGGATTCGTTGTCGAACATTCTTTTAAGTTTCAACCGGGCGAGGTTAGTATTCTAGGCTACGTTAGGCTCACAGTTACATTGCCCTTTTCTAACGATGTTAGGTATAGGTCTTCAAAATCTTGTGGTCTGAACCTACAGGCCAAGTCGCTGGTGATTCCCCGATCTCTGATATCAGGGCCATAAACGACCCAGCTGGCCAGTTCTACGTAGGTTACCGAAGATTTATCATTGTCACTACGGATGAGAGTCATCATAGTACCTGCGTGTAGGTTGCCACTCACCCAACTTGCTAGAATTTGACTAATGATGAAGGCCTATCTTAACGTATGATCGTCGAGGATGTGGTAAAAAAGGTGTCCGACCTAGTAAACACGGCATAATTTTTGCAGCAGGCCAGAAACCTAAACTCCTGAAAAATGAACCTGATCTTGGCTTTGAGCCAGTACCGCTCGAGATCTACGCTGAAGGAGAGACACTCGCAAGGGAATCTCGGGTCAATTATTCGAAGCTTGTCACGATTGAACACAACGTCAAGGTCTTTTTCATTGGCCGTATCCCTTACCCCTATTTTGACGATGTCTCACGCGCGGTCGACAAATGTTGGAATGACAAGATGCATAAGTCAAGTAAGAGGTCGAGAAGATGAAACAACAACAAGAACGCAAACGTTCCACCCACCCTCCGACAACCCAGGGTTGCTCTTTAACAGCACCTTCATATATAAATTACGTTGAGACCGGGGGATGTGTATCCCTCCCTCTCTCTCCCCTGTTGCTTTATTCTATAATAGCAGCTGGCGATGACCTTTTATTCATCCAAACCCCACGTTTTCTTCCATCGATTCTCTGCCGTCGTCCTACAACGGCAGGTTGCAATAGCACTTTTTTTACGACAGGCCGGGCTGCCTTTGAGCACCTGATATGGCGGGGAGGATAAAATGATATAAGCTCGGCATATTTCCTTAAACCTAGCGACGTTACGATCTTGTTTTACTTTTCAAGCCCATGACTTTCTATTTCTATTGTCTACGAATACGTTCCTTCACGCCACCATGACGGGTGTTTTCAGTCTCAGCAGTTCGAAGCGAAACTATCTTGCTGCCTTTTCTATTGACCTACCACGGACGTATATGTTTGAGTTCCGGTATACTTATCTCCTATTCCAGCTTAGGAGAACCCTGACATCTCGATGGATATTGTTTTATGATAACTTGTTTTATGATGACGTTGGACAGTTTACAATACACAGTCGTTTCCACTCCAAGTCGTGATTACAATGTATTTTAATATCTATGTGCGTGCGTACCTAATATACATGACGTAGTTCATAGCCGGCAAACTTCGCAAAGTCAGCCAGCCAGCCTGTTCATTCATTCGGTTTACCCTATCATTTCATCAAAGACGTGAGAAATGACTGACTCGTTGATTCTGCGTTCCGTGTCTGCTATGCTGATCATTTAAATCACACGTCCCCCCCATCCCATTTGACGACCTTATTTGCCTTACCGGTACATATGTGAGAGCAGTAAGGAAGGATACCGAAACAAACAAGTAAGCAAGCAAATAAACGCCGACTAAGTACCCCGTTGACAGTAGCGGCCGGACCAGCTTGCCATGGCCGCCGCCGCCAAGTTTTTTTTTCTCGGCTTTTTCATGTTTTGTATCCAGTCAGCTGAGACGGATCTTGATCTGATCTTGATAGTGCCTCGTATTTCACATTCCCTCTTTTATCACCTTGCTTGCTTGGCTTACTCCCGTCGAGCCCGTCGCGCCTCGCGCAACTTGCGCCTCTCGTCTCTGGCCTCGTCAACGTACTCGGATCCGCCGACGGAACTATCGACGGCGCTGCCGGCGGCACTGCTGGAAGCAGCGGAGGAGGAGGATATGCCGGGGATAAAGTGTTTGTAGGACTTTGTGCCGAGGTCGGTGCCGTCGCCGATGTCGCTCTCGGGAACCCATGCTAGAGGCGGCGGGAGATAGCGTGTTGTGTTTCCTTGTTCGCGGGCGCCGTTGTCGATCAGGGAGCCTGTCTCTTGCTCTTCAGTGATCGCGCTGCCTGCGTTCCGCAGGTCTGCGCGCTGGTAGCTGTAGTCGCGGCGGTGGTGGGACGAGGAGGCGGTTGATCCCGCTGCGCGGCCTTTCTCTGCTAGGCGGCGGGCTTCGGCGCGCAGACGCTCGTTCTCGCGTGTGGTGGTGCGGTCTGCCGTGCTGTAGACCTTGCGGATACCGCCGGCCTTCTTGGTATTCGTGTTGTTGTTGCTACTGTTATCACTAACGCTGCTCTTCGATGCTTGGCTGCTGTCTTGCGTCACCTCGCTTGGCGCCGCCTCGTAATTGCTCGCTCGTTCCGGTTCTTTGTTTTTGGCACTGTGGCTCCGGCGCTTGTCCTTCGTCGGCGTCGACGTCGGCGTGCTCTGTCTGTTGTTGAGAAGCAGCTCGCTGCCGGACACGGTCGACATCTCGGGGTTCGTCGAGCCATCCCATTCAGAGGCCTCGGATTGCTTGTTTAGTCCGCCGACGCGCGCCGCGCGCTCGTGTCGGTACGCGTGGAGGTTCCGCTTCGCGTCTGCCTCTGCCGCTTCGTCTACCAGCGCGCCGTCCTCGCCAACCTTCCGCCCGTTTTTCCGTCGTCGATCGCGGCGCTTCTCTTGCTCACGCTCCTTCTTCTCTCGCGCGCGGCGGCGGCGTTCCCGACCTGCGATGTCAGACGCTCCTGCCGTGATGCCCGTCAGCGTGCTCATCGTGTCGCTCGTGTCGGCCGATATCTGCGTCAACCCGCCCGTGTACTCGGTGCTGCCGTCATCGACATCTTTGTAGATGGAACCGCCGCCTAGATTCGTGCTGGGCGTCGCGCCTGAGAGGAGTGTGCCGTTAGGCCCCCTGCGTCGCAGCACCGTCGTCTTGTAGTCGTCCCAGTCGTCCTCTTTGAAATAGAAGCCGCCGTTCTTGGCCCAGAAGAAGAACCAGATGCCCGTTGCCACGAAGGCCACGCCGATGAGCCCGAACAGCACGAATATGAAGGTGTTGTTGATGTCATTGGGGTTTGTCACGCCGATGGACGGGTCGAGGGCTTGCGGGTCTGTGCTCTTGCCGTCATCACTCTTGTCGTCGTCTCGGGCGAGGAGGATGGTGCGGGCTGCGAGAGGCCCGACACGGGCAAGGTGATTTGAGGCTGTCTGGACGGCTTGAGAGCGGGTGGCCACTGCTGAGGAGAGGATGCTGCGGGCGTGGGCAACCAGGGTTGGTAGGAGTGGTGCCATTGTGAGGGAGGGTGCCAGGGCCTGTGCCAGGGCCTGTGGCTGTGACGAGTGCGATGGAATGTGGTTCTGGGTATGTGAGATTCAATTGCCGTGGTATTTGTTCTATCTCTGATATGTCTCTGATCTGTCCGTTTGGGACTCGGCTGGCTGGTCAGCTTCTACTGGAGAACCCAGCTAACTTAAAAGTGGAAGTCTCCGATCAGCTCAGCTGTGTAGTTTTTCGGATTAGCAACACAAAACCTGGGATTTAGTATGGCGGTGTTGTAATGATTTGTGTGAGTAGCTCCTCTGTGCGTTGCGTGTATAGTATGTGTATGATGTGTGGAATTGAGAAGAGTGTTTGTGTAATGTCATGTAACGCGAGGGCAAAGTGGAATGGAGACAAAACAAGACACAGACAATTCTCGTTGTCCCACGGTTTCTATGGGCAATGGGGGTGAACAGCAAGTGTACACAGCGAGCGTGCACAGGTAGGTAGCACAGGGGCTGTGTTACTGGGCTCGCCTGCGTTAGCTCCAAGGTGGCTGGGCTCTGAATCCATAAATCGATGGCAAGTGACGTCGCCAAAATCAACAAACCCAACAAACCCAACAAACCCCATCAGAGGGGCAGTGGCCGGGCAACAGCCGCTAAAGGGATAAAGTCCGGGCACTAATTTGGCGCTAATTTAGAGCCGTGGGGCTTGCCTAACACACAGCAGACACCTCGCAGTAACCTCACTAACGTCTCACCATCTGGCTGGGACGTCTACTATAGGCACCATACCTTGCCATTGTTAGTGAACATACACTACTAGTAGGCACCTAGTATACTACTAGTAGTTGCGCCGCGGAAGAGGCTTGAATAACTCCGGTCACTTCCTGTCACTTCCTGTCAAATCCCATCCCAACCCATCCTATCGGATACATCCAACTACACTATAGAAGCTCAACTCCTCCATAGTATCAGTCCATTTACACCAAACCTTACCCAACTATGCTATAGGCTATAGCCTCACCCAATCCACCAAAAAGGCAGTTCGCTTAAATTTGCCACGATTCGTTCATTTATTCCGCAGCCCCTCTCGTCTGTTCAGTTTGTCTGTCCAGTCAGTCAATCAGTCCGTCCGGGCTTTTGCCATTTAGTAATCAATCGCAGGCAAATCACGACGTGCCACACATACACGTTACATAGTAATATAGTGTAGAAGCGAATGAATCCTCCCGGCCAGGGAAGAACAATGCGTTATGTTCCCATTACTGCCAATCACATCTGTTGATCATAATCACCAGTTCATGCGCTCCCGTGGATCCATCAACCCCTCATCCATGTCTGGATTCCCATAATCTACCAGTAGTGTACTACTAATGAGCAACAATAGCACGATCGGTATTTCTAGCCGGAGATCCTGAAGTGGGTGTCAAGATGTCAAACATGTCAAGAACTGTGTTGTTACTTCTGTAACAATTTATATACCAGCACCCACCCCATATAACTAACACTTATTCCGGGGTGGGTAGACTTGAGAAGTCACTTGTTCAAAGGTTGGCAGATGAAGACAGGTAGTAATAATAGTACCTAGACTAGTTAGTCAATTATTTAACATACGTACTCCTAGCCATCTGATTATCGTACCATTCATTAATCCGCTAAAAGTGACTTGTTTCACTAGCTTGCATCACCCCGTCTTGATGTGCGCGCTTCTTCAATGCTACAATGCTGGTGGTGATACCTGGAGTATGATGCAGATCTAGACTTGGCTTGGCGCCAATGTATGAAGAGGGAAATACGAGTTGTGGATTGGACTCCGCGGCTTATTGTGAAGCAGCTACAGATTCTATATGTAGATAGGTAGTACTAGTAGGTAGTACTAGGAGGTACCTAAGGTAGGTGGATGATAAAACAAGCCAATATCCTCCATGCAACATAATATGAGACCCTCCCAAGTGAATGCACTATTCTGCCCCCCTATCAGCGCCTAGTCCTCAGACGTGTTTGTTCATCCCATCAGTGATACTGTCTTTGCCACACATGAAACGTCGTTCCCGCACCATCCCGGCGCTTAATACCAACGAAGTGTAGACCAACTGCCCCCATCATGGCACCCATGCTCGACTGGGGCCGGGGGTTTGGTATACAGGCCACCCTAACCTATGCAACATTACCAAAGGGTAAGCCTTCGTGTAAAAGAAATGATTCCCAATGCGAACAGAAGCGCGAGCTTCATCGCTGTACAGGTCGATCTATCGGTCCAACTCTTATGCCATACCATGGGAAGAATTCAGCTTCAAAGCACAGGGTATCGCACGCAGCATGGCCCAGCCAAGGCTGTCTGAAAGAAGACAAACGAACACAAAAATAACGCTGAGACGTAGAAGAAAGAACATAGCAGATTAGACATGATTATATGAAAACAGAAAACAGAAAACATCCAACGGTTTTTTTTCCCCCAACATCGTCATCAAACTCACCCCACCAGCTCATCGGCTCATTTCTCATATACAAGGACACAAGAGACGTCGAGTGTCCCTGACGAAAACGTAACAATCTGATAATAGAAAATAGAAATAGAAACAATGAAAAAGAATTGGTAACGGGGCTTGCGTTGTTTCCGCATCTCTTATGTAACCAAAATGGGGTATCGCCTTTGCGCCAGAATTAACTCTAGCCCCCGTAAGATGACTTTCGCAAATAGTCTATAACATAGACCATCATCCCAAGTGTCAAGAGGTAAGGCGAAGAAGACCGGCCGTCCACTTAGCCTAGTGGATTAGGCAATGTGGCATGCTGCCCACGGGCCATTTTAGGAAGCGGGATATTAGTACGAGTCATCATCGTCATATCCGTAGTGCGAGTAGAGCGGAGAAGGTGTATATGATGAAGGTGCCGGGAGGCCTCGTGCGTATGCTGCCTGGGAGCTAGCTCGCCCCCGAGATCGATCTGAGCGAATCCTACGCTCATCGCCATAGATCGAGGTTCCGCGATCGCTGCCCGTGCGTGAAGTCCCGGTGCGACCGACGCTAACTTCACCGCCTTCTGTGGAATGAATCTTCACATTTCCGACCTCGACAACACAACCAGCAGAAACTTTGATAGTGATGTCGTCTTCTCCACTGCTAGATCGAGTGGTGTGGGTTGTTGCTGAGTGCTTGTATTCGCTTTCATCTCGGCTGGCGCTGCTTCGAGTGGATCGGCTGCTTCCACCGGTCTTCACTTTTCGGAGAGCCTCAGCGGTCAGGGCGGGTGTCGGCCCACCCATGTGATCCTGATACCGCGAGGCATCCCGTATTTTGTCCTCGATCCCCATCCCCATGTGAGACGACCTTCGTCGACTCCGTGATCTAGGTCGGGGCTCCTCTTCATAGTAGTACTCGTACTCTTCGTCTTCTTCATCTTCCTCGTCTTCATAATTGAAGACCGATTCGGTGGCGTCAAAGCTCTGGCGGCGATTCTTGAAGGGGCTAGAACCATATTCTACTCCTGATCCACGCCCAAGGACGTTATGCATGTTATGGACGTTATGATACATGGTGCTGTCGTCATCCAGTTCATCATCGTCAAAAACAACAGATTTTCTGTTGTTGTTCATCGACGGTTGCGATTGTGGTTGCGGCTGCGGTTTGAGTACTATGCGTTCCGGGCGTTCCATGCGTTCCGGGCGTTCCATACGTTCCGGGCGCTCCATGCGTTCCAAGCGCTCTAGGCGCTCTAGGCGTTCTGGGCGTGTAGATTTTGGCCGAGGAGGAGGGGGGGGAGGCATACGTTTGCGATCTTCCCGTTCCTTGGTTTCCTTGCTAGCTTTTCTCGATATGGAAGAACGTCGCGGTACAGACCTCTCTGGAGAAGCCTCATACTCGTAGGGATTGGATGTTTGGCGAAATCCCATAGACGATGAAGGCCTCCTGAAGCGCATGGCTAGATCCCTGGGAGCAAAGTGGTGATCGACGGGCGCAAGTGGCGGAGCTAGGGGTGGCGGCATAGAGCCAGGAAATGGGGCCTGCCACGATGGCGGAGGGAAGGAAGGTGGCACCATACCTGGAGGTGGCTGTTGGTAGAAAGGAGACCCAGAGATGGGTGGTCGTGGTGGCGGCATCTGTTGTGGAAGTGTCTGGCCATAATAGGATTCGGGACGAGTGCGTGCACGGGGTCTCGAAGCGGTTGGATGATGCGGAACAGTGTAGTAGGCCGATGAGTCGTCCGACGCTCGGGATGCAGGTGCTGGAGTCGTCTTAACTGATCGTACTTGCGGCCGCTGTTTTGAGACAACAACGGCACCTGACCTTCTGTCATCCTTGGACTTTACTTTCGACTTTCCTTTGCCTGTCATCGGGTGTGCGGTAGAATCTGAGGAATCAGTCGAGCTGCTAACTTCGGCGGTGCGTCGCGAGTCTCTCCGGGCCTTACTTGTATTGGGCTGCTGTTTACGGGGGCTTCCGGGGGCCACCGACCGAGCGTACTTTGGTTCGGTTCCTGAGAGGACCTGGCCATCATCATCGGCGTCCTCCACATACGCAATATGCGCTGGTGGGAATGAACTGCGCTTTGGCATGGCGAGGACACTCTAGAATGGAGGATTGCAGACAATACGGATTGAGCACGTAGTCAATGTTGAATATGCCTTTGAAGGCGGGCTTCAAGCCGTCGTGGGTGTCGCAATGCTAGGCGGTATTGTAATAATGTGTCTGGCCAATTAATCACTAGTCCCAGATGTTCGGGTAAAGGTCTGCGATTGACTTTGACTAGGCAGCTAGTTTAGTTTAGTGTTCACTTAAACAAAGTAATTGGTTGATGAAGACTCAGTAATGAGAGAGTGTGGCTCGATGGTTGAAAAGAAAGTAAGAAGTCTTACTAGGAGGGAATGTGTGAACTGGGGGGGAGCAGTGAAGATATTATGCGAGGAGAGTTATTTCGAGAACGGGATTTTGATTGGTCGCATTCGGATTTGTCGCAATAGCGGAACAGTTAAGAAGGAGGAAAGTCCGAAGAGGAGGGTTGTCCCGGAGGCGTAGATATGCAAAACGCAGATATAGGTTGAGAAGTAAGACGACACACAAACGAGGTCGCCGTAGGAACACTGTCGCAACACTTCTTGGCGGGGGGCCGGACAGTTGGGCGACGATGGTTGGCTGCCGGAAAGGGGGGGAGGGGGAGGAAGGGATCGGACAAATGGGTGTCGTCGTCGTTGTTTATAGGACAGATACGATGAAGAGAGAAATAAAGTCCTTGGTTGGTTGGTTGGTTGGTTGGTTGGTTCGTTGCCTGGTTAGAGGCGGATGTGGTGAGAGAGAAACGTCGAAGAATTGTTGGCGATACTACCAAGCTATCTAGTCAAGGGTTGCACATCGGCTTCGAGATTGGTTGCACAATGACTGCGGTAGGATGATGAGTGCAGAGGGGGGGTCGTTGTTCTCGGGCAACGAGAGGGGAAGTAAGAGACGGCACAGACAACCAAAGATGGAGATGGTTTGGTGGGATTCCGAACAGGTAGCAAGTAAGAGCAGGACAAGCAGGATGAGCACCTGAGAGGGGGATCCTGGAGGCGGGCAGGCGGGCAGACGGGCAGTCAGAAGTTGATAGCGGTTATCGATATTGGTTCACAGGGGGGCTGCCTACTGTAGGTATATGCCGTATATGCCCTATCGATTAGCTAGGTACAGGACAGGAGGTGTGCTGTACAGCTACCAGGCACCTAATTCTACCTAGGTAACTGTAGGTGACCTGGGATAGGTAGGTAGTCCAGATGTGTGTCACTAAAGAAGGATGATGTTGTACCGAGGGCTGTCTTTCCCTTAGACTGGGAAGAAAAAAGAAACAAAAGAGCCAGCTGGTCCCAGATATTTTTTTTCTTGCCCAGCTCGCTGGTACGGGACAGTGAACTGTATAAGCGTGGCTTAAAGTGACTGCAGCACAACGCAGCACAGCACAGCACAGCGCACCACACAGCACACTCGCCTAGACCTTGTTCAGTTGGTGCTCTTGGCACTCTCTCCAGCATACACGACTATGTACACTATGCTGCTAGTATTCCTGTTGGTCAAGGATGGAGATTACCCAACTCGGATCGTAATTAAGCAAGATCCAGATAGATCCGGCAATCCAAAGCGGTTGTCGACTGAGAACGACCCTTGGCCGGATGGTCCGAGACCCTGAAACTGATCGCCTTGTTCCGCGGCTATTGGGGTTGAACTAATCCGACCACCATCAAATAAGCACCGGTGCAAGGTCGTCCCTGTCGTAGGTTCGTCTTGTCATGCCAGTAATCGCCGCAGGAACGCTTTGCCAAACAGGAGATCGTCGGGTTGGCGGTTGTCGTAGATGTCGATCTGTGCCTACTAGTGTGAAGCATGTATTCGCAGAGGTGTCGTGAGACGTCTTCCGTGGCGAATATTGGGCTGGATTAAGGCCGGGCTGGCTGACTGTACACTATGTACACTCTAGCTGTAAGGGTGTGCCCTTTTCGGTGTAAGTCGGCGGATGGGTTTCGCCCTGATAGCTTGTGCTACGTGGAACAAGTAAGTACAAAAAAAAAAGGTTACTTGGTAAAAGGTACCGGCTATGTCTGGGAAAGGGGAGATTCTAATTTCGAAAATTGAAAACTGTCTTTCCGAGAACTGAAAGTCTAGAAGAGACATCTCTAGCGCCCTGTTGACAGAAATGTATACAGCATACAGCAACCTGTGGAATCTGTCTGTGGCGGGTTTAATGCCCAAATTGGGCTTTGGGTATCAATACTGCAGGTAAGTATCCTCAAAACCTGAATAAGCGAGACCTGTGGCTGGTACTCTATAGTAACACCACTATCTAGGATAACTGAGCAAGGCAGACAGACGCACACACACACACACACACACACAAAAAGAAGGGGAAAAGGAAAGAAATCCCGAGTTATGGTTTGTGATTCCTTTGTGGCTCTACAAGTAAGATCTGTATGACTGCCTGCATAGGTAGGTATCTTTTGCATTAGGAGCAACCAGCTCAAGAGGTGGGAAAGGGTGGGATATCCAACAGTCTTCGACAGCGCATATTGCAGCGCCATGTCTAGCTCTGTCTCCGTCTAAGCAGCGGTGGCACATTGTTTGCTCGTAGGATCTAGCCAGGTCGCAGCCAGGCACTTAGTTGCAGACACCAGACGGAAGCCAACACAACCCATTCCCCTTCCCCTTCCGCATCTGCCGTAGTTCTAGAGGCAGTAGATAGTGCACTAACCTATAGGCATAGGAGAGAGGGTCTTTGTTAGTGTGAGCTCCAGTCCCACCGCCCTGCCAGTTGGGGGCTATAGTAATAAGGGAGCTTGCATTAGCCCTCAACCGGGGCCGACCCAGAGCTGGACGGTACAATGTCCGCCTATGGCAGCCCTCGACGGAGGAGTCATTGTGTGCTTTCGCGAATGAGGTCACGCGCGACTCCTCTGCAGCGATACCTCATCGAGTGAGTACGCACGTACTGCAACTTACTGCTGTCTGCACTGCATCACCTGTAGATGGGCAGGACGTGGCAGAGCGGTCTGCGCACCCTTGCCTGCCACTGAACACTTGTTCAAACATAAAGCACCCAGCCCCCGTAGTAGAAGTAGCGACGGTGTAAGACTCTCCCGGATAAACGGGACCATACCGGCGATAGGCGAATGATAGTCTAATACGAAGATTGCTATGGGCGGGCTTGATCCAGTGCATTTTGGGGAGTCCGCAGGTATCTTTGTTGATGATGAGATAACTTTTGAGGTGTACTTCTAGTTAGCACCCTAGAGCCACGACATTGTATACCTAACAAGATAATTGGTATTTGCTTGCTTCTATTCTATTCATTATCCATCGTGAGGTTACTGAAGAACCCGTACACGTATGATTTGCTGAAGTACACTAGGATTTGGCGGCTTCAATCCACATGTTGCAATTATTGGTTAAGCTAATGCAAAGCTTGACACTATTGCAGTCCTTCTGAAAGCCCCCAAGTTGCAGGTAAAATATTTCACAACTTACCTAGTTCATGCAAGTCGATTGGCTCAGCCGGCCTGCTAGGACAGCGTGTGTGGCTGCCTTGATCGTATGCATTAGTTCTGCATGCAATCCTACATTCGAGTCCTAGGTGTGTAAAAGCACCGCCCACCTACATTGATGGGGTAAACGAGTTACGCAAATAGTGAAGATTTCTTCTTCATCTGCTAGATATATCAGGCAGGACGCATAAGTTCGCTGAGGTGAAAACGTACCTAGTATCGTCTAGCTATGGTTATTATGCAAGTTGAAGACAAATAGTGCGTATACGAGCCAAGATCTCTTAGCTTACTTGAAGGCATATTATTTCTATATATCGATGCTCCGGAGACGCCATCTCGTCATAGAGACGCTCCATTGAAACAAAGTTTTGATTAGCTTTAGACAACAGAGCGTGGTCCAATTGTAAGCTTTAGCCAGAGAAAACCTGTCGTTGTCGTAAGGTCACGTCTAATCTAGGGATGGTAAGTCATCGCACGGCATACAAGCTTAGCCATCAACAGTTTAAAACTCCAAAAGCCATCGTCAACTATACCCCACTAACCGTAAACCAAAAGATGGACTGTGATAGCTCACATAGAACATACCCTTATGAAGGTATAACATATGGTTTTACGAGTTAGCAATAAGCCAAGCAATATAAGAACTTTCCAAGCTGACGCTAGAAGTAGATCTGTTCCAGTCATGGGGATTAATATGAATAGGTAGATCGGTAAATTGGTAAATCGTGAAGACACCAACCTCCATTATGGGGTTCCTTGGCATTACCGACAATGGATAAGGACAAAGAGCCTCACCGCTCTTTCGATAAGCTGTAAGGGATAACCTTGCTGGATCATTGCGTCCCAACCGTCGAGATAGCGATACTGAGCCATGCCACGATAGTGTGCTAAGTGCCTTTTGGCGGGGCCTGTCCCTGGGATTACGGCAGTATCGGAGTGACGTGGTTATTCTTTCTTCGCTCGGGAAAAGACGGGGTCTCCCTAGCTTCACTGACCAGCTCGTACTTGGTCATAGCGGATGACCATGGCGTTAAACCTGCCTCGGGACGTGAAATGGCAAGATGGCTGCCAGCACTACCCGCTTTCACCTTCGTCCTTGAAACCGGACATCATTCGTGACCGGTCAACATATGCGAGTGCTCCTGCTGTTGCTATCATCATACTAGAAATGAGTCGCCAACTAAGCACTCTTGGATCAAGCCGGCTCTATCTTGCCTTTGCGCGTCTTTCTTACCAAGTAAGGGGTTGAATGGTAAATAGCCCGAACTGCCTTCATTCCTAGCCTACCCAATACTTGTATCGCGGCCCCGATTGGACGAATATTGTCATGGGCAGAAGGTATCGTACGTTTAGACTGCTCCTTTCTGCGAATAAAATGTTCCAATGCGGTAACGATCGGCAATTTTGCATACAAGATGGTGTATAGTAAACCATAAGCCTACAAAGTGAAGAATGGATGATACGTATCAAACGTACGTTCCGTTCTGATCTTTCATCTACCAGCACTACAGTGTAATGCCGTTACATAGGGGCACGACCTCGGCCACCCTTGCTTGGCCCAGGACTTTCCCAGGAAACCGAGCCCAAGGGATGGCAATGCCGAGAATCGGCCTTCTGCTTGAGTAGCTCGAAAGATGAACGAGAACGGTGCGATAGGCATTCTCCTATTTCGCCTCTTTCAAAAGTGGTAAAGTTAAGCCAAAGCTCATCTTTATTAGTCATATGTTGGTCTGAGGGCGAGGGAAGGCAGCAAACCCATCAAACCACCAAGACTCCGATGGCATATGTTGGATACAACAACATCATTTTGAGCCCGAGGTAACCTACTGAGCATGGAAGGTAGGTGTGGTTAAGGGACTCTAACACACAGTTGCGGTTAGCACTAGGTCCGTAACCTGTCAGAGAAGTAAGTCTTGATAACTGGCCTGGCGCTGTTATCAATCGTCTCTCAGCGAATATCGGACAATGGCTAACGAAATTGAGGTGGGTTACATTGTCATGATCATCTGATCAGGGCCAGAAACTGATTTCTAGCGATCTTCTCGAGATGCCCAGCAGCCTCCTAGATAGTCTAGGGTATGCACTGGATCAACTGGTTACATATCTTGGCAGCTCGCGCATCTTGAAATCAGGAAGCGGTTGACGAGCTGTTGATTAACGACCATAGATGCTCAGGTACAGCTCAGGTCAGGACCAGGTCCCAGCCAAGTGGGCCTCAACACTTAAGCAGACCCGAGATTCGGCCATGTGCAGAGGCAGTTACGTAGGTAGTGCAGTGCAAAGGGTAGCCATAACTACCTAAGTGTGGCAGCAGCCGTTGCAGGTACCACACTTGTTTCGAATCTGGCTTGTCGACGTCATAGTAGATTCAAATCTGCAAAACAACCTGCTTTGCAATGATTCCATTCTCATGATAGGAAGGGTCAAGACAGAGGTCAGGACAGAGGTCAGGACAGAAGTCGAGACAGAAGTCAGGAGTTTCACTAAAATATACTGCCCCTAAAATAGGATTGTAGGATGACCGCGCCGGGGCACTTGATCGAAGTGGGATCGACGGATTGCGACAACTGTGGCAGCCGTGACAGCCGTGGCAGCCGTGGAAATGGCGACGACAGAGCCCACCTAAGTAACGTTAGAGGGGTGTCTCACATTTTAGCTGCGTACATTCCCATGTCCAGTCTACGTATACTACGTAGACTACGTACTTACGGATTACGTACACTCGCTCTTGCTCTTGCTTTCACTGAATTGAATGCTGATTGGACGTGGGCACCCCCGTGCGGCCTCACGTGGTTGCAACCTTCACGTGACACTTATTCATCGGGGTTACTCGGGTTGCTCTGGTTGCTCAGTCTGTCTGCTCTCCGTTTGCTCGGTGAGGACCGCCCTAGCCGAGAGAGTCCTCAACTGAGCCACAGTGCCTGCGTAGCCTTATACTCAGTAGGTATCTACTAGTATAGTATCTTATCTATCTACCCAGTAGAGGTATCTATCTAGGCATCTATCTAGGTATCTCACCTACCTGTAAGTACCTCTTACATCCAGGATTGGACCACCGTGCCAGCCCAACCTCTACTCTAGGCAACCTTAAATTCACAAGCCGACTCGGGTTGAGCCGAACTGCCAAAAAATCAATCTGCAGATGATGATCCGCGACTAGGTATTTAACCTTAACCTTAAAATCCTCCCCAAGCTGATTACTTATAGTGTAATATGGATAACTAAATAGACATCTAGCACTATTTGACCAAGTGGTGGTCAGTCGGTCAACATAATAGACACTACACTAGATCAAGTGCCGATGCACACATTATAGTAGTCTACCCAGTGTGCTAGCTTCTTAATGGCTAGAGATCAACAAAAAGATTTCTCCTTTGAGGAACATCTTTAACAAAACACAGGCCCACAAGGAAACATGCGTTTCAAAGCCATGTCCGACGATCTGAGGGCCGGCCCGATGCAATCAATCACTCTGTAACCTATTAGACAAGGTAAAAACTCCACTTACCTCATCTCTCTCATGGCCTACTTGTGCATGTCCCAAAAATGGAAGAAAGAGGCTTGGAAGGTAGAAGGGAGGGCCTTGCAAGGCAAGGAGACATAAAAAATTGAAAACTATACTCCGAATCGGGGAATCGAACCCCGGGCTTGACGGCACATCTATCCATCCATGCGCCACTCTCTCAGAGGAGTGAGGGTAGAACACAATGTTGGTTGAGAGCGTCAAATGTTGGCCACTACACCAATTCGGAGAAAATTGAGGGTATAGGTGGGATTGAACCACCAGCGTTGGACTCGCGGGGAATCGAACCCCGGACCACTCCCAGTTTCTCGTGGGCTTCTTGGGAGAAGAGAAGACCACCAGATGCTAAGGGAGTATTATACCACTAAACCACAAGCCCCAAGAGGGAAGGGATGAGCTTCCTGTGTGTGTGTGGGTGTGTGGCTCGGTAAAACAAGTTTTTCGCGTCTGCCTTGGTGGGATGGTTGTGTGTGGTGCCGCCTGTGATGCCGCTAATACACAACGCCCCGAATTGGGCGAGTCAGCTTGTACTGTACTTTAGTATTTGTGAGTACCTGCGAAGAAAAGCAATCTGCGCATACATCGCATATTGGAAAACTTGAAGTCGCCGGCATGAAGACACTAACACTATCTAACACTAACACTAACACCAACACCAATTCAACAACAGGTGGAATCAAACTCCCGGATCCTCCCGGTGAGGGGAATTATACCTGCAGTAGTACGCAGATGTTAACCCTCAATTCATCACACCTTCGTCTCCTTGGGTTGCAGCCGGGCCATGGGTGCTGATAAGCTCCATCATCTGACGCATGCCGAAGCGCTCAAATCAAGTGCTCCTCCAAGGCAAGCAAGATCTCTCTTCACAGTTACCTACATTATGCACATTATGCACATTATGCAGCAGTGATTTCACCAGTCACACCGAAGGTGGCGAGAGAGTGGTGTGGACCGCGAGGTCGATAAAGGTAGGTGGTATTGTTGGTATGGCATTTGCATACCTACTTACTTACATACTTAGTATCTAGGCGAGTGAAGGGAGCATACTGTATGTAGTAGTGTATTTGCCGCAACAACCACTTCTCCTTCTCTCGGCCGGGTTTGTATGCCATCCATGATCCATTCTTATTCTACAGTACATGATCAATACCCAATGGGTGTCTGATTATATCAGCGTCGTAACTTGTCCAGTTTCTTGTTTTAATTCTTCAACTACTATAGATAGCCGGCCATTTAGCTCCATGTCCCCCCATAGGATATTAGTAGGTCGATAGTATAGTTCGTCAGCTGTCTCCCAACTACCTACTTACCTACCCTTGTCCGTTCTCTTGGGCTTACACTACTAGTAGGTACAGTATACTAGTAGCTAGCAACAGCTTCTACTACTCAGTATGTATGTCTGTTATGTACTTGCATACTCAATCCATCATAGCCGCAGCAGCCGGGCTGTGATTGGAAATCCGTCCAGTTATGCCGCATCACGCCACTGCGTTGCGCAAATCGTTGAGCGTCGTCGAGCACCCAACTCATGCAAGGTACAACGCGGACGCGCTGCAGTGATGCGCAATCCCGATCCCTGACCGTGCATTTCGATCGACTCACTAAGACCGCAGCGAATGATACCGAAGCTCACGAGCCTCACCAGCGTCGCATACAGACGCACCTTATGTCGGACTCACAGGATATGGTTCTAGAAGAGGGTGTGCAACCATGTCAGATGCCTACCTGACTAGACTGATGAGAACGACAAGAAGTGACAAGAAGTGACAAGAGTGGGGGGGGAGGATAGTCGCTTGTCTTACTACTTGTGAAGAGGATAGCTTGGTGGCCTCGTATCTCGCCCGGTTTTCGCAATTGCAATTGGGTCGCACACCACCTTGATATGCGTGATTCCGCTTTGGGAACACATCTCCCTCCTCCAGCTTCCTTTACCTGGCCTAAGATATGAGTCTTCGTGCCCTGCGCCCTGTGATTGATTCACGGCAATAAGCAATAGACCGGCGCCCCTCAAAGCGGCGTCTGTGGGGATTTTCCAAGATACCTATCCGTCTTGACAGCTGAGTGACCAGGATGACCACCACCCATCATCTTTGCCTACCTACAGTAGACTGTGTATTAACCCACAAGGCAGCGTCTTTGATTGACAGGTGACTAACCGAGCACCAGCCACTTCTCTTACATATTACCTTCTGCCTGTCGTGGAAATATATATATATATACCTGGCCTCGCCACCGTATTTACTCGTTTTGTGATATTTCGATTTATCACTTTTTGACTCGAGGCTACGGTTTGTTTCCTTCTGTCAACTTCACTACATTCCTGTTGAGCCGGCTGGGACCCGGCACTTTCTGAAGTCCAAATTTGGAGGGAGAGCGACCTGATCTCCAATCCGTGAACTATACAAATTATCCTAGCTTGAAATGAAGACTGGGGAGTCTACCTACCTTTCGCTATCAAGGATCCTTACTCTACCAAGCGTTACTATAATCAACCAACATGCCTCTCTTACCATTAGATGCACTTAAGGCAGTGCATCGGCAGTCATGGCCGCCTAGCGGGTTGTGGCCTTCAAGTCCCAGCCGAATCCCACCGGCACTGGACGAGGACAAGGACGGCCTTTCTACAGATGACGAAGATATCGACAGCTCGTCAAGGCCTGAGAACCCACTCAAATACTTTTTAACACCCGCGACCCCAAGAGACGAGGAGCTGGAGTTTGAGTTCGACTTCGATGCGGGCATCGAGGACTCGAACAGTCCCCCTCAGATTGTCCGAAGTGTGAGCCCTTCAACGCTCGATGGCCTCAGACGGTACAAGGCCAGGAGCAAGGAGGCAGACTGTGCTATCCTGGACGGGGACGATGATGATGAAGACGACGAGGAGGACTACATAAGGTTCACGCCTCAGAAGTCGCTCCCAATCGGCCTCGAGGACTACCTCGACTATCCCCGGCACAGCTCTCCAAACCATCGAACCTCGGACGCACTCCTCTCACCATCACCATCATTCCACGTGGGATCGCCTAGAGGCCGCCTAGCCAAGCGCTTCACCCCGCCGCCTCGACGTGCCAGGCCCATCGCCCGGACACTGCGGCGGCGGCACTCCTGGCGCGAACCCAGTCCGGACGTCTGGTCCATCGACGAAGAACCCGAGAAGGAAACGATGAGCGAAATGGGGCTCAGCATAGAAGACCTCGACGACGGCTCGGAGAAGAAGACTCAACCTATAGATATACCGGCTGCGAAGCCCAGAAAGAAGGTCCGGTTCGTGTTACCGGTTACGGAGTTGTGATTTATACCCATCTATCTATCCTAAGAATCCCTACATTCATCTCATTTATTGCATGTTTCCAGATCGGCTGGGGAAGGGGGTAATCTACGCATGGTACGGAGTCGCGGGTTCTTGATTTATCTCGGTGGTTGGCTCTCCTTTCTGCATTATGGTCTCTACATTATCTGGTATCTACTCATCTGGCTATCCCCATCATCATTATCATCACTTTTTTTCATAGGGTATCGGGTCCTCAGCATACGCGGCGTCTGGATAGGGTGGTTTCTCATTTGCAGGAGGCTTCGGGCATTTAGTCTAGTGGTAATACCTATTCACGGCTTTGATTATACAGAGGCCAAAAGATTCCTACATTCTCCTAAATTGGATACATCCTCCGCACTCTCGTTTGTGACCCGTGACTATCGTTTTCACCGTGTTTAATGTTTCCCCCCACGCTCCCTCTCGAACAAATATCTAACCTAGTGTACCAACTAGTTAACTAGTCTAGATGATCCATGTCGGCGATCTCCGAAGAACATGTAAGCCCTCTTCGCATGTTTCCCCCAAACCCGTCAGCATAGGAAGCGAAGAAGAAAAAAAACTTAAAAACTTTCCACATTAAGCGATCAACGTGAAGGATGTAAGCGATAGGATATAGTATGCTGCGTAAGCCTCGAGCCGAGCGTCCTTCCGATCCGCTCCGATGCTCTGTGCCCTTCGGACCGCGCGAGTTCTGTTTCGTGTTTCTGCTTAATGTTAGCTCACCGCCCAACAGCGTCTTACGCAATCCTTCCATCCACACGCCGTGCACAGCCGCCGCTCATGTGCCCTGTTTGCCCCGGGTCGTCGGCACAGGCCAATCTTTACTGTGTAGTTTGTTAGCGGTTTCGTTTTGAAGTGCGTAATGTGCCGAGGCGTGTGGCTAAGGGTGCGCATGCATTCCCGCTCAAGAAACTATTAGCTTTTGCCGATTCAAGTACCTATTGTTACCGACTGACGTGAGTGCTCATTCGTTAGCCCTACGGTATACATCAGACTTACCTCTTGCATATGCAATGTACGATAAGCCCAACGGCGGCGGCGTTACCTGCCTTGCATTGCATTACATATTAGAAGTAGATCATCCTAGAACAAGGCATCACTTTGCGAACGGGTAGCCATATAAATATCGAATTTCTTTTCTGTCGTAGGGAGATACTGCTTTGGCGAGCTCTCAGGTAAATATGAGCTGTTTGTCGGCTGCCCTCGCAAAGATATGGCGGTCGTCTCATGACACAACGTACGGCATGAGCTGATCCCGTCTCTTCTTCCTTCTCTTCCTTCACATGGGCGGCGATTCTTACACTGACGTATACCATCATACAAACATTGCCTGTATTGGGAAATGTAAGACTAGGTGCTATCAGTCTAGTAGATCTACTTAGGTATGCTGTATAATCCTAATTTCTTCTAGAAACTACGTGTTAGCAATGTGAATCACTTCTCGCCACAACATAAAAAGAAAGCTAAGGCTAGTGCTAACGTCATGGGGTGAAGCGGATGCCTCTCTATTCCGGTAAACCCCGTCTGCTTTCAGCAATACAAGTCGATGCCGAGCAGTGTCCAAGTCAGAGCTCTAGACCGACTAACTACGCACATACGGATAGACAAGTTGCCGGCCGGCGAGCCAACCACCACCGTCCCACAACGTCGTGTAGGGCGTAGTACCCAAGAAGTACATACATCAATATGTAGGTACTGACTGACGTGAGACGTTGATTATCTCGGTTATCGGACATGTGACGTCAAATCAAACTCACCTTTTCGAAGAAGGAAAGCGATATATTGAAATCGTATAAGTACTCATAATCGGATTTTCCCGTCTCTTGACCACGCCGCCGGGTTGTTGCTAATAATACCCCGAGTATCTTACAATGGACCGGACTAAGTACAGTCTAAAACATTAGACTAGACCTAGCAAACATGTGCCTAAAGTCTTGACGATGTGGCGTATACGGTATTGGTAATGTCGCACGCAGCCGGCCGGTAGTCTACACCGATAGTGTAACTTGTATTAGTTACTGCGTATGTAATATCCTTGCTGTGGTAGGGATCGATGGTCAGCCCTATGTCCACGGCCAGTAGCACGGCGTCCTTCTCATATTACGCAGTGTACCAACCTACCTAGTGTAGGATTAGTGCCAAGCCTATAGTTCTTGGTAGGGAATGGGTATCTATTGAGAGGAATTGATAAGAGCTTGACCGCCTAGGCTCGTTTGAAGATTGCTTTCGGTTCGTTGATGTACGAAGTTGAGTCTTAGCCTGCCTTATGTCATAAACCTTCACTTCACGTATGTGGGGGACTAGGAGAAGGAATATAGACGAGCGTGATGCTAGAGAGCATACACACGGAGAGTCATCATCCTGGAAGATATTAAAGAAATATGAAACTGACAACAGTTCGGTTATTGAAAGCCTCTTTGAAATTTTATATTTTGTTGGTGGAATCTGATCTCGTTACATATACCGGCAACTCGCAGCCCGGAGATGTTTCAGGATCATAGGGAATCGTGGGATTGCTTCTCCGACAAATATGTTAGGACAAGCCTCGACCTCAGCCACCCAAGTTTCGGGGCATTCTAACAATAAAAGACGCCTCAGAAATGCAGAATCCTACGAGGACGCCCCCACGGCCCAGCAGCTTGGTACGGCTGTTGGCATGCATCCACTTACTCAGCTTCAACTGCAGGCTAGACCAGAAAAACAACTACCTGGAGATGTACATTCACTACTGGGTTGGGTAAGCCCAGACTAAGCACTGCAGCCACCATCTTCCCCGCGACGTTCGATGTAACTTGAAGCTGTGAGTCCATCTTATCAAAAGGAACACTCAGCACCTGAAGGCTGGCTGATTTGCCGTGGACTTCAGCAGGAGGCCGTCGAACGTTGCGAATGTCGGTGATTACTATTACCCAAAATGTATTTAAGTTGCTTGAAAGGGCTGGTTTTACACAATAATAGTTACTTCTCGACCAATAGCTAGATATTAAGGCGTTTGGGCTGAAAATTAACCACAATGTGAGCTGCTAAAACGCCTATCGGATTCGTTAGAATCACCGATATGGCTTGACTCTAGTTGAAGCCCTAGGCGATTAGAGGCGATATCGATTCAGCTTGACTATAGATTGACGCAGAATCTCACTCTTGCCAAAACAGTATGAAGCATGGGTGATGATATGCACTTAGTCATCGAACTGCTGTCACCGTACCCATGTAGATGCAGAAGCATAGCGGAGTTTATTGAACAACTCATCACACACTGCCCCTCACCAGCTTTCGTCCTCATATCAAGTATTCAATCACACAATTATAAAAGAAAGAGAGATAATTGGTATCGTATCGTTGCGGCGAAATCGTAACCTTAATAGCCGCTAAGCGTTTCAAGAAAGAAAGAAAAGCCACAAGAAAAAAAATAAAGGGGAAAGATGAGTTCAGAAACAATGCCGTCACAACTGCGACAGACAGCACTGGCCGTCGTCGATGCCTACAATAAGTGGACAGTTGAGGGTATCATGGCGCTCCGCACCGAAGATTGCGTAAACCAGATTATTCCCAGTACGTTATATAGACTATATATCCTGTTGATTTAAGCTATGTGGATAGTCAATACTTATCAGTCCCTCCCTCGACCTAGGATCTCTCGGCCGTCCGGCGATGGACAACACGGCGTACGAGGAGTATTTCAGGTCCGTTATGCCGCACATCAATAACTTTGCCGTCACCATCGATGATATCATCGTGGACCCGAGAGAGAACAAGGTCGCGATCTGGGCGCATAGTAGCGCGTCGACGGAGATCGGCCCGTACAACAACGAGGTAGGTACCCATGAATACCTCCCTGCCCCAAAAAATCGCTCCCTTCTTGTTTTGAGTTAGGTCGATCCGTTGTGTAAATCTATTTCCCCGCGCCCTCTACCTAGAAGTGTGCGTGTGTGTGTGAGAGAGAGAGAGAGAACGAAAAGGAATAGAAAAAAGAGAGGTTTATACTGACGTCTTGATGATTGAAAAAAGTATGTCTTCATCTTATACATGAACGAAGCGGGCGACAAGATCACCAAGTTTCACGAGTTCGTCGACTCGTCTTATAGCGTCGCCTTCTTCCCCAAATTACGGGAGCATCTCGCCCAGAAGGCGAGCGCTACAAGGGAATAAGGGGCATCGTGGCATGGGTAATTGTTTTATTGTGACCTGTACTGAGTAGCTGCATCATACTTTGCAGCCCTTGGAATGATTGGAGCTCTTGGCAAGAACTTTGTGCTGATAGAGGGTCATAGGTCGGAAGAGACTCTAGGTCGTATACCTGAGATCTTAAATCTCTAAAAATGCACGTTATAGTGAAAGAATTTGGATGCTGCACTTAGGTTCTTGATGGGATGATAATCATAGATGCTAAAGACTCTATTTTCGATATTCCGCCTTGTCCGTTGCTTGAGCATTGGGCCCAAACGATGTGTGCTGAATTTGCAGTAGAGTGAAACCCATCCAATGTGATTTTGTTTTTTTGAGACACAAAGTCAACGCCACCAACGCCATGCCATGATGCAATTTCTCAATCCCAATACAGTACAAAGCCAAAACGGCAGCCTAATCTGATTCATCCTCCTCTGCATCTTCAACGGTCACAGCCTTGGCTTTCCCCTTACCGCTGTTCGTATCCGAATCTTCGTCATCGTCATCGCTGTCGCTAGCATCGGCTGTATGGGATCCAGTCCCTGTTATGTTCTCGTTTCTTGAATGGGAATTGCCGGTGGTAGACGTCGTAGACGAGCTACTACGATTGCTGAAAAGTAGTTGGGAGGGGCCACCCCACTGTGGTATTACAGGAGTGGGGGCAGCGACATTAGGGGCTCTCTTTGTATCCGGGAAGCTGGAGGCTCGGAATTTCTATCGGTTCCATTTTGTGCCTCACTATTTCGAGCCGAAGTATGGCTATCGGCGGATGGGGCAGAAGAATTCGCAGCACCATTCGGATTTTGAACTAGGTTGCTTCTACTGAACTGTGCTGTATTCTGGAATTGCTGGTGTATTAGATCGTAGGCTGAAGGTGTCGGAATAGGCTGGGTCCCCGCATGCTGTTGTGAGGGTTGGCCATCGAGACGCTGGAGCGGCAACAGGGACCAACCTGGTGGAATGGACACTCCTTCAGGAAGATCTTGGCTACCTGAGGGGATGGCAGACGCATATGGAGCACCGCCATGTCTCGTGACAGGGGAAGGAGGAATATACGTATTATTCGGAAAATGCGCATGGGGTTGCTGAGCTATGAGCTGAGTGTTGACGCCCGCCTGGCCAAATTGACTACCGGTACTAGTACCAGTATTAGTCGTCGTCTGCGGTTGGACTTGACGGAGTCGGTTTAATTCTACCGTTAGGGCATACAAAGTTTGTAGTTCAGCGTGGGTTGTTTGCAGGGTATACATCTCTTGTTGTATTCGATTAGAGATGTCCTGGAGTTGGGCCTGCATGCTTTCTATGCTTGGGGCATTATTGAGATTGGCTGGCGGCGCTGTAGGCGTCGGCGTCGGCAAAACAGGATGGGCAACAGGTGGGTTTGCACCATCACGAGGTTGGCGTAGCTGGTTAGCTAGTTCATTGATATTCTGCGGATCTCCTTGAGCGAAGCCCAACCGAATTGGTCCGAACTGGAATACACGTAGATTACCCCGAGCGCGAGCCGGCTGACCAGGGTTTCCTGCTGCTGCTGCTGCTGCTCCTCCTCCTCCGCCACCGCCGGGCGCACCTGGAGCCGGAGGTTGAGGTCGACCGCCGGCATTAGGCCCGGGCGCCGCAGCAGCGCCATCAGGGCTTGCTGCGTCAATGACAACTGAGCGCCGACACGTGGGGCATACTTGTTGTCTCTCTAACCAACCTTTGAGGCAACCAAAATGTAAGATATGACCGCAAGGAAGCTTCTTCGGTCGAGAGCGTTCCACCGCACCAACAGCGGACGGGTCCCATGGTCTCATTTCCTCTCTGCAAATGATACAGGTGTCTTCCCTGGCTAGGTCTTCTTGAGTGGCGTCTGGATACTTGTTCATATCCTGTAGCGCTTTCCGATACCGCATCAGAGTACCGAGACGCTTTACGAAAGAACGAGCGGTCATGAAGAGATCGCGTATAATGTGTATAGGGAGCCCGTAGAACATCATAAGGATGGCAAAGAATCCCGAGTATATGAGGAGCTTAACAAAGTCTAAAGCGCGTTAGAGAGAAACGTGACCACCTATGGTATAACTGCCTACCTGCCATGAGATCGAGGCTCAGTATCCAGTGTCCCTTAGATTCCCAACCGGGCACTTCAATATCCATCTCGTCGATATCTTCCTCGTCCGGCAACTCTTCTTGTCGGGCGGCTTCAGCCTCAGCAGCATCGTCGGATTCTCTACGTCGTAAAATGTCGTTGCGCTGCTCTCTAACCAGTCGCCGCCGCTCCTCTAACCGGGTCCGGGTTTGCTTCCTTGTGATGTCGGCCTCTACTAAGGAGAGCAGATAGCGACAGGCGGTGCGGGAGGAACAAGTAGCGAGGATGGCGAACTCGAAAAGGAACATAACCATCATATTAGGACGTGCTTGTTGAATGACGGTGTGGACGGCATAAGAGAACAGCCAAGTGTCGTAAACAACACTGAGAAGAAGGGAGATGCTGAGTCGCGTGTGGAATAGTCTCGGATTGGCGGGGGGTTGTTGCTCCAGCACCTCGACACGACCCTCGCCTATCCATTCCCATACCTTTCCAGTGACTAGGGCAGCAAACATAACGAGGAACCAACCGCTGACCTCTTCGCGGAAGATGGTCATAGCGAGGCAGGTCTCGGTAACGGCGAACCAGGCTTTCTCGTAGAGCTGCTCGATTTCGGAGGGTCGGAGGGGACCATAGCATAATCGTTGAAGGCCCCAGACAAAGGAGGCGTATACAAGGAGAATGAGGTTAACTAGTATCTATATGCGGTGAGATACATGGCTTAGCAAAGCGGTGCGTTAGGCTCCTACGTGAGTAGGACGGCGAGGGTAAGGGGCGAGGGTAAGGGGCGAGGGTAAGGGGCGAGGGTAAGGGACGAGGCGAACCATTAGGCTGAAGTTGTTCTGTGATAGATAGACCATAGCAGAGTAAAAGTTGGCACGCTGGTTGAAGGCATAGGCAACCACGCCGGCGGCCAGCCCCGTCGAGGCCTAGACAATTGAGTTATATATCAGCATTATGACTTTCGGTGTTAGTGTTTGCAAGAGTAAGGGCGAGGGCGACGGTGATGATGGTGATGGTAGTGGTGGGCCAGTGAGGATGAAGCTTACCCCGGCGTACCAAAGGAGGCGCATCTCGGGCGGTAAAAGGCGGCGGATGACAGGGAATAGTAATTGTCGATGAAGCTGCGGAGAAGCAGTTAGGTGCCCATTATTCCGAGGGAGGCGGGTTTGGGTAAAGCAATTGCGCGTTTGCTCTGGGGGAGATGTAGGCGAATTTCACAGGTAACGAAAGAGAGAGATGTCAAATGATGCCACCTGTTGCATACTTACTGTAGATAGTAGTCTAGATGGCATTGCTCGGCCACTTAACTGTGGGGCCACATGCTTTGGTTGGCGGGCGTGGGTGAGCATCGGCCCCGGCCCTCACCTAAAGCTAAGGGGCCTAAGAGGAATGACGTGCCATCGGGACTTGGTAGGTACCTTATCTAGTGGGCATCACACCTACACTAGGTATGCGTACACTCAGCTTCTGCCCTTTGTAATTCGCTGTACTGGATCAACCATCTTACAAAGCAAGGTGAGCAAGGTTATGTAGGTACGTCCATGGACCATGGTATTGGAAATAGGAGTGAAAATAGATCTAAATCTAAACCTACCGACCTTTGTAACTTGCCTTTTCACATTGAAAACCCGTACCTAGGTAGGTACACTACCTACCTGTGTATGTAGGTAGGTCGGTTAGGTACCTACTCATTGTATACCTAAGTAAGTACTTGACCAGGGGTATGTACAGCACATCGGTAGGGGTGTGGTTAGGCACTGTACCTGGGGCCACAGCTGGAGAACCGCCTATCCCCATCAGCTCAAGTTCAAACTCCAGCTTCTATTGACGAAACCTTCTGATTACTGTGTTGTATCATTGTTTATGACTTTGGTTTTTTTCTCTTCCTGTTTGCCTCCTCACATCACTTGCTTCTTTTACTTAGATAGCTTCCTCGTTTTCTATTTTGGTTAACTGATATAATATTAGTTAGTTGTTATAACACTGTTTGCCCCGAGTTTATCATTAAACCCACCTATTTGCGACCGAACCACCGACGTCACCATCTCGCCGTCGCTCGCATTCGAAGTAATGGTGATTCCCTGGCATCTATACGCTTCTTAGGCTTTAGCTATTTTGAGTCTAGCCTACAATGGCTGTGCGCCGTGTAAGAATTATACTCGGCATCATTGTATTCTGGGCTTTGGCCTCGTGGTATTACAAGTCGCGAAGATCCAGCGAGACTGGCTTGTTTAGTTCGGGACCTGGTTCGAGGTTCGGCGGCGATTATCGATGGAAACGACTTCCGACACGATATGAGGTTGATACCCTCGCCGAACTCCCCACGAACAAACCCGCGCGACCTATTCCACCGATCCAAGCCCCAAGGCCGCAAGAAGATGCGCTTTCAAGAGACGGGCGACTTACGCGGTTAGCCGCCGTCAAAGAGAGCTTCCTACATAGCTGGGGGGGTTACAAAAAGCGTGCTTGGGGCCACGACGAGATCAAGCCTATTTCGGGCCAGTATAAAGATCCTTTTGGTGGATGGGCTGCTACTCTTGTCGATTCGCTCGATACCTTATGGCTCATAGGCCTGAAGGATGAGTTCGAGTTTTCCGTAAAGGCTTGCGAGGAAATTGATTTTACAACCACTACGGCACAGGACATTAACGTGTTTGAGACCACCATTCGGTACCTCGGTGGATTTTTGGCCGCCTACGAGTTGAGCGATAAGCAGTACCCTAGCCTGCTGAACAAGTCTACTGAGGTAGCTAATCTTCTAATGACGGCCTTTGATACCCCGAATAGAATGCCCATTCCTCGTTTTAACTGGAGAGGCTATGTTCAGGGCAAGGCCCAGAGGGCGCCGACGACAGTTTTGTTGGCCGAGATCGGGTCTCTAAGTCTCGAGTTCACGAAAATGTCTCAACTTACTGGCGACATGCAGTATTACGATGCTATACAACGTATATACGATGAACTGGAAAAAGCACAGAGCAAAACCCGGCTTCCGGGCATGTGGCCCGTCCTAATTGATGCTTCTACAACACCCATGAGCTTCAAAGGCGATGGCTTTTCCCTCGGTGGCATGAGCGATAGTGCCTATGAGTATTTGCCAAAGCAGTATCTACTTCTCGGGGTGCGCTCGAGCAGCCCCGAAAAATGTATGAACAATTTATTGGCGTTGCTGAGCAGCATCTTCTAAGCCGTGCACTCCACCAAGGCAATCTCCTATTCGGTTCTTTGGCGATGCTCACGTTTCCAAACCACCCAACGGGAAGCCGGTCGTAGTCACGACTCCTCGCACACAACATCTTACTTGTTTCACCGGTGGCATGGTCGGTATGGCGGCGAGGATCTTCGATCGACCCGCAGATCTCAAGATAGCCGCGGAGCTTACCGACGGCTGTGTTTGGTCTTACAGTAATACGCCCTCGGGTGTCGGACCAGAGATATTCTTTTATGTTGCGTGCGAGCCGGAAAGTGAGAATGATGACTGCCAGTGGAGCGACAGTCGAGTAAGTAACTTACAGCCATTTCCTTCTTGCTTCCGCCACCTCATTGGTACAAAGGCTTCTACTCGGTTAGAGCCATGTCTTGGAGGGTTTCTGCACTTCTGGAGCATCCTAGATGGCGCTCAAAATAGCGATAACTGACCCTGAGTGTTACAGTGGAATAGTGCGATCAAGAAGCATTGGAGTTCTGGTGAAAAGGGTGACTCTATGACAGAGAAACAGATAGCCGAGCTGATCGATGCTCGTCGATTGCCTCGAGGGATGGTTGACGTATATGACCGGCGATACCAGTTACGGCCAGAAACCATCGAATCAGTGTTCTACATGTACCGGCTGACCGGGGACCCGAAGTGGATGGACAAGGCTTGGGACATGTTCACGGCCATCGAGAAGCACACGCGCACCACGTATGCATCGGCAGCGTTGGACGATGTTACTATGACGAAGCCGGATCAGTTAGACAGTATGGAAAGCTTCTGGCTTGCCGAGACGCTAAAGTACTTTTACCTCATATTCGGCGATTGGGAACTCTTTGATCTGGACAAGTGGGTGTTGAATACAGAGGCACACCCTCTTCGACGAGCCGATGCTTAGAAGAACTATTGAGCAATAGTGTTATAGTGTTATAGGATTATAGTATTATAGACAAAAGTATATATATATACATGATAAGGAAGCCAAAGCTCTTTTATGTTATTGTATTTGCATCCCTAGCTATGTGGTTGAACATTAGGTATTGTCTCCCTATCCCCGATTGTGTAGTCTTGATTGATGACACCCAGAGAGCATTAGCTAATGATATGCCACTAACTACATCTAGAGGTTTCCGAATAGCGCCGATAGAGTCTCGACTTGCATGGTCAAAGCTGCTAGAATCTGTTAGAGAGTATAAGGTTCTTTCTCCCCCTCCCCTTCTCCCTTCCTGCTTCCCGCTTCCCGCTCCCCCACTCCCCAAAAACAATTCAAGGAAATCTTTGCGGTGATTTTCTAGGTCTACTCGTTAGCCACCATGAATTAAACCGACCCCTTCGCTCGTAGTGTAGCGTAATGTACTCCAATTTATCTAGACCGACCGAAGCCAAGTGCTAAGCTCCGCAACTCGGCTCCAATGGAAACCTGTCATTTCCACTTTCCACTTAGATGGGCTCACGTTCATCGTCATAGATCATCATTACACTACCTACCTGGTAGTCTAGACTAGTCGATGAGCTAACCTTGGGTAAACTGGACAGTCTGGATTCCTATAGCAGTACTGCTATAGTACAGCGCTCTACACTTCACGTCAGTCACTTGACTATTAAGCAAGTAGTAGCAAGCATCGGCGGTAAGGTGAAGACTGGATGGGCTTCCTGCGCCGCTTATTTGCCACGACCACCAGTTGTCTCCCGCTCACACTAGCTATCTAGCGCGGCTGTCAAAGATAAGATGACAAAAGCAAAAAGAAACGGAAGATGAGACCGCCAGTTGTTGCTGACACTTGACTTATCTGCGCTAACCTTAATCTGCCTCCTCGGCAGTAGGTAAGTAGGTAGGTATCTCTGTTCTCCTCTTTGTCTTCTGTTCGGTGATTTTCCCTGTTCTTCGCGACCTTTACTACCACAAGGCTACTTCTTCTGACCATTGACAACCGAGACGGCATCCCTACACGTAGATGTAAGGTATCGGTATATACTCTGAACGGGTCTTCAATCGGGCTTTGTTTGTCCCGAGACGCCTGTGTTCATCGCATCATCGCAAACCTGTATTTTGCGGGGTGCAATAAACGTCACCAACAATCGGAATTCTTAGCTTTCCAGTTTCTGGTTTCTAACCTCGCGCTTCAAGTATTTCACACCAGGTATCCCTCGCAACTGCTGCTGACGAGGAGCGGGCCGTTGTCTGTCCACGTCGCCAACCATGGATCCCAACCTAGCACATACGATCACAATGCATCCTTCTCCCTTCAATCCAAACACCAATAATAGGTCCCCGACGCCTCGCTCTTCACATTCGCCAATGCCGCGTGCTGTTCCTCCTCGCCCTCCTCCTGTTAGCGCCGCTAGTACCGCCTTAGAGGCCGTCGAGACCGTGGAGCTTGACCAACGCCATCATCCCATCGCTGCCGCTTACCCAGACGTCGAATCCCAAAATGGAAACTCACGTTATCAAGACAGTGATCCCTTCAACCTGTCCTCAGCCTTCAAGACCAGCCAGCAGCTTGATGAGATTAAGGCGAATACCTCTCGTAAGCGGGACGTCCCTCGTACTCTCAATCTCAAGGGCCGCCACAGCGGGATCACCGAATTCTATCGCAACCAGAACGAGACAATCGAGCGCCTGCTCAAAACGGTCGAGGAACACCGCACCGAGGCTCGCCAGGAGGCCGGCGAGGACCATGTGCGCCACCAGATTGCCGTCTGGGGGTCTTTTATCGCCAACATCGTTTTGTCCATTCTTCAACTGTACGCCGCCATCTCCTCTGTTTCGCTTTCACTCTTCACCACCGCCGCCGACTCCGTATTCGATCCCTTTAGCAACCTGACTTTGATCCTCACCCACCGTGCCGTCAAGCGCGTCGACGCCAACCGGTTCCCCTCCGGCAAGGCCCGTCTCGAGAATGTCGGCAACATTGCTTTTTGCTTCCTCATGGGCGCCGTGTCGCTCATCCTCGTCGCCTTCTCCATCCAGGAACTCGTTTCTCATAAGAGCACCGACCCGGCCACCAACGGCTTCCACCTACCATCCGTCATCGCCGTAGGTATCGCCTTCGGCACCAAGTTTGCGCTGTTCTTGTATTGCTGGGGCATCAAGGACAAATACAGTCAGGTCGACATATTGTGGCAAGACCATCGCAACGATCTCCTGATCAACGGTTTCGGTATCCTGACGTCTGTGGGTGGCTCTAAGCTCGTCTGGTGGATCGACCCCCTTGGATCTATCGTCTTATCTCTCCTAATCATCTGCATATGGACCCATACAGCCTTTCAGGAGTTCAAGCTTCTCGTGGGCGTCGCTGCCAGCGTCGAGACGCAGCAGCTCATCACGTACGTCTGCCTAACACACTCGCCCGCCATACAAGGCATCGATACTGTCCGCGTCTATCACTCGGGCCCGCGACTCATCGCAGAGGTCGACATCGTCATGCACCCGGACGCGACGCTTCGTGAGACGCACGACGTCGCCGAGGAGCTACAATTCAAGCTCGAAGATCTGCCGGACATCGAGAGGGCTTATGTCCATGTCGATTATGAAACCACGCATAAACCGGAGCATCCTTTCAAGAAGGATCTGTAGGACTCTTCCAGCATGATAAATCCGCGAGACATAAAACATGGGCTATACGTAACGCTGTCATAAGCCTAGTATCAAGTGCGTTGGCTATCTGTGTTGGAAGGAGAACATGGGCACCCAGCATACGATGTTTGGCCGAAGGCGGAAGTGGCCTCAGAGGAAAAGGACCAACATTCTTTAATATGAAATTCACTGGAGTTAGGTTTGTATATACGGCTTTGCGGGGCGTGTTTTACTATTCGTGTATACAGCTAGGTCTAAAGCATAGAGAAATAGACAATCATGTGAAACGATATCAAGTGAAATAAAATAGAGACTCGTAGTTCTGGTTTTGGTAGGCCCTCAACGTGCATCAGAGCCAGAGCAAATGTATATCTCTTCGCGGGGATTCTACCATTACTTACTGGCCCGACTTACGGTCCCAGGGTTAGGTACATTGGGTTTCTCTTAGGTTTTAGGCATCTACACATAAAATTTCTAGGATTCATAAGCTTCACTTCGGGTATGACCAATGCGGAGGACTTTTGGGGGTTCATCTCATTCATTCATCAGGAGATGGATAGGTAAAGCTCAGCTTAACTTGTTGTAATTTAATATCTTACTTAAGCCTTTTTTTTTTGAAGCTGAATTATCTAGACTGCGTCTAGAATGTCATGTCAAGGCAGTACATGTATCAAGGATAGATATTTACTAGAGTAGGAAGAGGAGTCAGGCTTGCAGTGCAGCTTGCATGTGCATGCATCAAACCTAAAGACCTAAAGATCGACGCTGCAAAGGGAGCAGATGACCCTAAGTTCTGCACGTCGAGGGGTCTTAGACAAAATAGTATGACGTCGCTTAAGTGCCATGCCTTTTAAAATGCACTTGATCAATAATTACTTGTTATCGATTTTTTCACGTTGTGTTTATTTGTAGTAAGTCATTCTGCACATGTTACTAGAGTATCTATAAGGTATTGTTGCGAGATAAGGTCTTATTTTTATTTTTTATTTATTTTGGTTTGGGTTAGACTCTATCTAGGTAGGGGAGCTTCAATAACTGTAGGGGTTCCCCAGGAATCCGAGTGCTGCCCGAGTGAGTACCTAGGTACCCAGGTATTCTCTGATTTGGCACGACCGTTTTGATGTGGATTTTCATGGCGTCATTCGACATGGGCTAGTGCAGCGCGCAATCGCGTGGGCCAGGTCTGGCCAGAACATGAGAATGTATGATAGCTATACTTCAATTGACTGAGAAAAATGAAGTAATGCCATGATATGGTAAGATGAAGTAGCTTTTGAGCTCAACTACATCGAGATGTGAGGATCTGATCTGCAAAGGACAACCACGAATGCCGTCAATTATGAGCAGGCAGGACGAGCAGGGTGCATCGCATGGGTGCACAATAATCCTCGAAGTACAATGCATTGTTTACTCTGTAATCGTACATGCGTGCTACCCCAATAGAAAAAAAAGGGAGAATATACTACAGAATATATGTACCTAACCTTTCGCATGAGGTTTGGTGAGTAGTATGTACGTATGCAGGTAGTATACTGTAAAAACAATACTTACCTAATTTTTCGCTGATAGAAAGAGAAAAGAGAGAGAGAGAAAAACAAAACGGAGCTAGATAGTCCCAGGATCTAAAAGTGGAACAGAGTACTTCGTATAGTAGTATACCTACATGTAAGTCTAGGGTATCAATCAATCAACAACACCAGCTTCGCTTCGAACCATGCCACTCTCCACCACGCCGCGACCCTGCGCACCACACCACCATGTCTGCTACCGCAAGCTCTGCTCTTTCCTCTTTCCTCTCCCCTCTCCTCACAAATACAATTCGTACTGTAGCAGTTCCCCTCCCCTCTCTATCTACACTACATACACCCCACGGCTGCCATTGCAATTAATCTACCATCGAAATATAAAACCGAATTACTACTTCCCTATCTCCTATTCTGTTAATATCAAGCCATAGCATCTACATACCTAGGTTACCTAGGTAACAGGTATCTAAAGCCTACCTTCATTATTACCAACCACCGCCCATTCCCTACCTACTCTGTCCTGTATCAACCGGGTCCCCGTCGCCCTTGACGAGACGATCTGGCGTGACTTGTAGGCATCTCTTGCGCACGATGGCTGCCGGGGGCGGAGGAGGAGGGGAGGACGTGTACGCTACAGTTCGTCAACCACTACAATCGCGATATGTCCTATTCGCGCCAACATCTAACCGCTTGCACTACTAGCTATTATTGACCGACACATATTTGCCTGGTAAGCTCTCTAGCTTCGATTGATATAGATACAACTCCTGACAGGCTGTACTAAGGCGCGCTGGTTCTGGCGCATTCCCTACGTGATGCCGGTACTACGAAGAAGCTAGCCGCACTGGTTACCCTCGATACCGTATCCGCCGAAGCTATCACCCAACTCAAGGTAGGCTCATGAAATGACCAGCAGCCAAATATCACGCTGACGCTATTGTTCAGTCTGTCTACCATTATGTTATTCCTGTACCTCGAATTCAGAATGCGCGCCCGGCCAACTTGCTGCTAATGAATCGAACCGACCTACACTCCGCCTTTACCAAGATCAACCTATGGAAGCAGACTCAGTTCCGCAAGATTGTCTACATAGACGCAGATGTCGTCGCTTATCGGGCCCCCGACGAACTCTTTAGCATCACACATCCCTTCTCGGCTGCCCCAGATATCGGGTGGCCTGATTTGTTCAACACAGGTGTCATGGTTCTGACCCCGAACATGGGCGACTATTATGCCATGATGGCCATGGCCGAGAGGGGCATATCGTTCGACGGCGCCGACCAAGGTCTTATTAACACCCATTTTCGTAATAACTATAATCGCATAAGTTTCGCCTATAATGTTACCCCTTCTGCTCATTACCAGTACATACCAGCCTACCGCCATTTCCAATCGAGCATCAACATGGTACATTTCATCGGCTCGGAAAAGCCATGGTTCAAGGGACGGCATGCGAGTACTGAAAGCTCGCCATTTGACGAGATGACAGGGAGGTGGTGGGCAGTCTATGACCGGCATTATCGGGCGACCGTAAGTTGCTCTCACTTCATGGCCATGTATTGAATACTCTACTTACTCCTTTCAAGTCAGCGGAACTCACGCCTTCAGCATCTACGCAGTCTTCTGGTGTAGCAGCGACTGCCAGGCCAGTCCCAGAATTCGTGCAATATCTAACCAAGGGAGAATACCAGCCTAAGAGCTCACATGTGGAGCCACCCAGTAAGCATTATAGCGATGAGCATCGTGGGCATAAGCATCGTGGACATGAGCATCATGATTATCATGTAGCGGCCCAAGTCCAAGAACAACGCGATCAGACCTCCCGCCAACATGACTCTCCTAGCTCTGGAATGCACAGCCAGCACGACCACCAAGGTCATGATGCTCATGGCCATGAAGCGCCCTTGTCTGAAGCCAACAATCGGCAGCTTGAACCCTCTAGTTTTGTTTCTCACGATGTGATTTCGTCTTTAAGCAATAATGAGGACAGTCAATCTAAAGCTGTCGAAGAGCAGGTTCACGCTCAGGAGTTGCATATAGCTCCTTCTAAGCCGAAGCAACAGCTCCCACCATTCCAGCCTCCTACGTCAAGCTGGGATGCTCAAAGGTTAGCCTTGCCCCGCCTCTTATATACAGCGTATCAGCTACTAACAGCGCGACAGACATCCACCTCCAGTAGAATCGAAGCCGGAGGCCATAAATTTCCCGTTACAATATACGAGATGTCAAAAGTACTGCACCTTTTGTCGCTCCCCAGCGATACCCTAGCCCTCCGAAAGGCATGTGGTACGAGGTTCCGAAGGAAGCCCCAGCCGCTCCCTCAGAGCCACCAAAGCCTATATTTCCTTGGGAGGCTCACCGGTCCACGCCATCACGTGTGTTTATCGACGAGGAGTCTAAAGTTAGTCGACACCCAGGGACGACCCCGTCGACCGAGTCTTCTATGACAGAAACTTCCACGGCAGAACAAAATAACGAGCCACTGACGCCCATCACCCCAACCATCCAAGTCACTATGTCGGATCCATGGACTACATACTCGCGGACTAATGCATGGGATGAAGTACCGGAAATCGAACGCTATGTTGATTCAATCCAACAGAACCAAAAGTCAAGGAGTCGTAAATCCCCCGGCATGATTGGATTGCCGAGTCCCGGTGAAGGCGTAGAAGATGGCACATGGCGACGGCGAGGGAGTAAGTTAACCGACTTCCCAAGTGAAGTTGAACGTCCCAGCCTGCCTGTTACTCCCGCGCCAATTCACCGATCAACCTTCTGGGGCGGTGGCCCAAGCACCGTCAAAGGCGCCATTGACCCGCTACTACCTTCAGCAGAGGGTGTCCCCGGTCAGGGCGATTGGGTATGTGTGCATGGACGATGGTGGAGTCGGTCCGACTGTCGTTGCTAACTCGCTAACGCCCTTCGCGTTCACAAGGATCCTGTGGCCCAGCTTCAGAAATTAGCTAAGCAACAGAGCGAGGAACTTTTAAAAAGGCTGGGCGGTACTGGCCGAGACAGCAGCGACCTACCGCCTCGGCTTTTACCTTTTGGTTCTGAGGAGCTAGTGTCGCCAACTTATGTGACACGGTCAGCCCAAATACTGAGCCCACAACCGGTAACAGGAAGTGCGAGCTCAAGTTCTGTGCTTAGCCCCGTGGCAACTTTTAAGGCGACATGACGAACATTCTAGCCTACGAGAAAAGCTGTCTAAAACATGCCGGTTTCTGCCAGCCAGGATCAACTCCGGACTAAGAAAGTACTGTGCTCATTCCCCCAAGTCAGCATCCTCAAAATATCCGTCATTTGATAGCTGCTACTCGCCGCTACTGATCTCCTCTAGGGCGAATGAGATGCAGGCGACATGGTGCAGATGATAGTATGCAGGCGTTGGATTTGACGATAGTGAAATGAAAAATACCACGAAGAGCCAGAAAGGATACTGGAAGCTTTGAGTGTCTAGTGGGAGGTTTCATCTTATATTCCCTTGTCATCTTGCATACTTCGTTGAAACGGGCACTGAACGAACATACGCCCGGCATAAACAACAAGCCAGCCCATAGAGCTTTAATGTCCCTTCCAGCGCTCTGAGATTTTCTCTCGGTTGGAAGTTCAGCTTTGGTTATCGTCTTTATCACATTTTACAACTTTACGTCTCTGTACTAATTTTCTTTGTTTATTCTATCGCATTTTCCGGTGCTACTTTGTTTATAGGGCCGCTCATCACCCATCGCATACGAATGATGAGTATACCGCAGATTTAATGAAATCTGCTTAATTTATATCGTTTCAAAAAGGTGTCATTTGAATATTTAAATAAGATCTAAATCGCTTCAAATTAAATTAACCATGCCACACACTACTTTCCCCTTGTTGCCGTCAGAACCTACGTAGCCATTTATATGTAGAGGTAGGTACCTAGTACAGAAGTAGGATTGCACTGCCATTGCCTCTCATCTCAATTCCTTTAACTACCTGGGTTTATACCGCGGCATCTCAAGTATGTTAAAGTCCGTCGTCTAACAATGTTAGACTACCCCTTCCCTCCGTATTTCATCTGCGCCATGGGCGAGGGGTCGAGGCCTGAGAGGCTCGTTGCTGTATATCACTCGGAGATTCCTGTCGGGTAGACAATACTTCAATGGTCTAGAACAATAGTCTCAGCCGTGTGAAGTATTAAACTCCACTGCGATATTTTCAAAGGTATCCCTATTAGACATCCGATAGAAGTACTGGTCGCTTGGAGCGATGTTAATGCCAGGGGTCTGTTTCTACGGGTGCTTAGATTGCTATTCCCTCTACTGCATGCAAAGAAGTAGTTCGTGATTTTGGAGGGAAACATCAGGCGTGCTTATGGCTACCCTGGAGGCATGTTTTTATGGTGTTGTCCAAGCCGAGAAGGCCGTTGGCGAACCAAGTCAGTCAAGGCATCGTTGTGTGGCTTTGTAATTGCTGTGTAAATGGGCGGCTGTGAAAACTGGGAATATCGCGTTGACAACGCCCGCCTTGGTCGTCGGTTTGGAGTTTTGTATACTTATACTCTCAGCTTAAGAGATGATGAGGATGACGGGACATACATTCTGTAGAAGGTGAGATATAAGGCTCCCTGAAGATTATAGAGTATGTGAAAAATTTTAATTACTTGAGAACTGATGTGGCTGTAGTCGCCTCGCTTATATACGGATAGGTCCGTCCAGATCACTCATCCTAATCTTATGTAATATGGTAGAAGCCTCGGTCTAGCCCTGTTGTACGTTTTAAAAACTGAAGCTGCTATTTTTGGTTCCTCTTTTTCATAGATAGAGATCGTGTTGCGAGACCTTCGGCTACAAAGTGATAGGGACATCGCTTTCGGCGTAGGAAGTACTGTATCTAGAATTATACGTCGTTGTCGGTGGTTTACAGGTATGAAATTGTGTTGTGACATGACTTTCAACCCCAGGATTATTAGCAATAGAGTTACACACATAAGCGCGAAGACACTATTGACGAGGTCACGAATTGATATAGTATAACGGAGTTTCGCACGCATTTGTGATATCTTTAAGTATCTGCATATGAGTTGTATGCCGCGGGTGCTGGTGGCAATTACTTTGGTAGCTTCTACTAAGCCAATCGTCTGGGCCTTGGAGAAGTATTTACATGATTAGGGGGAACGGAAAAATAGTTTAACATAAAGCCACCTTTGGTTGCTGGATATTTATATGTATATGATGTGTTCATAACTCTGATAATTTAAATCTGGTGAGTATAGTCGATACCCATGTGTTAAAAGTAACAAGATAGGACCCTTTTAACCACATGTTTGGCAGGTTCCCGGCCACGATACTGCTTGTAGATAAGACTAACTATAAGAGAAAAGGATTAAGCAAAGAAAGGGGGCTTGTCGAAAGGTCTTCTGGCGCTATTGTGAATTTGTTGATGCTTGCTCACCGGTACACTTTGATCTTTTTGCCGAAGTAGAATATAAAGAGGACTTTTATTATTGCACTGAGTATCTAACTGTCTTCACCAAAACGGCAGACTACCACGTCTGGTGGCGTTTGGTTCGATCGTGATGACATTTAGTTCCTCATAATATGATCAATTCATATGCTATTGGTGAGATAGAAACCGAACAGCGACTGTCGACTCTGACACCAACAGCTGGGAAGTACTCCATTCGATTACGTGTATGTAGGCGGTTGACATTCCGGTCCATCAGAGCATAACAGATACGAAGCAAGCAAACAGTCCGGTAGACGTGGTTTGTCCAGGTGTTGTGTGAGGTCTAACTATTGCGGCTCAGGAGCGCATACCATTGGTCTACTCCGAAATCTGCGCCTCACGGAGATCATCGAAATTCCATCCCATCCTGTCTGCTCCCTGCAAAGCAAACACGCGACTCCCTTGTGTCGCTCCCGTCATACCGCCGCTGTTGTACCGACGCAGGTACCGAATCGTCGGCCTTGCTATCAGGTGAGTGTAACAATAAGGCTAGGTGGAGGTAAACCATAGCAATTGTTACGATTGTCAGGAGGGGAATAGAAAGGAAGAAAACCAAATAAAGGACTCCGAACACACACAGTACCCGTGTGACTGCCAGTGACCTCGATCTCGTTAAACCCAGAATTAATGCACGTATGTGGAGTGATCTGAGATTAACTATAGTGTATCGAAGATATCACTCCTTTGCAGTCGCACTTTAGATCAACGAGTAGGAAAATTGGTCACGCAATTTGCTTGATATCGACATGGTATTCCTTGTTTATGGAAGATCAACTCGCCTGATGCAAGCGCCAAGAGTAGAGTGGACTTTCTAGTCGTGTGTAGTGTAGTGTACTATACATAGAGATATAGAAATTATACGTACTACTAGGTATATATGCGGTTAGCTTATGCTAACGCCTTCACACTACTATGTACTATGTTAGACTGCTGTACAACACCGGAACCACGCCACCGGGAGTTGGACTGGACACAAGCCTACCTAGCTTCCGGGTGTCCAGTTCCGCCCTTACTCATCTACTGAGTATACTAACCTAACCTAGATATGGATGCTTATTTTATCGACCCCGTTTGATAGGCAGCGGGGAAGCCGGGACGTGGGGAGGAGGTGCGGACACTGCGACTAATACCAAAAGAGATATCGAGAAATAATACCGGCAGGCAATAATAATAGGCACCTAAACACAAATCTACATAGGTAGTATAACCTCTCATAGGTGATGCTGAACGGTTAAAGTCTAGATACACAGCACGTCAAATTGAGAAAGCAGTGTACTGTTCGCCTTCTGCTTTATACACTTATATAGCTATACCTACCTCAATTCTACACTCACAGACAGATATAGCAGTGCAGACTCAGTGCACAATCAACAATATTGTTAGTCCGCCACGTACAGAGCTCCTGTTTGTTCCTATAAGGCTATGACGATCACCCTTCTCGGCATTCCCCCAATATTTCTTAGTTGACACGAGTACATAGTCCGAGCGTGGCCAGAGCAATCTGCTAGCTAATGTACAGCAGTTCCTATACCTTTTCAAACCTAACTCCTCTCCATCACGCAGATCACCCACCTAGGTACAATGTGGTGTATTGAAATGCCCATAGGCAGTGCATAGGCTGGGTAGACTAGATAGATCAATGGAGAAGTGGAGACCCACTGTACCTATGCCGGAATAGTACTGCCGGAATAAACAAGAGGCATACTCAGTAGAAAACCAGCTGACTTTGTTTAGTCTGTTGAAATGATGAAACTATAGTAATCTAGGTTAATAACTAGGAACTAGGAACAAGGCACAAGTAAACGTGGGCATTGGAAACCGACTAAAAGTAACTAGCCTAGGTTAGTTTCCATGTGAGCTCCTGGAGCTCGTACAGCTCGTACAGCTCGTAAAGCTGGTCAAACTAATCTGGCGATAACACCGCATCTAATTGCCCTATATCGTAAATAATACCATGCCTAGAGCCATGCCACGTAAAACGCCTTATCTAGCAGCCCACTAGATATACTGTATTTAGTAGGACCCAACCTTGTAAATGCCGAGTTGTGCGGACCGTCGTTGTCATGGCATCTCGGTACCAAGGTTTTATCTGCATCCAAGGGGTCGTGCATGGGATGCGACGGCGCCGGGCATGACTACTACTTCTGATCGGTAAAACGGTCATTCGAATATGGGTATACTGCGGCTTTAATCCATAGAAGCAATAGAAGAACATGCCCTTTGGGTATAAATGTTACTTAATAGAAAGAAATAATTGGTTAGTTGACACACTAGGGTATATTGTAATCGTCATGCGTCCCGCCCAGAAATTACCCCACACATACCATGCAATACGCTATTAAAATATGGTGGTCGTGGACAGTGACAGAAAGAATCGGTGCTCATCTAGCCAGAATCGCAGACATGAAAATCGCGGACAGCATCATCATCATCATCATCATCCTCAAGAGCGATATTAAGCAACGTAGACAGTTAGAGGAAGCAAAAATATATTATATTGTAGAAATGTTATTTTATGATGATTTCGGCATCGGTATCGCATTCCCGGCAAGTTCCGTCATGCTATCCGTGTCCTCGCCTTTGCGACTCCGGGTCCTGAGGGTGAAGGAGTGATGGCGCTGGTCTTTGGGTGATCCTGCATAGTCCGAAGGCGAGTTGCCGTTCGTCACACGGTGCATAACTTCTGAGAAAAACAATTTGACAGCAGCCCAGGATGTGACGAGGTAGATGATTGCGTTCCAGAATCCTTGGAGAGGAAGGACGATCGCACTCAGAATCTCCAACAGCACTACGGTCTGACCGCCGTGGACGAGACTGTAGACTCTGTTTGTTGATGACGGGATCCAAGTCACGAGGAGAGCGGTGAAGAAAAGGATGGCACATTTCGTGTATGCCCAAGCCGCGCCGCCAGCTTCGTGGTTCTTCCTCCGTCTAGCCTTGGACTGGGATGCATTCGTCGATGTGTTTATGCTGCTTAGAACAGGAGGGGGCTCACGAGCTGAGATCGTGATTGAATAGGCGCCAGGACCCGAGTCGCCCTTCGATTCAATGTCCCGATGAAGGTCAACTTCCGTCTTTTGTCCGGTCTGGGCTGCAGACTCGGTTGTGACGCTAATCTCGGTAGTCTTCGTCGGGGAAATATCGTCTAACTTGGACATCTCGTAGTCATGTCCGCCATGGCTGCTGCTGTCAGCTTGACGCAATTGTCTACGTTTCAAATATATTTCCCTGCCTGCTCGAATATAGATAAAAAAGGTGGCCAGGATGATAACCCTTCGTCACGTCAGTAAAATGATGAGCTAGCTATATCGTAGATCATGCACTTACCAAATTGGCCCGTAAAACGTGGCAACTCTCAAAATATCCCACGAAGCACCAACCCAGCACCATAGGATCGCATCGCCGTAAATTCTCCCCCTTGATTTGGTAGATATGAAAACGAAAATCAGTGCTGGTGGAAGCGGCACCCCGTAACAAATCAAGAGGTACCACTTCTCCATCCTCTTAAGCTTCTCGGCATCGAATTTGAAGTAAAATGTCAGATAAACATTAAAGGCCATAGCAAAGGCCCATAAAGCATCCGAGGGTAAGAACCTAGGATACGGTTGAATTAGATGTGAAGAGGAGCCAGAAGACGAAAACCTTACTGCTGGATGAGGAAGCCCTGAATCTGACATCCTACTGAGTTTTCCTCGTCGACATATTCCCTAGCTATGAGTGTTCCAACATTGACGGCCATATTCCCGAAAGACGCATAAAATACGAGGCGGTTGACAGGCTTGCGGAAGGCGCTAGAAGACAAGAAGGTAACGATGATGAAGATACATCCTAAAAGAGAGAAGACTGATCCGACTCGTTCAATGACAGTGATAGCGCGCAGCGCGTCCGGTGACGGGAATGTGAGGCTTTCCTTGCTGAGTATTTTGTTCGGCATGGTGGGCAGATTGTAAATGAAAGACTTTATGATATAGAAGCTGTTAATTTGGTGTTGTTCTTCTAGTTGACCTTGACGACAACATCTGCCTTGTGATCTAGATCACAATGCCTAAAACAGTGATTACACGCCGTTAGTTGAAATAGTATGTCACCAAGGTAACTATGGCGCGAAAACGGAATCAACAATGCTAAGCGAGGAAGCTTGATATATATTAACCACGCGACCTAGCGCATTGAGCTGGATAGGAATATGCCTGTTACTTAGTGACCCTAACTCGCATGGCAGATCCTTGATTGATACTACTCACTAAGTGCCGGTCTATGAGCTATGATCGCTAAGAGAGTAAATTAGAGCAAGTGTAATGACTTGGAGTAGGGGGAGAAAGTGAAGTTGACATGACGCTTGGGGAAGATTGGAGACCAGCACAGGTACTTGGACAGTTGGACTAGAACCGTCATCATGGCAGTTCTAGATACTATCATACTAGGGGCTCCTAATGAATAACGAAATGACAGCTGCACAGCACGGACGAGACTTGACTTCTCGAGACGCATCAGAAACAGGTCTTCTCTACGGTAAGGTGGTGTTAAGTTGAAGCAACCAATGAGCGCGGCCGACTGGAGAGACGAGGCATATATAAGGTAGCTCGATGTGGGAACCTTGACCCATCGGTCCGGACATCATTCGAGAAACAAATCATGTTGCAGTGTCGAAAATACTACTTAGTAGTATACCTAGCAATGACCTAGGGTGGGTAGTATAAGGCTTCCAAAGAGACTAAGAGAAATAGAAGTGTCCGTGGGAGGGAAAGATCCGCAGATCTGCCCGGATTGCCTCCCGTAGAGCAGAAATTCATACTTAGTAACAACACTTGAAAACCACTAAGCCAGTTAAGGATGGCATAGCCGAACCTAACCCTTTCGAGTCGGTTGTCTAGCTCAAATAGGCGGCTTCGATGCAAGGTTCATGGATCTTTTAGCCCATGTTCAATTTATCAGTGCGACATACCAACTGTGGATAAATCAATGCAGACTTTGGTACTAGAGATACGCGGGGAAGTGATGAACATCACGGGCAGTGTGTGTACTGATGGCTGCAATGCTACAGACTCTTCCCGCCGTCACGATTCTACCTCTAATATACTTACTTATAGACTGACTATCTGACTAAGACTCGATATTAACCCTCGCCGTTATTTACAATCTCTAGACTACTATATAAATCTATGCACTTGCGATGTGACCAAAAGGTCGGAATATCTGCATTCGACCCCGCCACTTTTACTACATTCTTCTACACTACAATACGTGCCACATGCAGTAGGGCAATGTTTGCGTGTGTTGTTGCTTGTGCAGTACCTGCTTGTGCACGGGTTTGCACGGGCAATGATTTCAAATCTGCACTTGGTCTAGACTAGGTAACCCAGCAGACCCTGTGTCTGTGCGGCGAGGTTCACGAATCCGGGCTTACGGATCTTACGTGTACTGGACAGTACTGGATACTAGATACCTATCAGTAATGTCGAGGGAAATTGCAGATTACACTACATAACTGGATTACATTTCGCTTCGAAAGTCCAATGATATCTAGTGTACTTGTGCAGTATCTAGAATGTGTGTTCTTCATGACGGATAGGCTAGAGCTATGGTAGAAATCCTAGTGTAGCTAACCCTGTTCACTTCAATATCCACACAAACCCCGGCCTGGCCTCGGGGATTTTTCTCATTGTTAGACAGCCTGTTGTGTTGTGGTTAAGTCTGACGTGATATGTGTGCCCTTCTAGTCTCGACTCTCACTCGCTCGCTACTTTTTCTCATTTGAGCAAGGTGCTACGGACAAGAGACGTGTACGACAAGTACCCGTCATCCTCGCGCGCTGGAAGACGAGCATGTCACAGGAACAGCTGTCACATTACCGGAGTATAGTGAGAAGTGTGATTAGTGTAAGAAAAAATAGTGAGCTCGAGCCCGGGGGGCTGGAGGAGAGGACCCTCATGTGAGAAGCAAATGTCATAATATGTGTTGTATGGCCTGATCATATAGCACACAGCTCCTGTCTAGCATAACTTCTTTGAATAAGCAACTTAATATAGATGCGAACAGGTTTTCGCACATAGAATCTGTACAGGTAATCATACGTCATCGACATGTGTGGTACTCATAATGCCTCAACCTTAAGTGGCACATCTAGAGAATGATAGTATGATATAAGACCAGAATTCAACAACCAATAATTGTACGTTTACAAGGAGGTGTTTATTGCATATAATTTAGAGAAATGCTCGTGCCGAAAATCCGATCTGGCAATTTGACTCGGCCCGTGTAACTCATCCAGTGTCAAGTACATGCTTGATCGCCAGTCGATCACCGAATGTGGCATGAACATCATCCCACATTCGGGGGAGCGGAGTTGGGATCCAAAGTCAATTACTCTCAAATCCTTGAGGATAATAAGTCATCGTGGAATCGTCTTGTGTTTGCTTTGCACTTTTGGGGATGAGATGGTCAAACCTATCCGGCGGTTTGGCTTTGGGAATTATATTCCCGACAAACGATATTCGTAGAGAAATATCAAATCTGTCGCCATCTATGGTATTCATGTCAAAATAGCCGAGCAGATTTATCAATAGAACTAATAAATAGAGGAATAATAAAGATAAAGCAAGCCGCTTTAAGTGTCCACGGCATATAGAAATGCTCTTTCTTGTTATACCCGTAAGCACGTTACGCGTACCTGTCTCAATTCATTCCGAGTGGGAAATGGGTTGTTAGTGAGACATAAGGAGACTCTCAATTTATACTTAAGACATAGGCTGTGAAGGCACATTCTTTTACTCAACTCACACACAACTACATGTATCTAATGAGATTAAAAAGAATAAGTTTAATATTTATGGCTTACTAATAACTAGTCATTAATCTTTAAAATAAACTTAAGTTAACTTAAATCACTTATATTTACATGTTAAGCATAATTTCATGCTTTTTTAACTTTATATAAATAAACTATAATTACTAATCTATCATCTTATTATATCTATTAAATTATCTTAACCTATTAAGTCTTATACACTATGACACACATGTATTAATCTAGTGGACTTAGATCTCTCATGAACCTTTATATCATTCATACATAAATAAATAGAGAGAGAGAGAAAGAATGTATATTTCTTACAAAGCTAAAGCAAATCTAAGGAGTACTATAACTTACAATGATGTTCCTACACTCCCATCTCTTCAGCTCCGTCAACATAATCAACGTGAAGCACACAGAGCCACAAATCGGCGTTTTCGCAAGGTTCTCAGAAGTCCAGTTATGATCCGTATGTCTCAACCTAACCAATATACCTCAATAGGCTAGCAGAATACGGCATAGAAGAGCTGCCAGATAGCGAGGCGACGAATAATTTCCAAGATAGAACCTGGTGTGTCGAAAACGCTTCTTGCCACAAACCTAGCAAGCCACAATGGCTAAGGCAGAATTGGGGTCGATTATTAGGGCGAGACAGATTACTCTTCAGTCATAGAACGGCGGCTGAGTAGTACATCTCGTGGCGTAAAAGCCTAATGAAGCGCCAGAGCCTAGGAGTGTCTCACCGAAGCTATTACAGGTGCGGATGACTCTCGGCGCCCTACGAGACATCGGGAATATAGTGCTATTTCCAGATCGGCAGAGATGACATAGACTTTTACCGTTTTAGCTATAAAAGCTTGCTCTGACGTATCCCTTAGTTAGAACGGTTAGAGAGGTGAGCATTGATCTCGTCGAGCATCTAGAGCTGTTCTCCACACTTAGCCGACTCGGCAAGAATATTAGGGGCTTCAAGGCTGTTCATGGTCTAGATAGTCATATTATTCACTAGGAGATCCAAGGACCTTGGCAAGGTACTGTCCTAGCGGCCGTATGCTTCCCTCAGTGCTGTGTTCCGGTTCTGTTTGATACACCGGAGCTTACAGAGCTTACGGTGGTAATTGCGGTATACATAGAATTAGAGTGTCTTAGAACTGTCCAATGATAATCAAGCTCATTACCAAAATCGGAAATCAGGCTCACTAGACTTTTAGCGCTAAGTCTATTTTGGCTCGTTAGGATCCACTAGGAATGTGAAGGTTACCTGGGGGACTGCCTGGGTATCACTAGAGCAGACTGCTAGAGTTGAGCATCGTTAGGTTTCAAGTTCTATTGCTACATAGGTAGGTAGTAATAGATCGCTCAGAATTCGCGCAGGAAATTTTGTGCACTTTGCGGAGAACTTGACAATCGCCTGAGGACCAGGAGACCAAAGTGGATTACCTACGACAGGCGTCTTCAGGCCCCTTACAAGAAAGGGAAGTATAATATATTGACCCTTTGCCTGGACTCATCCCGTGTTTTTAACGCTCGTTGTTTTCGCTCCCAGCTCTATTACATGTACATCCCTATCTACCTAGATAGAGAGTTCTATCTATTGTCATATTATCCGGCCCAGTGCGATTTACTTGCTATCAAGTAGGTAGCCCAAAGAACCCCACAGGCAAACCCACAATGTAAATAGTTTCTCCAGTTTTAGGGTTAGAAGACTTTTCGAGGCCCTCTTGACTCCAGTTTGCTCGGTATATGCTATAGAGAATCACAAAACACAAAATTAAAGCCATTCTGGAATTAAAAGGAGAGGGAGGCAGTGGTGGGGGACAATAATGCCCCCCGCTTTTCCATTCTTAATACCTTTTCTGGCCCTGTCAACTCAATCAATAAAACCAACCACGGCCTCGTGGCCCAATGGCAAGGCGTCTGACTACGAGAGAGATTCGGAAACGAAGTCCTCAAAGCAATCAGGAGATTCTGGGTTCGACCCCCAGCGAGGTCAATGAGATAATCCATCAGTGTAGCACCCTACCTGGTTAATCTTTTTTGTATTCTTATCTCTTTTGCCTGATTTGTTTTGTGCTCTCCTGTGCTGTATCAATGTGTGGTCTAATTCCCATAAGCTTGTATCGTGGTAACTTGGAAGAGTGGACTTTTGGGTTTAACTTGCAAAGTATGTTATAAATATATGGCCTTGATTCAAGGGGGAAGATATGCTACCTATGTTTTAATTGTTCTTGTTTCCTTGTAAACTAGCAAGTCGGGCAAGCCTGCCTGAAGCACCGACAGAGATTTCATCTGAGGATAAACCAGTCCTATTGGCAGCATACCGCGCGTCGATGTTCCATCTCAAAACTGCTGATACATTATCGAAGCAGGCTCGGGGCACTAACCATATCCGCTCAGTCGGTCTGGGACTAAGCACACGAGTCGTATCATCTAACTAGGTGCTCCTAGTTGTCTGTGCCTTGACGATACAGCGAATATCTCAGCTCGCATAAATATTATGTGTTGGACATTCCAATTACTAGTAGAAACCGAGCTCTAATAGTTGAAACTCGATATTCCGCAGGGCTGGATGCTATCTTTCATTTCAAGAATACAATAAAATTCATCGCTTAACTTTTATTAAGTCACTGTGTGTTACTGGTGGTGTATGGGAAATGTTTTGGATCGGTAATTGAAACTAATAAGGAGGTTGAGTTGTTTAGTCCATTAGCTCTTGTAAAGGGCGAATACGGTTGTGTAGAACAGAAATTCGGGACTTTCACTTAATAGACGAGGAAACTATACCAATAAGATAATTTAGGATTGATGGCTTTAATCACTATGTGTGTTTATTATTTGAAATCTAGTTAGATTAAGAAGCCTAAAAAATCCAAAGGAAAAAAATTAGCATCATTTACAGCAAAACAAATAAAAATTCTTAAATGTTCAATAGGGGATTTTTTCCTTTTTTCCTTTTATTTTTATTTTTATCAACGTAGTAATTTAATAAAGTTGCAATAGCAACAACAAAGCACGTAGTTGTATGCGGTTGGGATCAATTCTAGATTGCATTCCGGGTAATCCAAACACATAAACTATGCATCAGTAAATCCACTATATAGTTGCCTTCGGGGCCATCCATACATGTATACGGGCCATAGTTCTAGGCCGCAAAGAGCATACAACGGACCGTTGCCATAAAGGTCATTGATGACTTCCAGGTCGGTGAGTTTGTTCCAAGAAGTAGGTGCTACACTGGTGCGGTCAATCAGTGGTTCGAGTAAATCGGAGCGTTGTTCCTTTGTGATCTGTAGCAGTGTCTGATTCATAGATAGTAGTGTACTAGAACATCAATGTTGATAAGAGGGAGAGGGACCATGTTACAGCTTTGGGATACTTACTCAGGTAGGTTTCCACAGTGTCCGTAAAGTTGTGTGTTACTCTGTAACCGTTCAACTAGGTGTTAGTTAGGTAGCTAATGCAGTACCAGCTTCCGGCACTCATTTTTCTTAGAATCGATTATCATATACTGTATCACTGTTGCCTCTCCCGCCATATCTTTACATGCAAACCTCTCACTCGGCTAATAAACACCTCCCTCGCTCCCAAATACAGCGGTAATCGACTAAATCTCTAGAGGATTCGCGTAGATAGTTTCACTGAAGTGAATAACTCGAACTATAAGGAGAATCCGTAACATTATAGTAACGCTTGTCGACCCCTGCAACTTATACAGAATAGACAAGGGCAAGGACATTGCCACTCGTTCTATGACAAGCAAACAGAAACAAGAGCCAGTTAGCCCAAAGGAGTAAGTACAAATAAACTCTACAGTCAGAAACTTGATACGAGGGTTGATTCTAACGACGTAAGCTCGCAACGGATAGCTAGGTAGAATAGGAACTTGCGTATTATAAGAGTGGGCTAGATGTGATGCAGCACTAATGCTTGTGTGGTCAAATAAATAGTACCGAGTGCCTCTACGGCACATTTCTTTGTAGTTCACTCGCATCTCAGCATGTCGCGTTGAAATATAAACGTGAAAATAAACGCCTCAGCGCGAGGGGTTTCATGGCATCTATACTATGATAGATTTGAAATTGAACTAAAGAGTAGCTTTGAGCGTCTATAAAGTTGGGATTTCCCTGACAATATACTAACCTATATATAGCTGTCACTCATACGAGTATGGTAGAGACTCCTATACCACTCTAGCTCTGGATACGGGTCGGGCGGACGCTAAACCTAGTACGACGATACGAGATGAAAGATGGCAAGCCGCGGAGTTAAGCTAGAGACGAAATCCGTACTCCGCACCAGTCCTCCTCCGTATTGTTCTCACCCATTACGCCCTGATCGGGGATTCCTCCTTCTTTCAGCTTCTACCCTGGGACCGACTGCGTTGTTAACACGTGGAACCGATGGAATCCGGTAGTCTATGAACGTGGTGCTAGTGTACAGCACTGGAGATAGCTAGAGACGGGAGCGGTATCGTCTCCCTATACCCTTGAACAGGGGGTGTGCCGAAAGGTCCGATACGAACTTGTTCTCGCTTTACGTTTATCTCGGCCCTATCATGTCTATGGACAGAATCTCGATACAATCCGCTCCCACTTTGAAGGACCTTAGTAGCACATTTATTCTCTCGTCTTCGGCGTCAGGCTCGGGCCGGGTTCTTTCCGAGGTCCCGAAGGCCTTGTCCATTGATCCGTCTAGGCAACGCCGCGCGCATCTGAAGTCTAGAGGTGGTTGTGAGAACTGCAGGAGACGCCGAGTCAAGGTAGGTAGCTTGAGCATCACTGTAGCTATGTTGGTATCCGAATTGACGTGGAACACGCATAGTGTAGTGAAGAAACACCATGCGCAAATTGTAGTCGGAGAGGTGATCGCTGTCAGCGTCATATACGAAGCACTGGCGAGGCGTCGATCCCCAAAATACCAACGCAGGTCCCGAGTTCTAGCTTGAGATCGACAGATGCTACCGTGAACCTCCTCGATATAAAACTATTTCACCATTTCCAAACCAGCACTCGTCAAACGCTCCTATGTGGTCAAGAAGCCTGGGATTATGTACTACAGCTCTCTTTCGAGTTCGACTACTTAATGAACGCTATACTATGTATTGCGGCGAGACACCTTACTGTCATTCACCCAGAAGATCCGACGTATAGGACAGTAGCAGCCAGTCACCTGTACCGGGCATCGTCTGGGCTTCGGGGCGAGCTGTCCAGAGGCGGCACCTCAATTCACTTCGATGCTTTCCTTGCAACATCAATCTTATTTTATTACGATACATGGACTAACGCTGATTACTTTTTGCCCCGGGAAGAGGACGGAAGAGTGCCCGACGCATGGACAGACCGTGTCTTTGGATTTAGTTCTAGCCTAAAGAAGACCCTGCTAACCGGCTTTAAACGCCCCTGGGAGCAACCGTCTGTGTTTCGACAGTCCCTTACGAAAAACCCGGGTGACGAGATCGCTGCAGCTTTCCAAATAAGCCCCGATAGGCTGGCCGAATATGAAGATTTCTTTTCATACCACCGACCCCTTAGTTTGGAGATGTTGAACAACCCCCCGGCGAATGCTGTAGATGAAGACCAGATATACCCGGGTTTTGGGCCAGACCATGTCTTTCAGACACAAGTTGCACTCGATCCAGCAGAAGACGCATACGTCCCGGTCGTCCGTCGGCTATGCCTCATTCTCCCCTTCCTCAGCCAAGATCAATTCCCAGACTCTACTTCCAATCCTGACCCATCATCCATGTTGCCCTTGTTGGCGAAATTCATCCTGTCCTTCCCATTGCTGGGATGGGGTGCGTTTCCCAGTTTAATCGAACGCGGTGACTCGCACGCTCTCTTTCTACTCTACCACTTCTACCGTGCCGCCAGAATACTCCTATCCCATAAAGATTGGTGGTGGGCACATAAGCGAGCAGTCGTAGCGGAGGGGGTCTTGCGGGAGCGCCTAATCAACGAGATAACAAACCAAATTGAGGCATAACGAAGTTATATGCTAGTCTAGCACTGCGTGCATACGAACTATTCTTACGCCGATTAAACTTAAAAGGTGCGGCACCGCTTGTGGCGTCTCATATTAGATGTGTTGCTATATGAAGACACAGGGGCACCAGGTGCGAATAGAAAGTTATATAGGCTCCTAATTCTGAAGTAATAAGATTGACCCTTGGATATAAATTCCATGCAATATTGGCCCTCTTACTGCACCACTACCGTTTTCGACGTCGACTTTCAATTTCACCTTTACTATATCTTGTTCGAAGCCCATTCTACGGTTAGTTAACACTGTCTCTGAGCAGCTGTCCCCTCCCCCCCCTTTTGGCCCGCGTATCGAAGAGCTACTTTTTTAACGGTGCGACATTGAACAAAAGGCATGTGTCTATTTCTAGGGACGACGGTCGTTAAGTTCATTTTGAGGGGGAAGAAATAATAAAATCTTTGAGATTGGCTGGCACTAACGCGCAACTCGTATCTACCCTCTGCTTTAATATCCTGGGGGAGCTTTTATTTACCATTTTCAGAGAAGACTATTGTACATTACATATTTAGCATCTTGAACTATTCCCAACTAGTCTCGTATCGCCTCATTCAGCCTAGTAAGATATATCCTTGAGCATCATGGGTGAGGCGGGATCGATATCTAAGACTATAATCACATCGTATAATTTCAAACACCAACACACCGACGCAAATCACAGAATACAAAAGCCCACATCATCCCCAGCTAGATAATCAAAATGTCCTTACCCACGAACCCCCGAGAACTGAGTGCGAGAAATCGAATCAGAAGAAAATGGTCAAGCTCACAGACATCATTGCCTCAAATGAGCGTATTCCGTCCGCGCTGCCCCCAGGTCTTGTTGCCGTCTTCGTGGGCGGCACCAGTGGTGTCGGCGAGTACACTCTTAAAGCGTTTACCAGATATGCCCGCGCGCCAAAGGCCATCGTTGTCGGCCGGTCCCAGGAGGCTGCTGATCGCATTCTGAATGAATGCCGACGGCTCAACCCCGACGGCCACTTCGAATTCATCCGTGCCGATGTGAGCTTGCTGAAGAACGTCGACGATGTCTGCCGCCAAATTAAGGAGAAGGTGTCGGTTATCAATGTCCTCTTTGAATCGCAGGGGAGTATGGCTTTTCACTCCGGTAAGTTTGACCTGGTTTGAGCTGCTTTTCATCGTCTATCAACTCTCATTCTTAAATATTTAAAGAAGAAAGAAAAAAGCAGAGAATAAAATAAAAACAAATTAGCGCATTTGCTAACTGTCGTTGTTTTCCAATCATAGAAACTAGTGAAGGGCTCCCTATCGCTACCGCACTCGCAACGCACTCACGGCTGCGCTTCATTATGAACCTGCTCCCGTTATTGCAGAGAGCAGACTCGCTACGCCGCGTCGTCAGCGTCGGGGCAGCGACATACGAAGGCGCCATCGACCTGAACAATATCCCAGGCAGCGGATTCCCACTGATGAAGTGGCGCGACCAAGTAGCCTCGATCGGAACACTAATGCTCGAGGAAGCTCAGCGACGCGCATCTGACGTAGCATTCATCCACACCGTTCCGGGCGTGGTAGAGAGCGGTATCATGCGCGATGTCCAGCCTACACTGGGTATCTCCATCATCATCGGCCTCTCGCGTCTCCTGAGACCCTTTATCAGCGTACCACCGACTGAGTGCGGCGAACGCCACGTCTTCGCGGCCACGAGCGCGGCGTTCCCCCCTGGGCAGGGTACAAGCTATGCGGGTATGCCACTAGGTGGGATCTCGCTCAAGACGTCGAGGGGAACTAATGGGAGGACGGGAAGCGGGGTGTACTCTTTGAGTCAGAAAGACGAACCTGCCTCGTCTAATGTCGAGGAGCTACTTCAGCAGTTCAGGGAGGACGGTACGGCAGAGAAAATCTGGGACTCCATTGCCGCTGACTTTCAGAGGATCGCGGGGTCAGAAGTTGCCGCATAGAGCTAAGCTAATGTCAAAACAAGCATGTCGTTTCATCGCGTCGTAGAAAGAGTTGTTTGATATAGCCTATCTGTCTGTCAAGTCCTTAGAGTTGTGGGTATAGATAAGCTATAAGTTATTATACCATACCAATCATAAACCACTGCAATTTATTTCCGCATTCAAACCCAAATAGACTTCTGCGCTCTAGTTTCAGATGCAAATGCTTGCAACCCCTCGGGAGGTAAAGTAAGCATCATTATGCAGTGGTTTTATGTAGCCCCCTAGCCAAAGGATGTTTTACTAAGTGGTAGACGGATATGGCAGTGACTATACTAGGCCCCAAAAGGGCACTTTCAACAATGCTTTGACAAAGGAATGGTGGTTGTTGTCCTGCGTTTTATACACCACAAACTATACCTAACGATTGTCTTGATGAAGCTGATTACTTGCTTTACCAGGTCACCAGACTCTTGTGTTCCAAGCCCACAGCTGGCACTGTTCTATTATAGTGAAACTGTAGTATTGCAGGTTAACATTAAGGCAAAGACAATAATATACTGTAAACAGGATAGTTTTAGTGCTTATGTGTAATTCACACTACTTACAGCATAAGCAGGAACCACATATCTAGGATTTATCCAAGTCTAGTCCTTAACAGAAACTTTAACAATTATACATGTATATTTGCTGGTGACAGAGTTAAAAGAATACAATTACTTCACATGGGTCATTACAATATACACAACATATAATGACGGCCACAGTTGAGCGTGAAATGATCTCAAGTCACATTTATTGGACCTATCTCTCTATGTAAGTCGCTCGGTCGAAAATCCCCGAACGTGTCGAACATGTACCGAGCTGTTTGCCACCTAGAGCCATCAATATACCATAGGCCGAAAAAGAAGGAGAACAGGAAGAACAAGTAAAAGAAGCAAATCCTAAGCCCGGAACTAGCCGTAGATTACTAGTTTCCGGTCGGGTATAGAGCGTCCTATCGTGAATTCCCCTGAATATAACCCACTCCGGACGCCTATGTAGAAATGCCAAGTAAGCATTGGTTGATTTGCCGCAAAAGAGGTCCAGCAGCTCACTTAACCACTCAGTGGATAGATCTTGAACCCTTAATAGGATCTTCCTTCACGGCGATAATGTGAGAGCACTGCCAATGTGTGCCCAGTCTAACGCACTCCTGCACTATCTCTTTATCTTCCCACCACCATTGTGATGCTTGAACAAACCCGCCCCAGACTTCTTGCCATAGCAATCTATTCGACAGGCAGCGAAGCTCTGTCTTCAAATCCTCTTTACTAGGACTCTTGGAGATGACCGGAATAGCCGGGACGGTTTTAGTCGCAATTGTACTACCTTTTCCGCGAAGACGTCCCACGGCCAACCAAGCCGGGAAGGTTTCACTAGGCCATGTAGTACGGAATGTTTGCTCTAGGTTAATCAACAGGTTTGTGAAAAGCCACTGTCTTAATTTGGGACCCATTGAGGCAGATACAGGTTGTGGGTCAATAATCGTCAAGTGCAGGGCACCTCCTGGTGCCAGGCATCGATTAATATGACGGAGGAATGGCGGTATATCTGTGGATGGAAACAAGGCGGGCATCGTCAAGCATGTTACCGCGGAATATAGTTGAGGGGGGAGAGCTCGCGAACTAGCGGAAACCGAGACTGAGGGTACCAGTAGTGGATGAACACTGGGGAAAAGGTCGGGTGATAGAGGGTGTGGTGAAAGGTGAGTGAAAGTGACTGCCGGGTAGAGAGCGGCGAGAAATGACGCCGACGCTGCAAATACATTAGCCAACTCACTATGACTTTCGATCGAAGTAACTTACTACGCGTTTCATAAAGTGCTAGCATTCTGGTTCGCTTAGGACTAGTTGGGTTTTCCGGGTGCTCATTTGAGCGCTCCATCAGTTGCGCGTAGCCGTCCTGTCGGTGTAGTGCAGAAAACATCCAACGTTTCTTGATCATCTCGAACTCTTTATATACCATCGCATCCGTGGCCTCTCCCATACCAGATTTCAGGTTGGCCAACATCAGTTCTGAGCTTGCTGCGGCCATCATCCGGAGCTCCCGCTGCAAGACCGGAAGCGCTGGAAGCACGGAATTACTGGCATTTGAGATGGCCGGAGCTGTTCCCAGGCCTTCATTAATCGTACTCACGGTGTTCTTTTTAGTTGGAGTGCAGTCCCACTCATGTGGAGGCTTCCACGCCTCAGGATCCCCTAAGCGGCGACGGCCTCGATAGCCTGGGGAGGACGTAACTCGGTTTCTCTGATGGTCAAGAGGCGGTGGAGTCTGAGGAAAATTATATGGAGGTGGAAAACATTCCGATTCTTCGCATGCTCTAGGGGTTCTGTAAGCATATTAGCGACTCTACCCTTTTCAAGTTAAAATATGATCGACTTACGGCTCTTCAGGCACTTCCGCCAAAGGCGGAGTCTGAATTTTGATACCATCTGACGAAATGTGAGTTTCTGTGAGGAGTTGGTCGGTATCCTCCTCGGTGCGCGGAGAGACTGTGGTCTCGATTGTTTGAGTGACAAAGGAGGATGGGCCGAGTGCTTGCACGTAATCTTCTGTTCTGGTTTCTAGATCGGTCTCGTTGGCTACAATATTTTCAAAGACCCCAGTTGCTATGGCTGCTTGATGGGCCCATTTGGAGAGAGCAGAGTCTAGCATAATTATGAATTAGAAATCGTCCACGAACAGCAGTATACTAGCTCTTACCCCGTGGTAACGGTGAACAGGATTCCTCGAGCTCGGGAGATTTCACTGGTATAAAGGGTCCCTTGGAGGGCCTGGCTGGGATACCGGATTCTTCCTGGTTGTTGAGAGCTGCTTTGACGCCATACGTCGAGGTTCGACGAGGATTCACATTGCTGCACTCCAGCTCCTCGTGGCTTGGGCCACATGGATTCGTCTTTTCTCTTGATGATGTTGAGCCCTTCTTTCTACCCTTCCCGGCGAATAAATTGAAACCTCGCTCGCTAGGGCAGGACGAGCTACTAGTTGAAATAGATTGGCGACTACTCTCTGCCCTCTTCTTGTCCTTTTCCTTAGCCTCCTGTTCCTTTCTTAGCATCCGCTGCCCCACGAGCTCAACGTTGGGATCGGTCCATATGACGTCAAACATGTTGCCTAGTTGGAGCTCAGAATGACTGTTTCTGGGCTACTCAATTGTGTTATCAGGGCTAATTGAGGATGACAGTGAGAAAAACAAAGATCTGCTGGGGGGTACAAGGGGTCAGTCCGTGTTAGCCAATACACGTGAATAATTGAAAATATCGCACATTTATGCCATGCCTTGCGTCAAAGTGCAGAACATAATTGGTGGTAGCAGGGCCAAGCTGCCTTGCGGCGAACTACTGCCGGGCAATGCGGGCTGAGGAGGCTGAGGCAGCTGAAAAGGCGAGACAATCTTTGATTATAGTGGCGCTGAAAGAGGATGGCTGGTGGTGAGGAGTGATGGAATGATTGCAGATATCATAGAAATAAAAGTACGGGACATCCTCTGGCGCATTGGTACAAAGTGTCTTCAGCACATGGCCCAAACTTGACGAGGTGATGGGCGGCAGTAAGTGTAGAGGTAGAGGTAGAGGTAGAGGTAGAGACAGAGGTGGAGGTGGAGGTGCAAGTGATGCAGGTCGAGAGAAGGAATCACGACAGAAGCAGACGCGACAAACATTAAAGACCAAAGGTTTCAGTGAAACATACCTGAAGCTTGGCCAAACCCGATTTTGAGCACCGAGGCCGACTGCAGGAAGTCACCCTCGCTCAAAGCACAGATGCGACTGCCCGACTTTGTCTTTCTTCCTTTTTTGGCCCGCTGGGTTTGCTGCGTGGGTTAGGATATCTACCTCACTATGGGCACGTACAGGTACCTACGTACATGTACCTACCTACCTTATGTACATGTAAATTACTAGCTAAAAAGTACCTAACCTATGTACATTCTATAACTACCTACCTAGGTAGGTAACCACATGGCAGATTGATCCGGTATGTTAGGTATGTCCTGGGCTTTGGTCCATTCATAACCTATGATTGTGTTACCTACCTACCACATCCACCTCCTGACAAGCACTAATCAGTAGTTTCCTATATGCCACATCTAATAACCCACTATTACAGATACCTAAGGTGCCTAGTCCATTGATAATTGATTGCTCTTGTAGCTATACCTCCAATAAGTACTTATGTATTTAAGTTATTAAATTTTTATTGTTGAAATTTAATTATATCTGAATCTTAGAGTATTGCACATATATTCATACCCATTACATAAGTATTTATGTGCCGCCTGCCTGTAGGTATGTACCTCTAGAAAGGTAATGGGTTGTACAACATGCCTGTTTATACTTAGATAATCCCAGGTACGATCTCTCTCTTGACTATAATAATTTATTATTTGCTCCTAACATCCGCTATTACACACGCACTGCTCATCTGTCAACATGCAACCCCGCTACCCTGACGAGGAATTGGTAGTTGCCTCCTTAGGTAGATAGGCAAGCCTCAAATTGACAACTCTTATACTATAGAAGTAGGACGAGTAATTAGTCAGTAAGAGACTTTCCAACGCCGTCACTACTTCGATACACCAATGGAGAGAAAATATGCAGAGGGTGTCAAGCAACATGGCTCTCCGTTGTCGGTCACACCCTATCCCGTCGGCCTGCAGAGGGAATAAGTATGTTTGTATTGCCAATGTTGCTGTCTAAGAATGCATCTACTAAGAGTCCACCATCTATTTCTAGAGAAAAATATACCCAGTTTACCTAGAAAATTGCCAAGCCTTCGCTTCGCCACGGAGAGCAATCTCGAAATCATCTAGAACGGCTACTGTCCTTGTGAAATGGCGGAACCATAAGTTTGCTCGGGATTATTTGCCTGAGCCGCCATATTTCTCCGACTTTTGAAGTACTTGTGCCATGCATTAATCTTCGACTTGCGACGTTCTTCTGTCATGGCTACGCATTGGTGTTCCCACCTCAGGTCACAGATAGCAGTCTCTCCTATTATTGTATTATTAGGTAGACGACAAAAAATACTCTGTATGATTTCTAAGAAACTTCAAATGCATGTTCCCATTCTTCAATAATCTGTTGAGATAACTTGGTGGAAGCTTCAGTGCTTGCTTGATCGTGGGTTTGCGACACTCATCTGCCTCGGAGTATACTGATTTCCTATTGGCCTCACTCTATTTCATATCGGGTATTCCCGAGGATTATTCAGTTTTCTTGCCGACAGGAGCACTGTAAGGGCCCTAGGCTCAAATTGGTCGAAACTCTTTTGAATTGGCTTCTTTAATTGCTCGCATAACCATCTCCGCGTGCGCATTGGCTCCGTTTCTCAACAGTCTCAGCGAGCGCCTCCATTAGTGATATCGTGACTCTAGACTACGGAATAAACTCGACCTAGTGCGAATCTTCATCGTGGCGCGGTTGGCTAGTAAAGCTATAGAAGTATTGTATGATTATGCTCATGAAACACATCGTTATTTCCACGAAGACTCCGACCTTAGTGTCTTACAATTGATACTTGTTTATTTTATAGTAATTCGTCCATTATTCTATACATGTGGCTGTTGACACTGTACACCTTCAACTTGATTCTAGTTATTACCTTGCTAGAAGCGTATTCTCCACGTGCTTTATTAACCACACTCAGATGCTTATATCCAGGTAGTGGCTAATTACCCTTGGTACTGGAGCTGCATGGGGTTCTAACAATAACAGTAGCCGGCGAATCACAGTGACACGGTAATTTGTCTCAACACTTTCAACAATTCATGGTAAATTAAAGACATGTCTGACATGGCGGGTTAGTGGCAACCCGAATGCTATTATCATCCAAGATTGACAACTCAGAGATGTCTCGGACAGATCTCATTTTACCAAGCTATATAGCTTCAAAGTTCTGGAATGCACAATGGCGGATTTTCACTATCACGGCTTATAACGTAAGGCCACGCTGAATTGACCACTCGGCTGTATTAGCAACAAGTTCTTCTATCAGCTATCATGCTTTTAGTTTATTATCCTGTGTCACGGTTACACACCTGAGCTACGTTACCGGATGTGTTCTTGTACCTGCGTAGGAGTTTGATCCGATTCGTCTCCATTTGAACCCACCTACAACCCACGGGACACTCGGCCAAAGGGCTGCATCATCACTTCTGCGATGAGGATCTCCCAAGTGAGATGGCCACAACATACACGGCTCGAAGTGTACAGAGAACATAAGATAGCATGGGTGCGTCGTCTCCAGATCTCCGCTCCGTCCTTCGCGAATTGGCTCTTGTGATACCAAGATCTCGGCAATTCGCCAATTTTCCCGCATGTCTTACATGATCGTCCGTTGTCGAGCCTTGGCCTACTCCTATGACAGAGCTAGGATCGGTTCGTGGTCCTCGACACTGTAGGACGAAACAATACACCTAGTCTGGGAGCTTGCATGTTTGCGTCCACTTCGGTTCTACCACTTCCACTGTCTAAAGCCCATAGGAGATCCGTGGTTCTCTCTAAATGTAGTTTGAACCGAGATTAGCGGCCGGCTGGATCGTTGAGGTATATGACTGCAGATCGAATGTGGGGTCGGCAGCTGAATAAGTCGATGATAAGGCAAACTCATAAATCCAATGCTGCGGATATTCATGTACCGTAGTAGTCGACCAGAGGCCTGCAGGGGCTTGGTGGTTTGCATGGCATGGCTGCAGCACGGACGCTTCTGCTTTCTACGATATTGTCATGGCAATCTAGGGTCGTGCTAGTGTTTGGTTATATATTATGACGATAGAGCCGTTTGAACGTAGAAAACACTAAGCTGAGACCGTGAAGGGCCAAATACGACCTTTGCAATTGTCAAGTATTATATTGATAAGGACACGCCGTACCCGGTCACTGAGACTTGTTCGGAATATACTGCGTGCGTCTACATGGTCTTATTTTGAGAATCCACTTCCCAATATCCTATAGCAGCCAATTTCCAGACAAAAGGGAAGTTTGATCCGGTAGGGGGGGTTTTTTGGGCAAACCCCCTGCGCGGATCTCGACCATCTATTATACTTCCTCCTTATCTATCTCCCAACGACGTGGCACACCAAACGCGTCTTGCATTTCAAGACTACGGTTGCATTGTTACTATATACAGTTTTAACAAATCCTAAGTAGATACAGGTTCCAGTTGGACTACTGAAGAATCCAGTTGCCTATGAGGATATCTGACGATTCTGCTCTTCATATATCCTACCCACGGGGTCACAATATAGTTGCCAACTCGAATTGATCCTCAAAAACCATCTATGGAATGACAATATACATATTCCCCAAATCAAAACATCTATCTCTCTCTCACAACCAAAAGCCGATACACGAGAGTGCAAATCACATCTGAACACCGGAGTTGGACCGATTCTTCCAACATAACTCAACGTTCGTGACCACAAGTATTATTATTATTTACTTGTATAGGTAGTAAGATCCATGTAAGTAAATTCCCGGTTAAGCTGAGCCAGTCAGTCTGCCTTCACGTTGGCCTAAATACACAACATATATTTCCCTCCTGTTGTGGTACTTGCTGCATCCCTTATCCATGTATAGTAAACAATAGGGTTTAGGAAAATCTATTCTAAATCTTCAACGGCAATGGGAGTTTTCTCTAGCAAACCAACCAACCACGAGATACCTAGGTACCTATTGTTTATACCTATAATCGCAACGCAAGGAGCTATTTCAAGTAGGGGGTACCTTCAATAGAAAGCAGTTTTCATTGAGAAGTAGGTACCCCCACCACCATCCTCCTTTACAGGCTACATACAGTACATCAATCACAATGCCTACCTACATGTACCTACCTTAGGTACTCGCAAGTGCCTTCCTCTATCCCATGCGCGCTCTTTCTGTCATTGAGCAACCCGTGCTCTTGTTTGCGTGTACCTAGGTACCTATTCAAACACATCAGAAACACGAGGCCCCCTCCACCCTTCTCTTTTCTCCATACACGCCTCCCTCCCATACCTCCAGGCTCTCGCGCTCTCTCCCCTATTATCTATTCCAGCCAGTTGGTTCTCTGATGTGGTGTAAACTTGGTAGGTGCATGCAGCTCATGTGCCGGCACCCATGTCCCCTGTGCAGAATCGTTACTGGTCGGTGCCACCTTTAATTTCGATCTTGTCCTCGTCTGAGATACAAGATACATCATCAGCTGTCTTTCAACGTCCACCCTTCTCACCTCTCACCACCCGTCGTCTGTCCTTTACCTCACCACACCTCCGCCTACCGGGCTACCTATCTCTTCCTACCGATCTACATCCTGGGCCATTCCCCTCATCCGCCTGTTCCTTCACACGCCCACTGGTCCTATATTCTCTCTCTCTGTCTCTCTTTTTACGTGGCCACCGTTGCACATCTTCGTTGTCTTCGACTTCAAATCGATTTCGATTTCTTCGGCATTAGTTTGGTTTCGACCTTGACTCAGCCCTAATCTTGACTTCTTTCTTCATCTGTATTTTACCCTCGTTCCAGTTGCCGAAATAAGTCTTCAGTACTGACGGATCAGACTTTTGGCGCGTTAATTTCTTGTGGTGCCGCCTGGACCGCGATTTGTAACATCAAAGCAAGGATCTATTGTTCACCACAACTTCGTTTCTTCTCACTGCGTCCGAACGCCGCCTCACGTTCGTCGTATCGTCAGACACCCTACTCCATCGGACATATTCTTGTACCTGGCGTCCTCGCACTCAATCCTTTCTCGCCAATATAGTTAATGCCAGTCGGGACCCGAGCCAGGAGTCAAGATGCTGTGTCTACCCTCCATGCAGAATGGCTTTGAAAAGTTCACGGAGAAATTATCTGCCCTGGACAAGAGAATTAACCGTTCAACCTTCGGTCGAGTCTTCCGCCTCGAGGGTTCAGGCCATGTAAGTTGCCGCCACACGGCCTTTTCAGCATCCCACCCAGTCCCCCTGCAAGCAGTTCAGGAGCCATAATCAAAGCCAAAGATATGTCGACGCAGACGCAACGCCACTGGGTGCTTACTTATGTTTTCTCTGATGCGTTCTCTTGGTAATTCCTGTGCTGATAATGCGCAGCCAAAGTCTATACGAGGGGCCACTTTCTTTAGAGAAGTTCGGGCCGGCTTGACAACATTTGCCACCATGGCGTACATTATTGCCGTCAACGTGAGTAATGTACCTTCAGGCATGATATGTTCATGATTTAACTGTTACACCAGTCTGCGATACTCTCGGATTCTGGAGGTACTTGCGAGTGTCCAATAGGATCTCAGCCTGGCTGCCCCGGTGACGTGGCTATGTCAATGTGCCAAACTGGTGAGTCTTCGAGTTATTTGCAGAAATATACTTATCAGACAATGCGATTTATCATTAACCCGTACATGCGCAGGCTTGAAGCGCGACCTGATTACCGCAACTGCAGCCCTAGCCGGCCTCGCTAGCATTTTGTTCGGGTTCTTGACCAATCTTCCTGTCGCTCTTGGGTTAGTGCACTTATTCCGCCCGAGAGGCTGCCGTTCGCTTAATTGGCAATCGTTTGACTAGTTTCTAGACCAGGCATGGGCCTCAATGCATATTTCACTTACCAAGTTGTTGGCTGGCGCGGTTCTGGCCCTATACCGTATCGTATTGCGCTGACTGCCATCTTCGTTGAGGGATTCATTTTCATGTTTCTGGCGCTTACAGGAATGCGGCAGTGGCTCGTCCGTATGATACCAGCTACTATTAAAACCGCCTCCGGTGTTGGTATTGGACTTTTCCTTACTGAGATTGGCCTCTCTTATTCCGCTGGCATTGGCGCAATTACTGGAGGCTTCACTACACCTTTGGCGATTGGCGGCTGTCCTCCTGAAATGCTAGACAGTAGCGCGGAATGTAGCGGAAAGATTATGGCGAATCCTGCGGTATGTGTTCGGCCATGTTGATAATACCGTGGAATAAACTGACACTCGGTAGATGTGGATCGGAATCTTCATCGGGGGGATTTTGGTCGCTTTCTTGATGGCATTCAAAGTCAAAAGCGCCATCATCATTGGCATCGGACTGGTATCAATTCTTTCTTGGCCGTCAGTACCTCCTTTCTATGTTTGAAGTTCTCAGTTGACCCATTCCAGTCGCAATACGTCATTCACGTACTTCCCGTACACGACTGAGGGAGAAAGCCGATACGAGTTCTTTCGACAAATCGTCGCATTCCATCCGATCGAAACAACCCTAGCGGTACAACAATGGAACCTTTCAGGGGCAAGTGGTGCTCAGTTTGCACTCGCCCTCGTGACATTCCTCTACGTTGACATCATCGATTGTACAGCCACACTGTATTCTATGGCCAAGTTTTGTGGCGTAGTCGAGGAGAACGGTGACTTCCCGCGCTCAACCATTGCCTATTGCACTGATGCAGCATGCATCTCGATTGGTTCATTATTTGGCTGCTCGCCGGTTACTGCTTTCATTGAGAGTGGTGCAGGAATTGCTGAAGGTGGACGCACAGGGCTGACTGCTGTTTCCACTGGGTTTTGCTTTCTAATCAGCCTTTTCTTTGCTCCGATTCTCGCCTCAATTCCACCCTGGGCTACGGGCTCGACACTCATTCTGGTAGGTTTAGGATTCCCAGCCCATTCATGATGATGTGTTGATACTGAGCGACAATCTAGGTTGGCTGCCTCATGATCCGCCAAGTCACCAACATCAATTGGCAGTACATTGGTGACGCTGTTCCATCTTTTGTGACTCTAGCATTTATGCCATTCAGTTATAGTGTCGCATACGGTCTTATTGCGTAGGTGGCTTGATACCACCAAACTGATGTTCGCTAACGATTGTGCTAGCGGTATGATGGTATACATTGTTCTTAACACTATGATCTGGATCGTGGTGAAGTTTACAAGCGGAAGGGTGACCCCGGCCAATTGGCAAGAGAAGGAAGTCTACAGCTTTGGTTTCGGCAGACGAGACATGCCGGGTTGGGCACGATTCCTTCGCCGTAAGTTATTCGGCGAGGATGTTACCGAAGTGGTTCGAAAGGACGGCATAGAGCTCGCCGATTGTGACAGTACCATCAATCATGGCTCACGCAGCGCCTCAGCTGAGGGCAAGCAAATACAGGTCCTCTCGAGCCGACCCCACGGCCGTCACATAGACTACGATCTCCCTTCCCTTGATTAGAAAGATCGGCAAGATAGATCGATATGACAAGTCTATTGTGAGGTATGATTGTGGATATGCGGTGGTATTTGCTCTGAAAAAAAGCGGTTGTTCTTGTTGTCGTCGTTATCGTTGTAGGTGTTATACGTCATATCATGGGAGATGAAGAATACAAAGCAACTGGCATAGATGGAGCGAGCTATGGATGGCTGACGTCCAATACGGGATATTATCAGGTATCAGAGGACAAAGCTTTTTACCTAGCTTGCGAGGGATTTATGTAGCTCCTAAGATAATGGGGGGTCAGAGATGTAATATGGCATATAGCAGTTCGCGCCGAATTCTCATGGAAGCACGTCTGTTTTAAGGTTGTAGTTGTTTTAAACTGTTTATATTACCATTCAACGGTTCTTATATGTAAGGTACCTAGGTAGGCAGGTACTTGTAGAAGTGCCTAGGTATGTTCGATCAACAGCTGTCTTATCTTATCGCTGAAAAGTGGCGCACAGCTTAAGTGGGTATCTATCTGTACTGTCATGTCATGTTATTCAAGCCCTTGACATCACTGGCGGACACTCTGCGATAATCTTCTCGGAAAGTAACCTTCGGAGCACCACACCAACCAAACCAAGTGGTCCTTTCACCCAAAATCTGAGTGGCGCTGTACCTGATCTCCATTTACGCACTGCTGCCTATCAATCATTCAGCTCTCTGAGGCTCTGCAAAGGGTGACTTGCGGTTCGGCGAGTCTGGGAGAAAGATGAGTGGTGGTTGGAATACCAGTGAGCAGCATGCCAAGGTATCGCAACATGGTCGGATCGGAACGCTAATAATCTGGGTATAGTTGAGTCAGACGCGGTATGCCGACTGTCCCCGAATCCACCTCCCCATTCGGGATTATGTCTATCTACTATCTAGGTTGGCTGACCAATCTCTGGGGTAGGGCGTCTTCACATTCCTCCTTAATAACCTCGGAGCCCACGATGTGCAGTTTGAGGAGCTTCTCACGTTAGAGCCCGAGGTACTCGCGGCGCTGTACCCCGTCTACGGCGTCATATTCCTCTTCAAATACCCCACAGACGCCCCCTATGCAGCGACAGACAAGCCTCTCGACGGGACGTTTGACCACGAGGCGGCCGAGCGCATCTTTTTCGCGGCACAGACGATCCAGAACGCATGCGGCACACAGGCGCTGCTCTCTGTGCTCCTGAACAAGGACAGAGAGGGCGATGGTGGTAGTACGAGTGCTGGGGGTGAGGGTGCCGGCATCGACATCGGCAAGTCGTTGCGCGAGTTCCGCGATTTCACGATGGTGCTGCCGCCCGAGTTCCGCGGGGAGGCGCTCAGCAACAGCGAGCTGATCCGCGACGTGCACAACAGCTTCGCCAAGAGCAGCCCGTTCGTCGACGAGACGCAGCGCACGAGCGGCGAGCCCGAGGACGCGTTCCACTTCATCGCGTACACCCCCGTCAACGGCACGCTGTACGAGCTTGACGGCCTGCAGCCGGCACCCATCAGCCACGGGCCCTGCGGCGCGGATGAGTTCCCGGTTAAGGTCATGGACGTGCTACAGCGCCGCATCGCGAGGTACGAGATGTCGGAGATCCGGTTCAATCTTATGGCCATGGTGCGCGATCTGAGGGTGCGCGCGCGCGAGATCGGCGACGGCGAGGCGCTCCAGCGTGAGGAGCAGAAGCGCCGTGATTGGCAGTTCGAGAACGCCCTGCGCAGGCACAACTTCGTTGGCTTTGCCAGCGCCGTCCTCAAAGGCGTTGTCGGAAGTAAGCTCTCCGAAGGCGGGGACGGTGCGTATGAGAAGTGGGTTGACGAAGCTAAGGCGAAGACGAAGCAACGTCTTGCGAGCAAGCGGAAGGGGGGCGGTGGTGAGGATGTTGAGATGGAGGGATGAGGGGTATCTTCGGTCTTCTGAAGGGTGGAATGTTTGTCTGTTTACGTTTCGCTTGAATTGGGTAAGGGTCTGGGTGGGATAGATTCGTTAAATAGAATTCGTAGGATGGGATGGGATGGCATGTATGACACTTTGTCCTTTCCCGCGAAGTACGACTATACGGGACATTTATGAATGTGAGCGAGATGAAGATACTTTTTTCTTCAAACTGATATTTCGCCTAATAGGGCTCGTGCTTATCTTCGTGACCTGGAGCATTGCTGTGTTGGAGGAGATATTTGAGATTCTTACCTCGACTTATTATTGAGGCGTATGCTTTACAAGTCTATCCACTAGGGAACAGGAGCGAATCCTTTTCCTTTAGACCGGAGTATCATGGCAGTATTATGCACATTACAAGGACACATTCAGACAGAAAGCAGGAGGTTAGGAAATAAAAGGTATATATTCGTCGAAGGGGAATCAATAATAATGAATAATAAATCTCCGCAACGCCCTCCGGTGCACGGCCGGATCCTCCTCATCCGACCTCGTTCTTTCGTATCCCATCCCGTCATGTTCGTGACCATAAGTAGGTTCTTAGTGAGCTCATCTGTCACGACGAACTCGTGACCGCTGCCTGTACCGCTTAGGGCAGAGCAGACAATGATGATGCTGCTGCTGTTGTTGTTCCTGCCCCTCTTACCATTATACACATACCAAGGCGACAGACTCCTGTATTCTTGGAATAGGCCCAAGAAGTAGGATTAGGTATGTATGTAGGCTTGTGTGCCTGCCTGTCCTGCTTTTATCCAATTTCACTCCCGTTTCCCACTGATGCGGAAAACTATTACAATAGCCTATTTGGTTTTCGTTTTTATTTTATTTCACGATGAAGTGAAGAACCAATATCTATGTCATGTGTTAGTCCAGTGATCTAATTATGTTCTACGTTATGAGAAGATGGGGGGAATGAACTTACTCGGCGGCGTATTGTACCTGGAATGAGGCAGGCTGGCCCGCGCACGTGGCAGGGGCGCTGCCGCCGGCGGTCTCGACGCGGAAAACCTCGTGGATGCCGCCGGTGGCGTCGGGGTTGGCGCTGAGACGGAGCCAGGGGACGGCTACCTCGCCCTGTCGGCCCTTGGGGGCGTCGGTGGGAGCGCTGCTAGCGTTGAGCTTCGAGCAGGGGGCCTCGCCGATGCTCTTGCGGGACGTGTCGAGGTTGAAGAAGGGCGTCGTGGCGTTGGTGAAGAAGTGCTTCCCTGACACGACCAGGTTCGTGGGGCCCATCTTGTCATTCGTCGTGGGGAGGTCGAATTGCAGCGCTAGCTTGGGAAGAGCGTGTAGAAGGTCCGGGTATATTGATGCTACGCACGAAGCGTCGAAGAGCGTTGCCACTGCACCGGCTGCGACTGGTACTGTTGCTGCGTCTGCCGTGGCGCAGGTGTAGTTCTGGGTGCCGCGGCCTATGGCTACGTGCTTTACTACTAGGCCTGCTGCCGGTGTGGGAAGAGGGCTGGCTGATACTGGGATATGTGTTAGTGGGATTTGGGCCATGGTCAATGTTTTCCTTCAAACGAGAGAGAACTTACGGGTTGGCATCTGTGCCTTGGAGACGTTGCATGTGGGTGCGACAGTGGCAAGCTTGGCGAGATCGATCTTCTGGGCTAACAGTTTGAAGTAGTCTGTTAAGACATCACGTCCAACTGTGCTGGTAAGGCCTGTGTTGAGCTGCGGCCAGGTTGGCGCGGCGAAGACGGTCGAGGCACCCAGGAGGGTAGCGAGTATTGTTGAGCCGTACATCTTCGTTCTGGTGTGGGGTTTAAAAGGTGGAATTGTAGAAGGTAAAGGTAATAAGATTGGTTTGGGAGAAAGTGAATTGTTTCTTTTGAGATATCGTTGATTCGTTTCTTTTCCTTCTTGTCGGATAGTATAGATAGATACTATGTAGTTGGCCGAGGAACGTTGAGATCAAGATTAAGAAAATGCAAAACCCGATCGGATAGACCCGTTCCAGAAGAGAAGCAAGCGTAAGAATGAAAAAGAATAAAAAATAAAAAGATATTCGTTTTTGAAAATAAGAGGAATGAAAAAAGTGACGTAGGAAAAAAGTGAAAAAAAAGAAACGATCCCCTAATGGAGAGACGATGGTATAAGAATGAGGCGGTTGAGGTGGGTGGTGGAACAAGAGAGGTTCAACAGCAAAGCTCGAGTGTAGCCATCTCTCTTAATATATTGACTCTCTCTCTCTCTGCATACTCGACTGACTGACTTGACTACTGTACCAACAATCTGCACAACCCTTGTTTGCTGCTGTCCATCCCGGGCGGCAGTTAGCGTGGGATTGGACATCTTCCATCATCTACCTACACTATAGTACACTACACTACGTACTACGTATAGTACTAGGTACACTTATTGTAGACTGGCGGGAGAGCTAAATTAGGTACCACGAGAGAATGCAGTAGGTAGTACTTGGACGGGGCTTTGCTCGAACGGGAATGGCTGCGCTGGGGCTCTCATCTAACAGTTAACCGCCCTAGCATAGGTACTATACAGAGGTATGTAGGTACACACAGACGACGAGGGCCACAAGATTCCCGGACGAGGTCGGACGGTGTGGAGTACCCGGCATAAATGCTACGCTAGCTAGGTATCTAGCTTGCTTAAAGCTGGACAGGGCTTCCTTCTCGACAGGGGTCTTGGATAGATGATCGACGGCTAAGACTTAGCGTGACATGGGGTAGCTGTCTACCATGGTCCCCCATTGGCCGAGACACTCGACGCAAGCGCCGTGGCTAGCAAATCTCCACGCTCGAAATCGATTGTTGCTCGCGTGTTTACCCACTGTTTACCCACTGTCTGCCCACTGTACTATACCTTATCTGCCTAGATAGATCGTGGCAGCGGCAAAGATAGCAGTGTAGATGAAAGAGGTTGGGTATGAACTTTTTTTTTTTTGGCCCTTGTTCTTTATGAGAGTATTGTATTGCTAGATTATATCTGGTACTAAGATACAAATTATATTTCAGACATTAGACAATAATAATGCTGCTTGCTTACCTACACTAGGTACCGAATCATTGACGCTGCAAGACTGGTACCTGTGTACATTTGCTATGTAGTACTTAGACATATAATACACAGCTAGTATGAGAAGGCTATCCAGAGTCAGTCCAACACATAAGCAAAACAGTCTGGAAGTCTGAGTATCCGAGGGCTGTGTAACTGTCAGCAGATAAGCTAGGAATCACCGGGCATTTACCGTACAGTCTATGACAAAGAAGAAAAACATGGAAAAAATACGCGCGGCGCAGGTTTACAAGCAAGGGTCTATCTAGTGTAGTGTAATGGCTTAGGTACTTTCTGCACACAAACATAACAGACTAAATTACCCCGCTATTTCTGCTTGGCCATGGAGCTAATTAATCTAAAATAGCTGCAGACGCCTTGCGCTTCCGACCCGGCGGTAAGGCGGTAGATGCAAAAATAGAAACAAATTAGCACGACATCTGGCTTTATTTGCCCGCGCTTCCGGTGTCCAACTGCAGCAAATTTGCTTGCGTATCATCCAATCATTGCGATGTGAGGAGAACGGGGATTGAAATTGAGGGCAAATTTGTTTACATGGGCTTTTGGCCATTCAACTTGAACGTATGCTTGTAAATACTTATTGTTAAATGTTAGCACTTCATCTGGGCAGTGTTTATTTCTACGCTCTGCTACCTAACAGAGTCGTCGGGATTATGCATCTCCGCAGATGATGACACCCTCTTTCTAGGAAATATGTATGTACTACATTACTTGGTTACCTCCCGCCGCTACACTTTGATCAAAAAGCAAACTCCGTCAGTCCGTCCGCCCATCCATCATCGCAAGGCGTCTCGTCTCGCCTTGTCTTCCCTCCGAGGAGAAATGAAGAATAACATCAACATTCGACTCGACCTACGTATAGAAGCGACGTATAATTGCTTGTGTTGACGTGCGCGAATTAATGAGACAGACTTTGTGTGAGGATAAAAAAATGTTGAATCAATCTGCAACTATGTTTGTCTGGGATTGAGGGATTGAGAGATTGAGAAAAACACGTGAAGTTGACACAGAGCGTATCAGGAAACGAATATCGCAGTCATCTCATTGGTCGTTTCTTCTTCTTCTCTTCAGCTGAGTACGTCAGCCGTGATGTAATAGATAGATATATAGACACTGCCATGAAAAGTTCCATCTTTTTTCGTAGGGTAGCTACCTAAGCTGCCTGCTCAAGCTGAAGCTGCGTCAACCGACTCACGCCGGCGTCTGAAGATGGGCAGGGGGAGGGGGGAGGGGGAGATCCAGCCTTCAAAGAAGAGGTGCACCAGAAATGCTTGCTCCGCGCGTTAAATGATAAAGCCTGGACTTAAGTGTAGGGATCACGGGATCTAATACGAAGTAAGCTGCTGTCTACCTGTCTGGTTGAAAGCGTCTTATTCGACCGTTACTGGTACCGGCCTGGTCGACGAGCCGAGCGAATCAGGTCGCGTAGTGTGGTTGCAACGGGAATTTCCCTCGACGTTGTGCTTGCGAACCATAGGGGTTGAGCCGCCCGCCTTGGCGCCGCATGCAACCCAAGCTTTTTCTTCATTATTGGCAGAGCCACAGAGGGAAGGTTTCTCTCTCTCTTTCTTTCTCTCTCTGTATGTGTGTGTGTGGTGTGGGGATAAAAGGGAGGGTCTGCTGAACTTCCAGGTCCAAGATCTAGCTAGCTCATTTAACGCGGCGGTTCACCACGCCGTTGATCACGATCTATAAATGGCCGATCATATACGCAGTGCATGTGAATCTACCACTATAATGTAACATCTTTCTTGAATTTGGATTGCACCCTTTCTGTATGCTCAGAAAGTCTCAGTCACATGAAAGAAATAAGGGAACGAAATTGTCTAGATACAAATCAAGCCGTGAAAGCATTTTTGCAGTCAAAATACGCTATCTTCTAAATCAAGATTGTCTGTGAACGATGATGAAACAATCACAGGCTTTACTAGTCCGACTCTGTATCCAAGTTGTATCTCCTATAACGCCCTCGATGATATCAGCACAATAGGTAATTAGTCTATATAGTCAAAGGCTATATATTCCACATAACGAATTTGCGGCCCTTGTAGAAATACAGATATATAGCGTCGTTCGCTCGTTCGGAAATAATGTTACAGTATCATCAATGTCCATTAAAGCCCTCTTCTTGCCAGTCCCCATGTCTAACCGCCTGCCCATTGGGCCCCAGGCCACCGCTGCCCAGCCCTCCAGCGCCCGCGGCGGCGGCTACACCTTGGCTTAGATTACTCGTATACTTCTCCGCATCCGCCGTGCCGAGCCAATATAGCGAGAAGAACACCAACAGGTGCAACGCAACGCAGTATGCCGCAAATAGATTCCTACTCGTCCTGGATGCCAACACCATCCGGGTGACTGTGTACACTACCCTTTCTGGAAGGCTCATCCGCTTGTACGCTCGGGCCGACTCTCGCCCTCTAAAAGCGGCGAAGGGCGATATGTTGGACTCATACGCCTTTCTGTAGCGATCCAGCTCGATCCCGGGGGCGCCAGTGCCACCTACGGTCACCGTGGATGGGTTTGGATTGGATGAGTAGGCTGATGACGACGACGCCGAAGGCCCGCTACGGTTGTACGTAGATACATAACGCGTCTTTTCATAGAGCTGCAGATTGTCCTTTTGTAGTGCACCGATCTCTTGCCTCAACTGGGATACGTTGCGATTACACTCCGATAGCTCCGTTTCAAGCTGCGCGTTGCGTTTCTTGAAGCGATCACGTTGTGCCGTAATCATGGGAAGGATACCAGAACCCCCACCCATGGGCTCACCACCTGCTGTGCGAGGATCAAAGCCGGAAATAATAGATGAAGTCGGTGAAGTTCTCCCGCCCCGTCTCCCTGGCGCGATAGAGGGTGCATATCTCGTGTAGGTGCCGGCTACTGACGCGCCAGACGGGAACGCGTTCTGGCCCTCCGCTTGGAGGTTCGCAAGATCATTCTCCAGTTGAGCGTTGAGATTTTGTGACCTCTCCAGGTCGGCATTCGTCCTCGACGTGTCCTCTTGCATATTCTCGAGCCGGCTTTGGAGGTCATGATGTGACACTCGGAGAATAGTAAGCTCATCACCGAGCTTCTTGTTTCTTGCTAGGAGCAGCTGTTCCAAAGTATCCCCTTGGCCTTGGTCGTCGAACCATTAGAATCCGGGTTCGCCAACACATCATCGTCATCTCCGGTTGAAAATTCAATACTCTTGAGCACTTCTAGTTCTTGCTTCACGTCCTCATAATCACTCCACTTTTGGACCTTGGCTCTTAAGCCATCGCGCTCTTCCGTTAACAGACCAACCTCCCGTTCTAGACTACGCAATCTCGAGTCAATATCCCTCTTGTACGCCTCTTTCTCGACTCTGGCGGAATCTAGCTTGCGTATGAGAGACGAGTTTTCAGATCTCACGCGCATGTACGATGGGTCATCTTCGAGAGAGGGCGCATGTGTTTGGACCTGTGACTTGGACTGCGCAAGCTCTAGGCGAAGTTGCTCGTTTCGAGCCTCAACCTCGGCGAGTCGTGCACTGGTTCGTTCCAAGTCCGAATGGATCATCTCCAGCTCAGCGCTTGTAACGTGTCCACCGCTTCCTTCGGTATCAGCATCCTCGGAGCCCTTCAATCGTTGCGTGACCTCGTAACTAGCCTTAATCTCGTTAATCAAGCGTTCCTGGCTTTCAACCTTCTCTTCCAAAGCCTTCTCCTTTGCCTCCCAATTATCTTGCTTCTCGTCGAGCACAGCGGTCCAGGATGATTCGACATCCTTCACCTTCGATTCGAGAGAGTTCTCCAGTTGCTTACGGTTCGCACTCTCGGACTGCAATCGCGACTCGGTTTCCTCGAGCTGCTCGGTCAGACTGGCGATGTTTTCCTGTAGGTGCTGGTTCTCTTCGGTGAGCTTCGGCAGCGTATCCTCGGACACCAGCATAGAATCGACGGAGGCTTCGAGGAGGGGATACGGGTCTGGCGCATTCTCTAAGGCTGAATAGACCTGCAAGAAGGCGCTGTTTGTCGCTTTGGAATGGTTCGTGAGAAGGTCGATGAAGGTCTGGTATGCTATATTGAACGGCTATTAGTCGGAAATGGACGTGCTTGGTAGCGAGTCGACGTTGTGACGCACCCTTAAGGAGGCTCTTGATTTCGGTGAGCTTCGTCGCATCGTCGAGCTTCCTGAAGTCCTTTGTCTTCTGGGCGAGATCTTTGCGCTGGACGGTAGAATCACGCTGATATGCGACGATGTCGGAGGCGGTGTTGTCGAGGTTCTGAATCAGGGTGGACAGGTCAATGTCTGTCGGTGGTCAGTCAGCATGGACGACGGTAGTGACACATGTGACGCACTTCTCCATGCTGAGATAGCGTGTTGAAACTGGTTTGTATTCTCGTTTCCTGACGCTGCCGATGCTGACGCCGGCTTTTGCTCGTCGCCGGACTGGAGTATTACTGCGTCTAAGTTGTCCATTGCGAATTCACGAATAGGAATATGTCCTGACACGTCGTCGACCGGAGGAAATCGGAGAACTTGGGGCAGTAGGCGCCGCCACACTCATTACCTCATCAGAGATTCAGGACGGTTGGGGCTATCAGAGCGATTCGAGGGTTGATTATTAAGATACGGAGTAGATTCGTTGGCAATTGGATGGCGGTTGGTGGATGGTGGATGGTGGATGGTGATGGAGGATGCTGCCGAGGAAATTAAATCGCTGTTTCGTTCCTGAAAGGCTGAGCTGAGCTCTGAACCTAAGAATACCTACATAGGTAACCTCCAAGAAGCAAGTGGCCAATGGAGTGGAGCCTAGGTAGTCTACTATGTACAGAAGCTGTCAGGGGGCTAAAACGTACGCCTTACCATATAGGTAGCACACTAAGTACGCTAGACCCTACTGTAGCAGCTTACCTACTATAAGTTCCACCTTTTATGACCTATGGGTGGCCTAACCCGCCTGGAATACTTCTACCAACCTTGAAGTGCCTATATCTCGAACAAGTTTCACCCAGCCTCACCTCAAGATCTACCATACTATCTACTATCTACTATCTACTATCTATATCACCGTTGCACAATCAGCACAGCCACTGGTGCGATTGTGTGTCGACATTATGATCGCATTTACGGCCTTATGATGTTGTCTCTCCAGCTATGGCTCTAGACGCGCATAGCAATATTAGCTCCCAGAGCGTCCCGGGAGCTGGCCCATACATCCTGCGCACCCTGTTCGCAGATGTCCCGCTCTCTGAAGACGGTTCCCGGGACGATATTAAAATAAATTGCGTCGAATACCTGGGTGCGTGACTCACATGATGCTCTGCTTGCTCCTCACACCCAGCCATGTACGCCTTCACTAATCCACGGTACACCAGATCGCAACCTCTACGTGGGCACGTCAGATTCGGAGCTGCTTCACTTCTTCCAGATACCCGCCGATCCCGCCGATCATTCCGGAATACCAACCTTCATCCTCGCATCGCGACTCCGACCTGTGTTCTCGGACCCCGCCGGTGCGCCCAACAACTCCTCCCGGCCTGGTGTGCAAGAGATATTGCTGCTGCCTGGGGTCGGAAAGGCGTGCGTGCTTTGCAACTCAACCGTCACGTTCTATTCCCTGCCGGAGTTGAGCCCTGCCTTCGGTGGGCTTCAAGTTAAGAACTGCGGCTGGATTGGCGGAGTAGACCTTAGCCAGGGCGCTCAAGACCCCGATGGCGCCACTATATTGTTGTCTCTGAGCAGAAAGATACAGGTCGTCAGGATCGCCGAAGATGCTCGTGTCATTAGGAAGATCGATTTTGCAGGCAGCAGGTTGTCGGTGAGGCGGGACACCATCGTGTGTGTCGCCGACTCGAGAAGCTATGCTCTTTTAGAAATCGATCGCCAGCTCAAGATTCCCTTAATGTCAATTTCGTCCCTAGATGAGACACAACCAGGTACCATTGTCGGCCAGGCACAGGACATCTCGGGCAGCGCCGGAGGTGGTCTGTTGCGAAGCAATTCATCAACCCAAGCCCGCTCACAGACGGGAAGTCCGGAGGCACAGACACATCGGAGAGGCAAGAGCTTGGGGAACCTAATCTCAGGCGCGAACCGGAGACAGGAGCAGCCTGCCGTTGACGCCGACGAGCCCGGTAGCCGCTCGGCGACGCCACCAGACTCAGTCGCCAGTTCAAGCCTGCCAGAGCCAGCAGCTACGGCTCAATCAACAGCTCCTGATGGAGCAGCCGAGGGTCGACCAGCCAGGGTCCATGCGCCAAGGCCTACTTTTCTCAGACCTCACATTGTCTCACCAACTCCAGAAGAGTTCTTACTGGTCACGGGCACTAGTCCGTTGGAGCCCGGAATTGGGATGTTTGTAAATACGGAGGGAGAACCAACTCGTCCGACCATCGAATTTGACCGTTATCCTAAGCAAATAGTGGTTGATGGAGAGTCTTCGGACCTATCATCTTCTCGGCCGTCTTTAGGCCCCGAAGAAGAGGGATACATTATTGCTTCAACGAGCAAGGAACTTGCAGACGGCATACACTATGGCTTAGAGATCCAACGCTGGGATGATGATGCTGCAGAAAATGAGCCCATGAAATATTGGCTTGAGCCTAACCAGAACCACACCATGAAAATAAAAGCCCCCCAGTCACTTGGAGTTCGCTCACTTCTAGGAGGCGATGACACAAGTTTCCAAGAAATTATTGACCGGCTCTGCAGACGTAGATTTACTCCGTTCTCATCAGGCAACGTAGAAGCCTCTTCCGGGTCACTCAAGAGTGTTGATTCACGAACAGCATTATCAATGGAAAGGATGTCTAAAGAGAAGGAGCTCTTCGACAGAGACAACGATTCCCAAGACGACGAGTCACTGCCTGAAGGGTGGCAAGCAACCCGCAATACAGAGGAAGAAGAGTTTGCCCGCCGACTAGCAGGAACCACAGCTCGCTTGGCTGTTTGGTCCGGTCCTTATATTTGGTGGGCTATTCGCAACCCTCTAATACTTCAGTTAGATGCCCAACTTGAGGCCGCCAGTACTATGTCAAATGAGACACCTCAGAAGCGGCGAGAACTATTCAAGATCATTAATTCGTTTCGCGGACGTGATGCCAAGTCAGAATTGGAATTCTTAACTTTTAGCTACATACGACAACAGGTTGGACTTTTGCTACTGATCAGCTTCCTGAAATCAACCGAAAGCCCCTTTGCTGAAGCTGAGCTTCGAGCAATGGAGGAGGTTTTAGTCGACAGCCAACTCGATCCTCGTGTTGTGTTGTCCATAATTCCCGGCGCGCGAAACGAAGTGATCGAAACACGGCGAGGAATATGGATATTTGGCGGCGTTAAAACGACAGCTGAAATATTTATTTCAAACTCAAACATTGATAGCAAGGGCCAGACCGCTTTGAGTGCACTAACCCAACCCGTCCTGCAGTTTCTAAGGCGATTCCTTAGTACCTGGCGACGGAAAAAAGGATTTGGAAGTGTGCCTGACGAAAACGAGGTGTTTCGCACTGTAGATGCTGCTCTCCTCGCGGTGTTGCTTGAGCTAGATAAGCACTCACCTCCCGGGCCAGCCAAGGGCCGCTCAATCCGTGCCGAGCTGTACGAGCTTGTCGACAGTGGAGTGGATTGTTTCGACAGAGCAGAGACATTAATCGAGTCGTATCACCGACTTTTTGTGCTTAGTAGACTCTACCAGAGCAAAAAGATGGCTCAAGAAGTGCTTGAGACATGGAAACGCATCATTGAAGGAGAAAGGAACGAAGGTGGTGAATTTCAAGATGGAGAGTTACGTGTCCGCGAATATCTGACCAAGATCAGTAACCAAAACCTAGTGCAGGAATATGGTATCTGGTTAGCAAACCGAAATCCAAAGCTTGGTGTTCAAGTTTTTGCAGATGACAAAGGCAGAGCCCCAAAATTCGAGCCTACGTATGTTGTCGAACTTCTAAGGACGGACGCCCCGGAAGCTGTTAAATATTACCTTGAGTTTCTCGTATTCGGCAAAGGACACACGATTTATGTCAACGAGTTAATAACCTACTATCTCGATGTTGTAGTCGCCCATCTACAGGCATCATCTGAAGCCCGGGACGCTATGTTAGCAACATACGATACATATCGGGCACTGCAGCCACCAAAGCCGACCTACCGTCAGTTCCTTACGGATAACGCTCCGGCTGATGACGAGGCATGGCATAGTCGACTACGTCTCCTCCAACTCTTAGGGGGCAAGTATGAGTACGACTCATCGGTGATTAGGGACAGAATCACCAGCCTAAACAGTATCGCCGACGACCTGCTAGTTCCCGAAACGATAATTCTTGACGGCCGAGAGCGGAATCACGAGAATGCCCTACGCCTTCTAGTCCACCGTCTTGGAGATTATGACACGGCCGTCGCGTATTGCTTTCGCGGCGGCGCGAGCGTTTACAGCATCTACCAAGCCGAGTCTCACAATCCACCCCCCGCAAGCCCCGAAGGTTCCAGAGCGTCGAAGCGGCGTGAGAGCGCACCACCAACCCAAAATGAACAGGCTCGACTATTCCGGGCCTTGTTGGGTGAATTCCTTCAGATTGAAGATATTGGCGACCGCGTGGAGCAGACGGGCTTGCTCCTCGAGAAATTCGGCAGCTGGTTCGACGTGAGCGATATATTGTCGGTAATACCGGATAGTTGGAGCGTGGACTTAGTGGCTGGGTTTTTGATCAAGGCGCTCCGGCAAATAGTCGTCGAGAAAAACGAAACTTCTGTTGCGAGGTCCCTGAGCTCCGCGCAGAACCTCAGGATCCAGCATGAGTTGATCACCAAGATCGAAGAGAAAGGGCCGAGCATTGAGACCTAGAACGAGCTTATAAAAACGTTTTGGAAATAGCGTATATAATGAACTCCCTGACATAGCGATTTCCCCATCCGTTTGTGAGCCCTTCTTCTTTCAAACCTAGTGAGCCGTCGTTCGTTATCGATGTCTTCTGACGAAGTACTCCGGGAATCTTCTATCGTTGGGGCGTGTCAATAATCTTGAATGTAGTAAGTGGGGTGTCATTCCTAACATGTGCCATGTCTACCGCACTTAACACCATCAAGCTCGATCTCGCCTTTCGTAATTCTCAAAACCTCTTCCTTGCAGCATAGATAGAACATCCACGATTACACGATTATAGAAATTAGAACTCTTCATAGTTGATACTGGAATCTTTGTAAACCTATGCAAATCCAGTACTTTCTCGATTGTCTCACGTCACCTTGTCAAGTCAAAGGGGTTAGCTACGCTAGTGACTGGGAAATTGATATAAAACTCAGGACTCCCGCACGGGAAAAGAAACAACAAGATTCAGCGCATTATAAAATCTATACACATAAGCCAACCATCCGCCAATTTGTATTCACAGATCTTTCGAACCTCTTTCTATCATGTCGATACCAGCAAACCTATCTTGGACCACTATCATCACAACGACTAGCATTTCGATTGACCCAAGGACGGCAGTATTTCCGCAGAACGCAGACTATCGCTCTATATTGGTCCGTTCAAATGTTAATAGTTCTGGTCACATTGTTCGTACAACTATTGAGACGGTATATATGCCTCAGCAGACGATCCAATGCTTTCGGTTGAGAATTACTGTCATTATACCACCCAGGACCGAATACCACTCCGAAAGAATGGCTTAGTACGAACACTGAAAGAGAATATTCAAGCTTCGTCAAGACGTCATCGCTCTAAATTTCGAATAATGGTATAGACGCAGGCCTGACTACATATCCTCGGACGATGAAATCATGAACAGGCACTGAAAAGAATATATCACTGGAAAACAATATCAAACTCGCAACTCCTACAAAATGATGACCTTTCAAAATACGAGTATCTGACCAGTTTCAAGTTATCGGGGAAAGGTGCGAAGACAGTGTATACAATGGTGTCAGGCGTTATTTCTTCATCTCATCAATATCAATATCTACCATAATGAATATTACATTATTATTAAGCTAAGTGACCTTCGTAAAAGAGCATCATGCGTAGGCACCACAAGCAAGAACGGTTTGTCAATTTTAGCTATGCCAGAGTGAATATACGACTACAAGACTCCTTCCATAGTCGAGACATATTCCTTCACTCCTATGATCCCGGTCCTCCGAGCAACCATGGCTGCCGGGGGGCATTTCTTTTAAAGCAATTCTTAAGGCAGTCTTGTTAAGTATATTTATCTTTGTTTCCTTATTAAACAGTGCGCTGACTTGTGACTCTCTCCTTGCATACAGTCAAAGGCTCGGGACCCGGAGAATGTAGTTAAACGGTGGGTACTATACAATTCGTCTCCCCAAGTATATGCTGCCGGGAATCTAATAAGTACATGATCCAAAAGTTCTCTAGAAACAAAATATATAATACTCCTAGAACTCAACAAGAGGAGAAGGGGGTGGGCTGGCGCCTCCAGGGGTGGTTCGCTCGAAAGGGGGTGAGATCAGGACATGCCCGGAACGTGATATGAGTGGGGAAGTCTTTGGGGGTGTTGATTGTGGTAAAAGGATATTACGTCGATGGGAGACCTGTGGTGTGATTTTCACACAATCATTTGGTTTGTTGTAGGCATATGTCAAGTGGTTTGGTGTTACGAACATGGCCACGCCATACGGCCGCCTAGAAGGCCGTCTTCGACCCTTCTCCTCTGGGTCACATGACCATGACCTAGGTGATCTAGGTGATCTACCAGATCACATAGATCACGATCATAAAGCACGACATAAGCTCACATCCCCTATGCCTATATAACCTCTACAATCTCCTCTGCATCTAGTCACTCCTTTATAGTTCTTTAGCTATCAACTTAATACGAGATTCACTCTCTTGACTACTATCCAGACTCCTATCTCTGCATAGTGGTGGGAGCCCCCTTAAGTCTCCCTAACGGACACCTGTCGTTGACCCTATTGTTACCTGCAAATCAAGAACCCCCGACGTACTGCCTCTACCTCTCAGGTGATGTAGAGCAGGTCCGTTACATAATCGGACAGGACGACGCATAATATTGCATATATGGATATACTATGCTTTATAAACGTCAGGGTAAATAGGGGCTCGAGACTGAGTAGAGAGACTTGGTCACAGCCAGGTAGAAGATTAGAGCTCAATAAGTAGTAGATTGATTCCTGAACCTCCCATCTATCTGGAAACCGGGGGTCTAACCTCATATATATATAGAACCACTATTATAACCACTCCCTAGGGTAATTAGTTAATTGTCACCTACCAATAAACCTCATCACCTCAAACATCCTTTTTCTTAAAGAGAATAGGTATAGTAATGTCAGGCCCAATGGCAAAACCATGATACATGTCCTTCGGCCTCGTCTGACCACCCTTGGCGTATTTGAACTCGAAATCTCGTAAGAGATGTATAAACAGAAGCTTCAGGGTATCCTGAGCCAAGAACCGTCCCGGGCACGCGTGATAGCCACTGCCCCAGGTGATTGAGTCTTCCGATACAGAGGCAAAGTGGTGTTTATTGGGATCGTCGTCCATCCTTTTCCTCGAGAACCTGTCTGCTTGGAAGGACCCGGCGTCTAGATATATATCCGCGTCTAGGTTCAGCTGCTGGTTTGGAAAGGAGAGCTGTGTTCCGACCGGAATGTGCAGCCCATCATCAAACCAATATGGCGCGACCGCCATTCTTTCCACCGTGACTATACTATGCGTGAGTCTAGTCGAGCTAAAAGGAAATCTAAAAGAATTTCGACGAGATAGGACGCCTATACCTTGGGTGAAGGTATTCACTCGCTTGCTTTCTTTCATGAAGCTATCGAGAAACCTCAATTTTGCCAGCGAGCGGCGATCCCATTTCCCTCCACAAGCCTCCCCAACCTCTGAGATCTCAGATCGAATTCGGCTCAATGATGCTGGGCGATCAATCATGTCGAAAAGGATCGAGCATCCGACAGCCGCGCTCGTCTGAATAGCTGCAACCGTGACGAAAAGTAGATCCTGTGTCAATAGTTCTAGAGTCAGTTCTTTCCCTAAAGCATCGTATCGATCCAATAGCCACTTAACGCCATCCCCGGCGGCTCTTTCTCGGGTACGGTCGTTTCTCTCCATTTTATACTTTTCTAGGATGGGTCGGAGTATGCTTTCTGCCTGTTTTCGCCCTTTGTATACCATCTTCGTATGTTCTTCGAAATACTTGGCGAGAAATCGGAGTGAGGGGTGGTAGCCGGATATCACGGCTGGTGGCGCAAGCATCAAATGGTTGATAAACGGGTATATTGTTTGTGCTAGCCAGTCATCTCTACTGGCCAGTTCCGCCCCATATAGGACTTGCGCGGTGGTGCGAGCGAACAAATCCAGGAGGATTTCGAATGGAAATAGAGGTGTCCAGTCTGTGACCGTAGAGTTAACCCCAAATTTAAGAGCGCCCAGAAGGTTCAGCAAAGGCAAAATCTTGTGAATTGCTCACCCTGACATGGTGGCATCACTTTTTCGACTGCTCGCCCACAATCGTTCTGCATCTGGCTGATGAGATCCGCTGCGTTGTAGATGGTTACTATGTTAGCTTAGAAGCCCCCCAAGTCTCAAGGCAGGGAACCAGTCACTCACACAGAGCTCGCGTTAGGTCTATGCGAACCATATCGCTTGCTTCATTAGATAGTGGCGGTCCGCCAATGTCTCTCATGATGGAAGACTAAGCGAGCGCCCAAGGGCAAAGTGGTTCAGCATTGGTTATCGTGTTGGGGCTCAAAGTTCTTACTTTCTCTAAAAATGAGTAGAAGTCCATAGCACTCTGCGGTGCATTACGAACGCTCTCAAGGTATTTAAGTGGCATGATCACTTGGGGACGTTTGTGGTCTACCGGATTTCTGATGGCGAAGGGAATACCCTTCTTCAGATACTACTCATCTTTTCAACTATGTTCAGTCTTCAAACGAAAAAACTTCACAACTTACCCGTTGGTACCCCTCTTGCATAATATCCCTAGTGTGTCGGGCGTATCTTTCAGGGGAGTTATCGCCATCGAACTCGAGATACGGCATCTCTAGCTTGGTCGAGCGATCCCCACGCTTCTTTCTCACTAGCCACAGTACGGCTACAAGGAGAGCGATGAGCGCTATGACTGCCGTCATATTCCACTATCAAGCTAACTCCCCTGTTGTTCTTTGTTTACCGCGTGCGTTTATGCGTGCTTCAGCGAGATAAAATGGATTGGCCCTCGTTTTGTTTTTTTCTGGATAAAACTAACACGAGTTCGAGACGTGTCGTCAGGCTAGGAACTAACAAGAAGAATCAGTGGACTTACAAGTTTAATATGGTAGAAATGCTGTTCAGATCCTTAGCGAACCGGAGAAAAAGGATCGGATGTGTGGAGTAGGTGTACGGAAAAGGGCCAAGCACCGGACTCGGATACACATTTCAAGCTCGCGCTTCTCCGATCGTTGCAACACTTATTATTATGTTAGATTTAAAGTACGCAGACAGAGCCTTTCAACCGTTCCGCTTAAGACCTCGTATCCCGTCAGGCTTTAATATTTTTGATCCGGGAGCTATTATCTCAAAATGTTCATCAAACATAGACGTTCTGCATTATTGCTTCTCGTGGCTGCTGCGATAATCAAAGTAAGCTCTACTGAACCTGCAAATGTAACTGAACATCAGTCCCTTGCACACAGGCCATGCAGCGTTAGTCGAATGACCAGATATGACATAGCGCGAGGTGACAATCGCATATACTTTTCCACCGACCCGCTTGATGATTTCGAGGCGCCAAGTGTAGTACCGCTAAACGCCACGACAGGCGAGCAGTGGGAGTTCGACGGCGTCTCGGAGAATGGGATGGAGGCATTCATGTTCGGCTTTTACCGCGACCCCAGCTTCTCGATATTTGGGACCGGAAACCTGCGCTTCTACCTCGAAATCGCGTTTGCGAACGGTTCCCGGCACGCCGCAGTCGAGTATGCGGAGGAATCGATTGTTCAATCGTGCCCCGGCCAGGGTACCCGAGGCATATGGCGCGGCGACAACTGGTCGTTCGGGTTCGAGATATCTGCGGATATGTCGCGTGCCGAAATCACCATGGATAGTCCGATAGAGAAAGGCCACATCGTGATGACTAGTATTGCGCCAGCTAGATACGCCGACAGCACCGTTTGGCCCTCGCGAGATGCATCATCTGTGGCCGTGCCGTATTTTCATTGGGTCGAGCCCATTCCGGTCGCCGAAGTATCTATCAATGCCACGGTCCTCGGGGAGAGGATATCTTGGACCGGGATGGGCGGGCACGAGCGTCTTTGGGGTGCGTACAACTGGTTTACCTGCATTGCTGGCATGACAGCAGTTCGGATCCGTGCTGGTCCATTTGCGCTATCACTGGTGCAATTTGAGTCCAACATCCCAAAGGGGCTTGTCGTGTCGTCGGTCATGCTGACAAAGGACGGTAAAAAGATACTCAGCACAAGAAGAGACGAGCCTTCTGATCAAGACGACTATATCCTGTTCCGCGAGCTATATGAGGGGCCCGGTATAACTACACAGCTGTTGGCGAATAAGGCCACCGGCTTCAAGCTTCACTTACTTTCACCATCGCGAAATGCGAGCTGGACATTCATTGTCACACATCTCAATATCGGGTTTGAGTATCCTTTTGCAGGGGGGTTTGGAAGCACTGGCTATTCAGGCATCGTCGAGGGCGGGGAGGCTCGTGATAAGTGGTGGAAGGGGCCGGCGTTCTCGGAGATCATGGAGTTCCCAAAGAAGTCCATGTTATTCTCCAGCAATTCTGTTGCATAGTTTGAGCACTGACTGTAACACATAAATCGAAATGTAACCGTGTTCGCAAATCGTGGCCTCATTAAAATGATTATTCAGGGTTGATGGTATCATGAATTTGTAGTTGTATAGAGTAAGAATCGCATGGACCTCAAGTTGTAATGACACGATACACGAGCTTCTCTCCCGACACCGCTTTCTGCCTTAACATCTTAATGCCATCGAGGACATATTGAAGGCCAATATCGTCCTGCGCCCTTATGGGATGAGGTTTAATACTCCCACTCTCCAACATCCTTTGGATACAAGACGACCAGTCCTTGCCAAAGGAATGGAGTTCCAGGTCTGCTTTGACGTTGTACGGCTCTGTCCAACCCACGTCGACCCCCAAAAGTGCATGCGCTAGCACGAAATTTGGTTCGATGGCTTTTCTTGTATGCAAGCGTTTTCGGTACGGCTCTAGTGTGGTGTCTATTATGGTTTAGTATGTAGCATCCAAAGCAGTAATCTAATCGCCTTATGGACTCAGAAGAGGGCGACTTATGAGGTAGACATGATGCCAGCTATATTACTTACTAATGCTAGTCAGAAATCGGAGCCGCTAATTCATCATTGATGGCGGTTTACTTACCACTTTCCACCCGCGCGACCTATCGCTCGGTAGCAAAACTCCATGCTCGAGCCTTCACAGTAACAATCGACAGCGTACCATAGGGAGTTTTTAGTAAAACTTCGAATAGCCTCCGCGCCGCCAGGATCATGGTAGTCAAACGCCTTCTCGGCTCCATATTCCTCCACAAGCAAAAAGTTCCCAGGGGAGCATGTTGCGATGGGCATGAATCCGGATCTTCGCGCCTTACTTAGCTGGAACGATTTCGTCCTCAGTGTGACAGGGATAATTAATAAAGCTATCTTACTTGCGTAACAATTGAATCATCATGGTCCCTGATGCTGTGCTGCCACCGTACACCAGAACGTACTCTGGCTTTATAGTTGGTGCCTCGGGATGCCCAGCCAGGCGCAGAGATTGAAAGAGAGCATATCCTGCGATTAAACTAGCGACGCCCAGCGTCGCTCCTATTTCAAACGGCATCTCGCTAGGTAGCAGCCACACAAAGTCGACATAGGCACATACGTACTCGGCGAAGGCGCCGTTCTCCGGGAAAAGGGAGTCCATGCCCGGAACGACGCCAGCAACCCGATCTCCAAGCGAGAACCCCTCTTCTGGAACGTCTGGGCCTATTGCTACGATTATGCCCGCGAAGTCGCATCCACATACGGCCCCAGTGCTTGCCATTCGCCCAGAAAGCTTCATGTCGACGGGGTTAATCCCAACCGCCACCGTCTTCACCAAAACCATATTGGGCCTCGGACTGGGCAAAGGCGCGTCGTGAGTTAACACGAGAGTCCCTTCATTTCCGGCGATGATAGCGCTTTGCTGGACGGGAAGGGATATCGCTGCCGTTGCCATTGTGCCTATTAACTCCCAGATAGAAATTGACCTTGTTCATGCGTGCTCGTTTGGTGATAGGGTCCGTAAGGATGTGACACTCTCTTTCCACTACTATCTACAAGTACAAGTGATGATTGTACTGTGCCATGCTCACCAGGTGTGTTAATAAAGGGAAACAACTCCGATATCCTTGCTCCTGTGCCGCGTGCTCCAATCGGACGTAATCTGGAGATTACTTTAAGTATACACATACTCCCCTCATTGCCTGGACCACCCCTCAGTAGAAGGGAAACAGCTCATGTCATTAGGAATTTCTTTGAGGGATGGTCTTTAAATGCTAGCTAATTAAATGCGCCTCCTCCACTTCTCCGTTCTGTAAATCATCTCACATCTCTGCCATATTGTCTACAGCCACTGCACATCACCCCTCACTATTCAACCTCTTGTAACCCATCCCAGAACGCAATGCCGCCACCGCCTTTGAGCGAACAGTTTTGGGATGCGCGGCACCCTCCCGCTAACCCGACGCATCTTTCGTTCAAGGGAAAAACAGTCCTAGTAACAGGGGCCAACACCGGGATGGGGTTTCAAGCAGCCCTCAAGTATGCGCAGTTGGGGACAAGCACATTGATTCTAGCAGTGCGCGACGCGAGCAAGGGCGAGGAAGCGAAAGCCAGAATCACGCGTGATGTCACGACTGGCCTGGATATCATTATCAAAGCTGTGGATTTATCTACGTTCAACTCTGTCAAAGAATTCGCGCAAGATATAAACGAGAGTGTTCCCGCGCTCCATGTTGTCGAGCTCTGCGCTGGGATCATGTCGCCTTCTTTTGCGACCGGCGCAGAAGGCTACGAAAACTCATTTCAGGTCAACATTCTCTCGACAGCTTTGATGGCCATTCTTCTGTTGGAGAAAGTTCAACAGACGGCCGCCGTCCGTGGGGCAAACGATGGATACATCCCACATGTCACATTTCTGAATAGTTCAGCTACGCAAGACGTACTTGAGGAATGGATACCCGAAGACCAAACTCTAGTGCAGCGCATCAACGATCCTACCAAATTTGACCACGTCTCGCAGTATTATCTGGTTAAGTTAGCTGCAAGATATTCCATCGAGGGGCTAGCTGCCCACTGCAGTAAATCCTCTCCCGGCGGCGAGACCAACATCATCGTCAACTGCTGCTGTCCAGCTATGTGTCGAGGCACCGGGTTACATCGGGACTACCCGTGGTATGTAAAGCTCCTGATGATCCCTTATAAAGCCATCTGCGGGAGGGACCCCGAGCATGGGAGTCGAACACTGGTAAGCGCGGCAGGTCTAGGTCGTGAAAGCCACGGCAAGTTTTGGTTTAATGACGCACTACCAGAGTAAGCAAAATACCCTCTCAGAGCTCATCACGCCTGTTGACTGAGCTGATAACCGCTAGATATGCTGGGTTCATGGCCACCGAGCGTAGTAAAAACCTCGGTAAGGAGACGAATGAAGAGATTTTGAAAATCCTCCGAGAAAAGGCTGGGCTTAAGGGCTACCTGTAGTTATTAGTCTCCCGGCAGCGTCTTGCAGGCATATATGTTGTGTAGCATTCCGCCGCGTATTTATTTGTTCAGGTCTCAAGAGCAAATCTTGCAGTGACATCGAATACTAACACCAGTCAACATACTGACATGGGCCATTGATCCATTGATGCAATGATACGGCGTGGTAACAGGGTCACTCTAGCAGTAACGGGGGCACCAATCGGGCACTCGGAGCGCCTCTGAGGGTAAGGTACCTACTTTAGTAGTTAGCTATCCGAGCTGAACAGGGCATATCCCGATTCTCCCGGTTCCAAGCGCCTTACGGCCTCCTCATGCAGTGCTGTCATACCAGACCTAGTAGGCTACCTAAGTGTCGTTCATTGTTGGCAATAAATTAGAAGTGAGATCATTTCAGTCGTAACTTAGTTCTCCAAATTGCGCACCGCCGACTTTCATACGGCCCTTATTCTCCAAGTTTTGTCTTCTTGCTCTTCTTGGCCACTCTACTAGGACTGTCTGTCACCATGCTACAGCCTCTCCGTTCGCTCTATGTCTCACTACAGGATCAATTGGTAGCGATTCATACTGCCATGGCCCCTGTGCGACTCACCAAATGGCAAATGCTTCAGCTGGCCCTTAGAAAAACGCACCACGACTTGATGATGGCAGCAGCTGATCTCCCTTCCACCGTGAAATATATTGCGCTGGCACTTCCAATCCTCGTCGCTGCTCTCGCGATAGATGAGTTCCGCGTAAAACGTCAGTCTCTTCGCAACCTCGGGTTGCCCTTCGTGCGGCCACCCAAGGGCGTTCATAAATGGGATTACACCGCAATCCTAGACGAGGGAACCCGCAAGCATCCCAACTCTCCTTTCATCATCAGCTATTCTGGGTTCGAGTACGTCGTCTTCCCACCATCGATGTGGGACGAGGTCAAGCGCATCCCTCAGGCTAAGGCTTCCGCCATGGAGTTTTTCAAGCACGTTTTCTTTGGTGGCTGGGGCTTCTTGGGCACAGACATCAGCGCACTCCATAAATCAATCGGAACTGATCTCACACGGGCCATTCCGATACGCACCCAAGCGCATTTCGAAGGCGCACGATTCGCGAGCAAGGTCGCATTGGGTTCCTGCGCAGAATGGAAATCTTTCAAGATGTACTGGACGCTGCAGGATATTGTTTCCACGACAAATGCCATCGGCCTTGTGGGTGAAGAGCTGGGTACCGATCCCCGCTGGCGCAGCGCTGTGCAGCAATTCCCAATGGCCATCGTCCTTGGCATCCTGGTATCCGGCTGGGCCCCGCGGGTGCTACGGCCGGTTGTTACCTGGTTCATCTTCCTGCCTGCGTGGGGCCTCTATTGGTGGATGAGGCTCCTCCTCCGCCCTATCGTAACCAAAGACGTACGCGAGTACGAGGCTGCGGTCAAGGAGACCGATAAGGGTCAGCTCATGCACGCATCGCCGGACAAGAAGTTCCCTATGACGGCGTGGCTGATGGCGCGGTACCGACCCGAAGAATGCAATGCGCAGCAGGTCGCTCATGACTTCATCGTCGCCTCGTTCGAATCCACAGCCTCGACCTCGGGCACGTTCTATTTCATCATGGCGGAGCTCGTCATGCGCCCTGAGCTCTGCGAAGAGCTCCGGGAGGAGATCTTGCAGATCATGGTGGACGGTAAACTGCCACGGACAAACTTGGCAGAGTTGAGGAAGCTCGACAGCGTGATGCGCGAATGCTCGCGCTGGAATCCATTTGGACATAGTGCGTGATATTTTCTCATTCCTATGACCCGGATGACGATGACATGGTACTGGCGCTTTCAGTTTGCACTGACGTTTGGCTGTTCACAGTGGCTCTCTTCCGACGGCTTCGCGCCCCCGTTCAACTTTCGGTCGGGCCCGAACTACCCGCAGGCACGGTCATGAGTGTGGATATTCACAAGGTGCCCAAGTCGAAAGGGCTGTGGTCGGACCCGGACACCTTCGACCCGATGCGATTTCTCAAGCTCCGACAGCTGCCGGGCCGCGAGGATCGCCACCAGTTCACCAGCCTCGGCGCCGATACACCTGGGTGGGGGGACGGCTCCCAAGCCTGCCCTGGCCGTGCCTTTGCGGGCAACACACTGAAAGTGGCCCTGGCCTATATGCTCGTGAACTACGATTTCCGCATTCCCGAGGGCGGCGACAGGCCTAAGCGGTATTCCATGCCTAACGGTTCTTTCCGACCGGATATGGGAGTCCGGATCGAGTTCCGCGAGCGACAGAACGCGCTCCAGGCAGCGAAGAGCAATAAGCAGTAAACCGTTGAACTAAGTTCACGGCTAGCAGCTCTTATACGTCCACAGCAGCGGGTATAATCTGAGGTTTTGTTTGGGCGTACCTATAGTACCTGAGTACTTTATCTATTCCCTCGAATGTCCGTCGTACATTTCCTTCTAGGCTAGGTAGGCACTTGCGTAAGTACCTAAGCTAGAGCACTTAGATATAAGTACTTAGCGTTTACGGTGTATGATAGTGGATAACACTGCTAGCACCGGTAATACTTCGGTGGTGTTAGGCACTACGATAGGTACTACCTACGCAGTACTCCGTACAGGTTAAATTAAGTACTTACCTAGGACCATCTGTTCGAAGCTATCTTAAGTCCATATTTTACTAAGAGCCAAGGCTACAAAAGATTCAGATTATTTTTATTTATTTACTCCTTTTATAAAAAAAAAAAAAAAAACGCGGAATTAGTGACTTTAAGCACCATGTACTGAAATATCAGAAATACATCCATAACCAGGGAGCTGCTTGCTCCATCCCACACAATGCCAACAATGCAGCAGCCCCCACGGATCGAACTTCTTCTTCACCTCGAGTAGTCTCGCGTAGTTCTTCGCCCCCCAGATCTGATTCTCCCAATCATCCAGCCACGGATCGGCCTCGTTGGCGTAAGCGCAACCATTCGGCGCCACTCGCTTGAACAGCTCGGTTGTGTTCCTCAGTGCCGCGACCGCAGCCCTACGCTCGTCGAGGGAACTGTGCGGACGAAACGCCGACGTCGCTAGCACCATGAGCGGCGCCTCGTACCATGCCGGGTGGATCGATGTCCCGCGTGTTTCGGCCGGGTGCAGGTGTCCGTAGAGGTAGGGGGGCGTGACCATGAGCGATGGCGGCGTGCCGAGCGTTTCCACCGTCTGCAGGATGGCATCCACAAGGCCTTCCCGGGACTCGGCCTGCGCGAATACGTCCTCGGTTATCACCCTGCTTGTCATGAAGAGACCCGTGACCACTGGTTGCGGTGGCGCTAATGTCCCGTTGACCGTGGTGACGTAGTAATCGAAAAACGAGTCGTAGCGGTGGAACACAACACTGCCGTTTTGCGCCTCGGCATACTCGGATGCTGGGCGCAAGCTGGCCATGGCCTCGGAGACATTCAATAGGGGAGTCGAGAGGAACGTCGCGTTCAGGAAAGACGGCCCAGTCCAGCCTTGCAGGCGCCAGCGCTGCATGTTCTCCACGAGCGTGCTCACGTACGCCTTCTGGTTGTCAACTGTTGCGGGAAACGTGATCACGGCTCCCGTGATAGGAGTTTCGGGCGATACCATCTGCGTGGAGCTGAGCACGACCCCGAAAGCGCCTCCACCCGCGCCGCGCAGGGCCCAGAAGAGGTCCGGGTTTGTGCACCGGTTCGCGGTGCGCACCACGCCGTCGGGCGTCACGATCTCGAATTGGAGCACGCGGTCCACACCGAGACCATGCGTGCCCGTGAGAACACCGTGGCCGCCGTTGAGCAGCCAGCCGCCCGACGCCCCGATCGTGGCGACCGTACCGCCGACGAAGAGCACGTCGTGTGCGTGGGCGAAGACAAACGCTTCGTCCAAGCTCACCCCGGCCCCTAATTCGACGGCCTGCATGCGCGCGCCGTCCGCGCACCCTCGGGGGAGGAAAGACTTCTCATAGACCCTCTTAGTAAGTTTCCTTGTCCACATGGCCAGAGAGCCCTCTAGGCTATTCCGCATGACGTAGTCATGGCCCCCGTTCTTGATTGCCAGCGCGCTGCCGGATTTCCGCGCATATCTGAAGACGGCTTGCACGTCGCTTCCGCCGGTGATCTCGACGTAGTGAGGGGACACGCTCCCCTGGCTACAGGACGCGTTCGTTGCCGGGAGAAGGGTCGAGTCATCGAGCAGGCACTGGTTCTCCGGGTCTGCCAAACATGCTTCGCTCTGTATGTACTGGAAGCCCTGGTAATGCGTCGAACGGAAGTAATCTGCCTCCCCTGAAGCGAGGAAGACGCGCAGCTTGTCGCACTCGCTCGCATGGATGTCCCGGAAACAGGAAGCTGCCAACGGCTCGGCTTGCCGTAGTCGCCCTTCGACGGTCAAGTTAAGCTGGTGTAAAGGGTTGCCGGCTCGAGGCTGATAACTGCATTGGACCAACGGTACCGTGGTGAATACGCTTACGGCCCAGAGCCATAAGCTCCTGTACAAGCTTTGCATCCCCCTGAGATCTAGATTGGATCTTACTTAGATCTTGCCTTGATAGGTAACTAGACCTCGTTGGAAAAGTGGCATGCTGCTTGGCTGAAAACCCCACGACGTAGAGGCAATGTCCTTGTACTCTGGAACGCCACCCCTTGTTTGAAGGCCTTCATTCGACAGGGCATATCTGCACGTTAGCTTCAACTGTCGATTCCTTTCCTCGCGTAGGTAAGGTACATAGGTAGGTATCCTAGCACGAAAACGGAATCGGACGTAAAACCGGGATCGGAGTCGGAACCGGGGAGCGACCGGAGTCGGACCCCTATCCTGCATCTATGGTTGCCTTGTTTAGGGGGGTTGATAAGTAATAGAATATAATGGAATAGATTAGAGTTAGATTGGATTGTATTTCATGGGGAGGTGGGAAAGATTTATGGGGATGAAGGGATTTTCAGATAGCTGGCTGACCTTGGGTCACGAGATCGATGAGATCTAGGGTTTACGATTTAACGACCTACGTGTACGCGATAGCATATACATGACGCTTTACTAAGAAAGAAAGTGAATGGAAATTTCGACATGGCAAAATCAATTAATCACTTCCTTTGAATATAGATGCTTTGTACGACATGAAACATGTCTCCCTCTTCACGATATATAGGTCCGTGTCGTATATAGATATAGCGCTACTACCCATTTACCTCGAGTTCCCCTTGCTGATATTCACACTAGCATACTTTATAGAATACTCGTCGATCCTCTGGAGATATTTTCCTGCATCGATTTGATCTACACCAGCTCCGCCTGAGACCATGGACGTCGACAAGGGCGGGATGATGTGGTCTTTCGACGTGCCGTACATGTTGTTCAGCTCCAGGTCTTCGTAACCTTCATGGCTGTTGCCATTGTGCTTAGCTGAAGTCGCAGATGCAGACCCTCCTCTTCCGGTAGATAGCAAGCTCGCGAGGGTATCGCGGATGGATCGGAAGAAAGGCCCCCCGAGTAAAGCGATGGGGCGGAGGGTGGGAATACAACCGATGATGATGACGAGCGATTGCTCGACTGACGTGATTAAGAGCATGATTCCGAATAGAGTAAACAGTTCATCGCCCCTGGTAAGCGGATCGTCGTTGCCGAAAACAATATTGGTAACGACCTTCGAGAAGGCGGCCGCTCCGGTTATCAGGGAGAGCCCAAGTAGAATACCTAGACCTATCTTCTTGTGAGTCGCCATGTTGAGCTTGAAGATGAAAGCGACAGGCAATGCGACGTAGATGACATCTGATAGAGCGAAGAGCGCTGCCGCATATTCGTATCAGCTGAGTTCGTGGGAACCATACGTATCGGGACGTGATTAGAGCAAACCTTGTAGCACGAGCGTGAGATATTGTTGAACGCGGAAGTCCAAGCACGTGAATCTCGCTATTGATTTGTCCCATAAAGCCTCGGGGGGACTGCACATTGCCCAAATTAGGATGATGTTGGTGAAGCCGAGGAGAGTCACAGCACCGGTAAGAGCGATCATGGACCACCTATACCAGCGCCTCGTGGTGCCGAAGATGCGGATGAGTAGTATAGTGATAGATATTCTAGCCACGACCGACACGACATTAGAGAATGGCGTAGATATCCAGGACCATCTGTTCGTCATCAATACGTCCAGGGGTGCCAGCGTCGCCAGAGGATCCCCCAAGCCCGCATCACAGGCGAGAGTAACAATTGTTTGGAAGACCACCTGGAAGACGGCGGCGAGGAGCATCGACCAATCGTCGAATGATATTGGGATCCTGTATGCCTTGCGAAAATAAAGCCGAGCTAGCACTGCAGCAATGGAGATGATGGTCAACGTCCACGTCAATCCCAAGATGGTGTCTTTAAACCCCCGGGAAGCCGGCGGGGGCTGACCTTGACCTTGATCTAGAGCTGGGGACATCGGGGGATGATGCGTAAAGTAATAAATATGGACGAGTTAGGCATTAACCGGCGACGACCAATGAGTGGTGACTGGCAAAACACCGACTCACTGACTCAGTACACAAGAGATACTCGTACGAAGTGTAGCAAGAGGCAGAAAAGCGTGAGATGACAGACATGGTTCTGCATGGTTTTATGTCGGCGTGCAGGTCTGTATACAGCCTTCTACTCATGTGACCTAACCATGGACCACCATGGCTCTGCTCTGCATGTTGTCTCCGACATGAAGCACACTCTGCACCATGCCAAGCGGACCAGGACCAACACGCAGCCAGCGATCAGCAACGGAATCCAGCAGCCGTGAGGATTCGATACCACCCCAACCTACACCCTCCGCCCTGGCTTTTCTCACCATCCATCTCAAGTAACGTAGGACTGTGCATACTCGAGCACATTAGGTACGCCGCAGCTTCGCGGCACAGCTCGGGTTGGCTGCAAGACTTCGGAAACCTGTCACTAGGCACTGTAGGCTTTGAGGCCGAATTCTGGCAATGTTGTGGGAGGGATGGAGGTACTCATCACAAACACTCAGAGTAGGGCCGTTGACGGTGCTCCATTACCACAGACGTCCGACAATAAAAAATTACTAGTTCTTTGCGCACTATACAACTTTAAAAACTTAAACAGCTAACTCTTACTTAGACTACCATTATATATCATGTTACTTATCTACCTACCAGTCAGCCTGCCTACCTATGTAGCCTACCTAGCCCTGCCTTACTTAGCTAGAATTTTGGCTAGAGCCAAAATTCTCCCACTTACTTAACAACATACTACCTTTATTATCTAACTAAATTGCCTTCTAATGGCCCACCGTCTACGGCACTACCGGGCTGCATGCAGTATCCGACTCTTCATCCGTCAATGCACGTAAAAAGTACGTGTCTGGAACCCATTTAGAACCTAGAATCTTATATTCGCCACCGTCTCTTGAAAATCACTTCTTCTATAGACTTCATCGTGTCCTTGAGTGGACGTGCGCCATCGGGCCTGGCATTGTGTAGAACCTCAATTGATAGCATTGTCTCCCTCATTGAGATGGATATTGGATGATTGAGAAGCGTCCTGGTCTCCGTCGCCGTCTCCGAAAACTTCGTCACGCAGGACGAGCTGACGCCCAAGTAAGCCTCGATGAGCTGTATCATAGACGAGCAAGTCTCTAGAAGCACCATAAATTGGATGTCGGGATTGGCTGTCGCTTGTATGCCTCCGAGCAACAATGCCGGTAGTACAGGTAACGGCTTGGCCGGGCCACTGGGCTCTTCTACGTGAAGGCGATTGATGTGTGAGAAGAGCCTTTGCCAGTAACGGGTGATGAGAACATACGAGGTAATCAGAGCAGAGGAGAGCAATACGTCCTGGTGTCTAGATGACGAGTCTGCCCCATCTATCATAGTTAGAGCTGATAGTTCGATGCTCGCCATGGTTTGAAAGAGGGAAAGGGGGCTAATTACCGAGATGCTGTGAGGTGGAAGCATTACGAGCACAATTGCGATCCTTGTCCTCTTCTCCTTCTATTGCCAATTTCTTCAAGATATCAATGAGCTCCGATGTCTGGCTTAGCGCGCTCTGCGTCGTCATTTCCAGAAATCCGGGATTGGCCGACAAGGCTTGGCTATTCTTGAGAGCGTCTAGACGATCTATCTCGTCGACCAGATTGGCCGAAAGTTCTAATAAACCCCGATGGCAACTTGTGCCTTTCTGTCGATGCTGGCCATCTCTTAGGGCGGTCATATCGGCCGCCAGATTACTTGAATCTGGGAGCCCCTCGAACGCAGAAACAGATCTCGTCATTTCATCGGAGGAATGAAGAGAGCCCTGATTCTCCATCATGTCTATAAAGTCAAAATCCGCGAGCATCATCAGATCGCTAGGGCACTAATACAGTTAGCATGATATACTGACAAGCGCTGACGGGAGATGAACGCACATCATCTATGTTCGTGTTTGAACTACCTGGATCAAACCCGAGAACGGTACTGCCCTGAGTCCCAACCGGCGACGGGGCGATACGTTGACTTGGCGTTGCGCTAAGCTGTATATTGGCTGGACTTTGGGGAGTCATCAATGTGTGAGCTGAGCGGCGCCGGCCCGTTTGGGTTTTAGGGGTATTATTCGTCGTACATAAGATGCCGAATTTGATGCACCGCCTACAGCTGTTTCCTTCGGCAGACACCCGCTCACATCGTAGCTTATAGATACGGCAACGGTCACATGCGAACCTTCGGGACTGTTTTGAGCTATCCATATATGGAACTCTCCCAGTGAGCAGAAAATTCCGAGTATTCTTCTATCTCTCCTTCCAAAGCCTGGGAGGAAATTGCCGACTTTATAGGCAGCTACTGTTACATACTTATCATGCAGCCTTCTGTATCACAGACACCCACAACTAGGACTCTTTGATACAAAGACACTAAGGCCATGCATACGCATGCACCAGTTCCTGGAACCTTCTTCAATGCTATTGTCTGGGTAGGAGACACTCCGGGTGCGTACAATATCATAGCAAATCCATTTATGTGACCTTGGGTAGGATCGAATAGGTGAAGCCCGCATCAGCGTGGTATTTGTCTCACCACCTGGGCAACATACATACGACGAGGACGGTGGGCCATATGCACATTATCCGATAAAGAGTTGGAGATCGCCCAACGCACTTCGCACTTCGTACATAGCACTTAGCACTTAACGTAATATTGATAGGGGTGGCAAGGGGTGGCAGAGCCACCCACCAGGTACCGTAGCAAACCATGCTGGATCTATTAAACTGTTTATCAATAGTTGGCGTTTTTTTAATTGCAAATTGATGGTTTAAGTATTTTAAACGTTTAAAATACTTAAACGTCCGCAATCGCTATACCTTACGCAATACAGCCAATACAGCCCATATAGCCAACGCAGTCAACGCAGTCAATACAGCTACCTAGGTAGTGCAAGGAGGTAACACAACCAGTGCAGCTAACACAGCCAGTGCAGCTAACACAACCAGTGCAGCTAACACAACCAGTGCAGCTAACACAACCAGTGCAGCTAATGCAGCCAGTGCAGCTAACACAGCCAGCCGTACGGAAGTCGCAATAGCTTGATATATAAGGATGTAGGTTTACCCCCTGGTCAAAGTTACACCTAAATTAAGTGGTGCATGTACTTGGTATGCAGCTAAGTGGGTAGGTGGCATATGCATGTAGTGTTTCTGGGTGGCATGTGTAGATGGGCTAATTTATTATATTCAGCATTCATTCCTCTCATTGGTTGGTTACCCTCAGATCATCAACCGTCGTTTCTGTTAACGCCAAATTCCCGATCCAAGAACTCGAACGCACGCTGATTGCATAATCCCAAAGCTCCCATCTTAGCCTGTAGGCTCCCCTCGCCTGGCGTCGCGGATACCCAAACCGTCTTTTGCGCATCTGGCAGGTTCTTGGCAACCATGTTGGTGTGATGACTGAGATCCAGATACAGCGAATTGGCTGCACCAGTGACGAATATCGGGCATTTGACTCTTGCTAGGTAAGATGAGTCGTCCTTTTCCCGGAGAGTAAACTGTTTCATTGTTCGAAGGGTTTGGCTTGGGCTCGAAGTTCCCAAGAACCGTGACGATGTTCTGATTTCCCATTTCATTTGGAATGAAAACCAAGTGGCAACAGAAATGACCCTATCAACGACGCCATCCGGTATCCATCCTCGCTCCCAAAGACTGAGGAACGTAGGCGAGACATGCATTACCGCAAAATCCCAAAGGTCATACAATGGGTCGATCGCAACGCAAACGCGGACTGCTGGTTCAGCTGCTGCCCTCAACGCGAAAAGACCCCCCAGAGATGCACCTGCGACCGCGATTCGATCGAGGTCGAGATCGAGGCCTGGATTCTCAGTAACGTATTGGGACAAGTGCTCGAGGGTTTTCTGCATGATGAATTCCCAGTCGGCACGAAATGGCACATTGTGTTCGTGCAGTGTAAGGCCTTGGCCAGGCCCTTCAATCGTGAGAACTGCATAGCCCAGATTCGGCCCAGCAGCTGGAAACATGTAGAATATTTCTTCTTGTATAGAGTCTGCGCCGATGAAATTGACCACGAGAGGGATCTTTCCCGGCAGTCTGCGCAATGGCGGCGGTAGATAAAGATAAGCGGAGAGTTTGAGGGGATCCTCGTACGGGATCTGAAGCGCATGCACTGTCGAATCCATAAGCTGTAGTGCATCTTGAAATAACTGAACGGCACTCTTGAGAATTGGGACCACGCGAGGATCAGAACTTAATGGCCTGTCTCCTGTCATCATGTATGCGCTAGCACGCATGTAATTCGACGCCCTAAGAAAACCCATTCGGGCGGCTTCGCGATGCCCGTGGCGTTGAGCGTCTTCAGCCAGAGCTTTGGCCTTCGTTGATTGCTTCAACCAAGCTCGATGCCAGCTTTCAGGATCATTCTCCTTGATTTGACCGACAGCCTCTAGAACCTCTCCCACCTCGGCACCTCCATACCTCGCCGTACCTAGAATTCGAACAGTTTCGAAGTTAAAAAACTCACCCTTGTAGAACCGATGCATTGTTGTTCCTTTTGCTTGAGCCGGAGGAGGCTCTAGCGATCTTTTCATGGTTTGAACAACAGCTTTTCACCTCTACTTCCAGAAAGCAGGATTATAACTACTGTCCCATCGAATTGTAAAGGCGGACCGGACATTTGCTTACCGGAAACTTGCCAGTGGAGAGTGCAACCCCGATTGGATCGTAAGCATACAAGGGTCCCGGTCTACCGAAGCCGCCTCCGAACGTTTTACTAGATGGGCATGTTCACATTCGGGTATCTACAGCCTATAATATAGGAATAACCTGGGTAGACTGTAGTGCTGTAGTGCTGTTGCGCTTATCTCAGATCTTCGGTTAATCTCTACAAATAACCAGAGTCTTGTGCATACGTCGCTCTAGGCTTGAAATCTTTTCCATTCCGGTGACTGGCCACCGGTCCAAACTATGAGATGTTGGATCCTGGCATTCCGAAGTCTGACCATGGGATGTTTCCACAACTCAATTACCCGAATGAACCCGTCGCAATTATTGGGAGTGCTTGCAGTTTTCCCAGTAATGCGTCTTCACCCTCGAAACTTTGGCAAGTGCTTAGGGAACCTTATGACCTTGCCCGTGAGATTCCCCCAGATCGCTTTAACGTGGAGGGATTTTATCATGAAAATGGGCTCCGTCATGGCACCAGTAATATCAAGAATGCATATACTTTGTCTAAAGATCTGCGGGCATTTGATGCCGACTTCTTTGGTATTAAACCCGTGGAGGCAGCCGGAATGGACCCAAATCATCGATTATTACTTGAGTCGACATACGAGGCCCTAGAGTCGGCAGGACTTCGCAGAGAAGATGTTCGAGGGTCGCATATGGGAGTCTTTGTCGGTCTCATGGGGGAAGACTACTCTAGTATCGCCGGCAGAGACATCCAAAATATCCCAAAGTATTTCGCATCGGGTGCGGCTCGCAGCCTGCTATCTAACCGGCTGTCTTACTTTTTTGATCTACACGGCCCATCCATGACTATCGATACCGCATGTTCTTCAAGTCTAGTGGCATTACATCAAGCTGTCCAAAGTCTACGTTCTGGTGAATCAGTTAGCGCTATTGTGGCAGGGTCCAATTTGATATTAGGACCCGATCCATTTATAGCAGAGAGCCAACTGAAAATGCTAAGTCCTACAGGCCGGAGCCGTATGTGGGACAAGGGGGCTGATGGATATGCTAGGGCGGATGGTATTGGGGTTCTGGTCCTGAAAAGACTATCGGACGCGATAGCAAATAACGATTCCGTGGAATGTATCATACGAGAAACAGGGGTAAACCAGGACGGCCTTACGCAGGGAATTACGACTCCAAGCCCAAAGGCACAAGCCGACCTGATCAGAGAGACGTACCGCCGCGCTGGCTTAGATTTAGCCCAACCTTCCGACATGCCTCAATATTTTGAGGCACATGGGACCGGTTATTATTGCCTGAAATCCCTCGTGTCGGTAGCAGTGTTTCGCTAACCAGTCTTATAGGAACTCCTACCGGCGATCCAGTTGAAGCGAAAGCCATACATTCCGTTTTCTTCCATAACAGTTCTTGCAGCTTGTCGAGGGTTGGCCAAGTGGACTATCCCATGTATGTTGGCTCGCTGAAGACGGTGATGGGTCATTCAGAGGGGGCTGCAGGAGTAGCCAGTGTCATGAAAGCCTCTCTCGCTCTGCAGAACTCCACTATCCCCCCAAATCTTCTCTTAAACGAGATCAATCCACAGATCGTGCCGTTCTCCAGACACTTGCAAGTTCCCAGGGAGGCTTTGGCGTGGCCAGTCGTCAGTCCTGGCACACCCAGAAGAGCTAGCGTGAACAGTTTCGGGTTCGGGGGTACAAACGCTCATGCTATTCTCGAGAACTTCCTCTCCGATCAGCCAGATACTACGCAGAATGCACTGCCAAGCTGTTCCTCGATAGTACCTTTCACTTTCTCCGCTATGAATGAAAGGTCGCTCTCGGGAATGCTTTCCGGTTATGCATCACATCTTCGAGAACACCAATCAATATCGCTACGGGACCTATCATGGACAATAAATACGCGGAGATCAGATTTGCCAGCCCGCTTCGCGATCTCGGCGTCAAGTACACAGGATCTAGTTGCGAAGTTGGAAGCGGCCTGCAAGGATTCTGGAACACTCCAAACTGGTCATTTAGCCAAAGATGATATGTCACACGCACGAATTCTTGGGATCTTCACTGGACAAGGTGCACAATGGGCAACTATGGGCGCCAAGTTATTTCAATATTCTAAAGTTGTCGGTTGCTTTGAGAGGATGCAAGAGTCATTAGATACCTTGCCAGATGACTACAAACCGACGTGGTTACTCTCTCAAGAATTAATGAAGGCTAAGGGGGGGTCCAGAATTGGACAAGTGAAGTTTTCACAGCCACTCTGCATAGCAGTACAGATTGCTGTCATTGATCTGTTGAGATGTGCAAGAGTAGAATTTGCGGCCGTGGTTGGCCACTCATCAGGGGAGATCGCTGCCGCTTACGCTGCAGGATATCTCAGGTATGACCGTCGAAGAGCCCGCTCCTTAGAGACATATTGACCGCTGACGTTAATGAAAGTGCTGAAGATGCTATCCGCGTAGCATATCTTCGAGGATACTTCTGCGACATCATGACAACATCGACATCGAGCCCCGCCGGTTCCATGATGGCTATAGGTACGACGCCTGATGATGCTCTTGAGTTGATATCGTTACCCGCCTTTCAAGGACGAGTCTGTATAGCTGCTATTAATTCCCCTACGAGTGTGACGGTTTCAGGCGACGTTGACGCCTTGGCGAGAATCTCCCTCGTTATGGATGACGAGAAGAAATTTTCTCGATTGTTGCGGGTCGACAGAGCTTATCATTCTCATCATATGCTACCTTCCATGGGCCCTTACGTTAAAGCCCTGCTAGATTGTGACTTGCGAATTGGAACTCGCCTCCCTGCCCATTCGTATCCCAGATGGATTTCAAGTGTCGTAGGGGATGATGTCGAAAACCTCGATCTAGATCGCTTAAAGGGACAGTACTGGGGGGATAACATGATAGAGACCGTGCGATTTTCACACGCCGTCGAGCGTTCTATACAGGCTTGTGGGCCCTTCAACATGGCAATTGAGTGTGGACCGCACCCAGCATTGAAGGGCCCAACAACCGATGTTGTCGGACGGGCCCTGGGTACATTAATACCATATACTAGCACTTTATTGCGAGGATGCGACGACAGAGAAGCATTTGCAACTGCACTTGGCTCGCTGTGGACGACTCTTGGGAGAAAGGCCCTGGACTTTGACGCATTTGACAAGGCCATCTATGGCGGTGCTGCCCCTCCGAACCTCCTGAAGGGACTTCCGTCCTACTCATGGGTTCATGATAGAACCTTCTGGCATGAAAGTCGGCAGACTCAAGCATTACGAAGCAGCAAGGGGGTCCATCAGCTAATTGGATCCATGGGTCCTGATCAATCCGACAGGGAAATTCGATTTAGAAATTATTTAAGTTTAGACGAGCTTCACTGGCTAAAGGGCCACCGGATTCAGGGGAAAGTAATCTTTCCGGCTGCAGGCTATGTCACCGCTGTTGTAGAGGCCGCAATTCATCTCATTCCAATCGACACTATTGAGATGCTTGAGCTTTCTGACCTGTCATTCAAGCATGCTCTGGTGCTTGACGACGATGCTGCGGTCGAGACACAGTTGTCCTTTACCATCCTCAATCGTAGCGAAACCGATCTACAAGCTGCATTCTCTTTCTATTCAGACGGGAGAAATGGAGCCACTATGCTACAAGAAAACGCCGCGGGAGAGATTAGAATCTTTTTTGGAGAATCATCGGCTGATTCTTTGCCACAACTACCTTTGAAGGTGAACAGTGCGCAATGGCTTCCTGTCAGTGCTGATTTGTTTTATTCATCGATCAGTGGGCTAGGATATAACTACAGCGATCAATTCCAAGGCCTTTCCGACATGAAGAGGAGAGTGAATGAGGCCATGGGGTACGTTACGAATCCCAAGCACATTGGCGGAAGTGATGCCGCCCTGGCTGTGCACCCCGCCGTCTTGGACAGCGCCATTCAAGGGATTCTCCTGGCCACGTCGTTCCCTAATGATGGCGCTCTACGTCAGCTTCATTTACCATCTAGAATCGATAGAATCCGCCTAAATGTTCTAGCTTGCCAGAAGCTTGCAGGCCTTCCAGGCAAGAATTTCACATTTCATGCATTTGCGGATTTAAAAGGGGGCGAATTGGTTGGCGATGTTGACATTTCCTCCGTTCGTGATCGGCTTGTTATGATTCAACTGGAGGGCCTGCATGCTGTGCCATTAGCGACAACGCCCACTCAGACCGTGGAAACAAAATTCTTCGAATATAAATGGGCTTTTGAGACTCTACGTGGAGTCGATCTCTCTGAAAATCAGCTTGAGGCTTCGATCGACCCGAGATTCTTCTACGCCCAAGAGCGAGTTTCTTACTTCCACCTGCAAAAGATTTATACGCACTTTCCGGTGAATGAAAGAGCAAACTTTTCCATGACGGCCAGTCCACTGTTTGAATTTATCGACAAGTGTGTAGCAATGGTTGCGGGTGGCAATCATCCTTACGCTAAAGAAGAGTGGAGGTATGATGTCCGCGAAGTTATCGACCTATTGATACAGGAGTAAGTAGTCTGGACATTCGATACCTGCGGTTGTCAGACTAACGTTTTAATCTTAGGCATACTTACCAAGATGCTATTAAGCTTGTCGACACCGCCGGGGAATCGCTGTTTTTGGCACTCCAAGGGGCGCCATATTCTATAGAGACAATAATGCCTCCTGATCTAAGCGATGATCTACACAGCCAAGCTCTCCGAATTACTACTAGCCTGCAACTAGTGGCAGAGATAACAAGGCAATTGAATCACCGTTTCGCAGGATTGAGTATTCTGGAAATTGGTGAGTCAAAATCAAACTATTACAGGAACTGGAACTACGCCTTCTCATCGCTAACCTAAATGGCTAGGAAATGAAATTGGTAGTGCAGCAAGGTATATACTGGGGGAGGCTGGTCAGACGATTGGTACCTACACCTATACTGAGATACATAGCGGAAAACTTGAAAAGGCTAAAAAACGACTGGAAAAGTATGTTGAAGACATTAATTTCGCGCTTTTTGATCCTACAGAGCCTATGGAGGCTGCGCCAGTTAATGCTGGGCCACACGACCTCATCATCATTACCCCTATTTCGGGTGGTTCGACACTCCAGATGGAATCTGTATTCAAAAATTTAAGGAATATGGTGAAAGCAGGAGGATATATTGTGGTGCTAGTTGCCACGTCGTTTGGACTTAACTTGATTCTAGGCAACCTGTCATTTGAGCAATCTGGTCCCAACACTGCAACCTTTGGCACATCAGCTATATCAGAGCATGATTGGATTGATACCCTGCGACATAATGGGTTTGCAGCAATCAATGTTACACAATCGCAGAACAGCAAGCAACCAAGCGCGTTGACGCTCCTAGTTGCCCAAGCTGTTGACTACCGAGTGCGAATCCTTCGAGATCCTCTTGCACCAGGTCACGAGCCTTTGAGGTCACCATCCCTGACGATTGTTGGGGGGAATAATGAACTAGGACCATTCGTCTGCAATATTCAAAAACACTATCGTGCAATTCAACATTTGCCGGCACTGTCATATATTGAATCCGCCAGATTGCCACCGCTTGGCACAGCCATTAGTCTTGTTGATCTTGAAGAAAACTCGATTTTCCAAAACATGACGGCAGCCAAGTTGGGAGCATTACAGAAATTTTTGAGCCAATGCAGGAATGTTCTCTGGGTAGGCTGTGGTTCTCGAACAGAAAACGCGTTCAAGAATATGTTCGTTGGTCTTCAGAGAACTGTGGCACTGGAGATGCCACATCTCCGAGTTCAATATCTTGAATTCAATTCGTCTGACGAGATCAACTATGACATCATTGCCAAGAAGCTTATCCAGCTAGAAGCTTGGAGTACTTGGGATGATGCGGATGAGCTCAGCGATATTTTATGGACTCTCGAGCCAGAACTTCTATTCAGGAATGGGGCTATTATGGTGCCACGCCTGCTTCCAGACCTGGCGCGAAATCAACGATACGCATCAAAACAACAAACTTTGACATTGCCAGCAGCCATTCCACATAATATCTCTATTAGGCAGATAGGTTCGAGGCTCCGAGTTGAATCGGAGGAGCCCCTTTCATGCCTCGAGCAGGGTAGTATCCGGCTCATTTACTCCCTACTTAGACCGGTCAATTTCCACGGTACAGGTAGGGCGTTCGTGTCTATAGGGGAGGAGATAGAGACCGGTAATCATGTGCTTGTTGTCTCAGAGTCACTAAGCTCTGTTATTCGAGTACCGCCAAAATGGACCATATCAGGATTGAGGTTGGATCTGCCAATGGGAAAGACCTTACTTGCCGTGTACGGTTGGTCCATAGCTCACCACATCATATCATATTCCATAAAAGGGAAGACTCTGGTTGTTCTTGACCCGGAAACTGCTATTGGGAATAGTCTCGCAGAGCTAGCTGCGCGGAATAATGTCGATCTCATACTCTTGTCGACCGAAAAAAAGGCGTGTTCACATCCTTGGAGATTTTTGCATCGAAGGTCCAGGCAACGTGATGTCACTAAAGCGATCCCTGTTGACACCGGTACCTTTGTGCAAATGCGCACGAGTGATGAACTGTCCACTTCGATCCTTCTTTCCATGCCGCCGAATTGCAAGAAGTTATCGTACGCTGATTCCATCGGGGATGCAACTCGATGCCATGACACATCTTGCCAGCTATCTGAAGTTGCCGTTAAGCTGGAGACTTCTCTTTTTGACTGCTCAACTGCAAATATCGGACTAATTTCTAGCATCGACGCGCCTGAACTCGGTCTTAATGAGTTGACATCTAGTCAATTTCTACCTGAGAACAAGCAGGAGATTATATCCTGGAGAAAAGATTCAATCGTCCATATTCCATTGAAACCAGCAAGCGAACATGTCCAGTTTCTCGCAAACAAAACATATTGGCTTGTTGGTTTGACAGGGGGTTTGGGTATATCTCTTTGTCACTGGATGATAGGGCGGGGGGCACGATATATCGCGCTGACTAGCAGGAACCCCAATATTGACCCTACTGTAATTCGATCTATATCTGATCGACGCTGTGTGATCGAGGTCTTTCCCGGGTAAGTGTCAGTCCGGTTAGAGACAAAAGGAACGCACTTTTGAGCCCTACGCTAATGAATAGTTGTGATTCACAGCGATGTAACCTCCCGAGATTCGCTTTTTGATATCTACCAGTCTATTTCTGCGTCAATGCCATCTATCAAAGGCGTTGTTCAAGGCGCCATGGTTCTTCATGATGCCGTATTTCCGCAGATGGACTTTGAACGCCTTGAAGCAGTGACGAGACCGAAGGTCCAAGGAAGCATTTATCTGGATGAGATTTTCAGCGATGATTCGCTTGATTTCCTCATCTTCTTATCCTCAGCGGCGTATGCGGCTGGTCACGCTGGCCAAAGTGCTTACGCCATGGCGAATGGTTTCATGGCTGCACTCGCTGCAAATAGACGACACAGGGGGCTTGCAGCATCCGTTTTAAACGTGGGTGCTATTCGTGGAAATGGTTATGTCTCGCGCGAGATGCCCGAAGACCTTCAGCGTTCACTAAATAGAGCTGGGTTTTCTTTCCTGTCAGAGCAAATGTTTTACGAAGTTTTCGCGGAGGGAGTTCTCTCCAGCCGGTCCCAGTCGTTTGGCAGCTACGAAATAACAACAGGTCTCAGCCTGGAAGATGGACACAGCACTGTGAACTCTTGGAAGACAAACCCGATTTTCTCGCACTTGGTTGCAAAAGCCCACAGTTCAACGTCGATGAAGACTCAGCAGAGCTCTGCCGTCTCTATCACTATGCAGCTCAATCAGGCGGCAAATGAACAACAGAAAACGGAGATAATAACAGGTAAGCCTAGAACTATAATGAGCGGTCCCGAGCTATACACTAATATTTCGGTAGATGTCTTTCTTTCAAAAATTCGGAGTATACTTCAACTAAATGACAACCAACCGTTGCTCAGCCTTAGCTCAGACGCGATCGGACTTGACTCAATTATCGCTGTGGACATCCAGTCATGGCTTAGGCAAGAGCTGAAAGTCGAAATATCTATCCTTGACGTTGTTAACTCGCGCACACTGAGTGATCTTGTGAGATTAGTGTCTGATCTGTTCTTGGCTGATCATGCCTTACAATTTGCTCAAGACAAGCCTACGCATGACACTCATGACATAGCGACGGTGTCCACGATACACGAGAGCATAGAAGAGAAGGCTTTCTCCCCTAACGAAAATATTGACTATCATAACGCGGAAGGCGAGTTGTCCGGTGGAACGGTGTCCCCCACGATATCGACTTTGGACACAGTTAATTCGGACATAAGTACAGCAGAAACGCCAAACGTTTCCCAAAGCCAAGAAAGGAAACTAGCCCCCGAAAAGATTGTGCCACTGTCATTCGCACAGTCTCGATTCTGGTTCCTGAATTCTTTCACAGACCACCCTGCAAGTTTTAATGTGACAACATTAATCACCTTGAAAGGACATCTTGATCCTCAGAGGCTCTCAAGCGCACTAAACGCGGTTACACAGCGTCACGAGGCCCTGCGTACCGTGTTTTTCTTTGATGAGAACGAAAAGGGCCCTGTCCAGGGTATACTTCCTGCTTCTACTCTACATCTGGAATGGGAGGCGACAAGTGCGGGTGAAGAGACAGTCGAGGCCACAATACGCGATATTGAAAGCCACCCATTCAACTTTCTGGACGGCCCGCTTCTACGAATGAAACTCGTTTCTCCATTTGAAAACACCCATTACATCGTGCTAGGGTATCATCATATCGTAATGGACGGGATTGGATTTGATATCTTCTGCTCCGACCTGGATTCGGCATACCGTGGCGAATTGAATACGAATGATGAGGGGCTGCTACAGTATCCCGACTTCGCCCTGAGGCAGCTTGATAGTTACAAGAGAGGGCTTTGGGGGAAGCAAATTAATTATTGGGCAAACCAGTTTGCCGATTTGCCGCCTCCATTACCATTGCTATATCTATCTCACAGATCGATTAGACCAGAATCGCTCACCTTCAACTCGCACAAGATCAGTTTCCGTCTGCCAAAACCTCTAGAGAACGATATCACGCGCTGTTGCCGAGCTCACGGTGTAAACAAATTCCACTTTCATCTCGCCACTTTCGCGGCTCTCCTGTTCCGATTCACGGGAGGAAGGGCTAAAGATGTTTGTATCGGTGTTGCGGACGGGAACAGAAAGCAGCAGGATACATTAAAATGCCTTGGGCTTTTTCTCAATCTCCTTCCACTGCGGATACGAAATGCAACTGGTGCGTCGTTTGTCGACACGCTGAAGGCAACGCAACTTACCAGCGACAATGCCTTTTTAAACTCGGGTGTCCCCTTCGACGTCATATTACAAGAGCTAAATGCTCCTCGGTCTCCCACCACCAGTCCAATCTTCCAAGCTTTTATGAACTATCGGCCAAATGTTCACGAAACCAGAAAATTCTTGGGATGTGTCGCAGATGGCAAGTCTCTCAGTGTCGGTGAAAACGCCTATGACGTTAGTCTAGACATTTTAGAGAGCCGAGATAGGGGAAACTTGGTCACGATGATTGTGAACGTGGACTTATACTCAATCGACAGCCCCCAGGTTCTTGGACGAAGCTACATCAATCTCCTACACGCATTTGCACAAGACCCAACAATTTCCCCGATAGGCGCTCCATTGCATAATGAGGAAGACGTTTCGACTGCTATTCGCATTGGGCAAGGTAGGTGAATGATATCCTCCCCATAATATTCCACCTGATGGGTGTGCTAACATCAATTTCGAACGGCAAGGACTACAAAGCCGTTCCAATTGGCCTCCCACCATGATCGAGCGCATTGACACAATGGCACAGCTATATGGAGGCCGCCCTGCGCTGTGTCATGATACGGCATCGATGACATACCAAGAAATGGTTTCCCGGGTGTGTCATTTGGCTAACAAAATCGTGGAACTAGGTATACAGAAGGATGCTTATATCGGAATCCTGCAGGCCCCAGGAATTGAGTGGGTTTGTTCTTTTCTTGCCGTCATTAGGACAGGGGCGACTTGTGTCCCATTGGACCTCGAAGTCGGAATTGAACGACTGAGGCTGATCACTCAAGATTGCTGCCCATCGCTCATTTTATGTGACTCCTCGAGCGAGAAATATGGCCGAGGCTTGCTGTTCGAGGGCGCAGATGTGAGAGTTATGGATATTACCGAATTCGATGCTACTCCTGCAACACCATGTTTCGCTAATCGAGCTAGCCCCGGAAGCCGAATGATGATCACTTATACGAGTGGCACAACGGGGGCCCCCAAGGGAATCATTCTCCGCCATGAATCAGTCCAAAATTTTGTCGAGTTCGCGCCGCCTGGGTGGGGCTTTGAAGAGGCAAAAGAGACAGTCCTACAACAATCTTCTTGCGCTTTCGATATGGCCCTCTGTCAAACCATGGTCTGTCTGGGGTATGCAGGTACACTGGTGATTCTCGATGACACGAAGCGACGTGACCCGGATGCCATATGTCAGTCAATTATTTCCAAGGACGTGACCTTCACGCTAGCCACACCATCAGAGTATCTGCTATGGATTCAGCATGGCCGAGACCAACTCATCCAATCCCATTGGAAAGGGGCCATGAGTGGCGGCGAGCCCATGACCGAGACTCTGTGTCGAGAGTTCACGTCTCTTCGAAAGCCCGAACTGCGTCTTATCAACTGCTACGGGCCAGCTGAAACTACCTTCGGCTGTGCTGCTAATGAAGTCTCCTACATGCACGCTGCTAGCGTAGACTCTGGTTTACAGCCGCTTCCAAATTACACGATTTACATCGTCGATGACAATAACCATACGCTCCCAGTTGGAGTTCCAGGACGCATTGCCATCGGCGGCGCAGGGGTAATGACGGGGTATCTCAACAAAGATGCGTTGACAGCGGCGTCCTTGAGCCATGACCATTATTCTTCCCCAATCCTGAAATCGCAAGGATGGACAAGTGTCTATTTGTCTGAAGATTGCGGTCGTTTCAATACCGCCGGCCGATTGATGATCGAAGGTAGAATTCAGGGGAGCACACAGGTCAAGATTAGGGGAATAAGGATTGAGCTAGAGGATATTGAGAACTCCATCATTCGATATATGTCACCATACGTACGCCAGGCCGTTGTCTCTCATAGGAAAGGCAAAGATGGGTCGAACGCGGATTTCTTGGTAGCATTGATTGTCTTGTCTGATACGAACCCTCCTGGCGATCCAGCTTCATTTATAAGGCATCTACCACTACGACTGCCTTTGCCACAGTACATCCGTCCTTCTCTGGCGTTGGCCATCCAATCCCTTCCCTACACTGTTTCCGGGAAGTTGGATCGCAAGGCTATCGACGCCTTGCCTTTGCCCGATACCCAGTCGGGGGATGTAATATCGGAAGAGCCTCTTCAGCACAATAGCTCTGATACAGAGAATATCCTGCGGCAGCTATGGAAAGATGTCCTACCTAGCGAAGTCACGAGCCGTTTGGGGATTAAAAATCACACAGACTTCTTCCAGGTTGGTGGTAGCTCAGTTGCGCTGGTCAATCTACAGCGCCGTATCAAAGACCAGCTCGGGACCGTGTTACCAATCCGGACGTTGTTTTCGCACACTACCCTAGGGCAAATGGCGGTCGTGATCGAAAACGAAACGGAACAGAAGGACATATCACACCCTTCAACTATCATCGATTTCTCCGGGGAAACGGAAATTCCTTCTTATATCTCTGATATTATTGCTGCAGATGAGCAGGGCGCGGCGCCACGGGCACGGCTGCAAACCGTCGCTCTGACGGGTGCAACAGGGTTTCTAGGGAAGGAGGTGCTCAGACAGTTGGTCAACGAGGCCGGTGTTCGCAAAATCCATTGCGTCGCCGTTCGCAGCGCGCTCGACCAGCTGCCGGATCTCTTTGATAATCCGAAGGTATTCGTACACTCCGGTAATCTTAGATACCCACGACTTGGACTCCCCCAACCCGTAGCGAGCGAAATCTTCGCCGACGTCGACGTATTCATTCACGCGGCAGCTGAAGTCTCATTCATGAAGTCCTACCATAGCCTCAAATTGACCAACGTCGCCTCGACCGCAGAGGCCGTAGCCATGTGTCTGCCGCGCCGCATTCCCGTACATTTTGTGTCCTCGGCTACCATATCCCGACTCTCGGGCAAGAATCCGGCTTGCCCAGATTCGGCTCGGAAGTATCTACCTCCAGATTCCAACATGGATGGCTACACAGCCACCAAGCTGGTAGCCGAGGTGTTTTTGGAGCGCGTGAGCCGCCAGGCAGGGCTTCCCGTCATGATACATCGCCCCAGCAGCATCACTGGCGAAGATGCGCCGGCGCTAGATCTCATGGGGAATCTGATGAAATACGCTCAAAAGACGTCCGCGGTACCCCTATTGGACGGTTGGTCTGCGTACTTGGATTCTATTTCGGTGGAGGCGGCAGCCAACGAGCTCATAGACCATATGACGTCGATGCAGGGCGCTTGGTCCGTGGGAAGCAAGTTTCAATGTGTCCATGAGGTAGGAGAGGTGGAGACGAATGTACACGACCTCCAGGTCGTCTTGGGGCAAAGATGGGGGCAGAAGCTCGAGGTGCGACCGGTAGAAGAATGGGTGAATGGGGCCCTCCAGGCCGGAATGGATGACCTATTGGGAGCTTACCTGCTGGGGACACTTAGTAGGCCGTTGACTCTGCCACGGTTGTTGAGAACGCCTTGTCAGAAATAACCACTAGACGATTGTTGACGAACGAAGCCGCAGATTAAGAAATCATGACCCTTCAACTGCTTATGTAGCCTGCGCACTCAACCCGCCTCCCGAACCCGCGCATCTAACGCCCGCATTAATCAAATCCTCTCGTTACGCTCACAGTTGGGTGACTAAACGAAATCCTCAGCGGCGACGCCCAAGATGGCTGAGCTCATTGTCTCGCTGTACGAGCAAGAGCGCATGTAGGCTGTGATTGATGTCTGAGGCATATGCGCTCGCGGCAATCCAGTGGAATGTGGTGGGCGCGCCCTACTTGCAGTAAGTATGCTCATCTGGCGGCGTACTATGAAATGGGTGGGAACCCTGATACGGAGCGGCTGTTGACGGAGCCGTTGGAGCATTGGTGTTGGATGGTTCGCACGGAGATGTGGATGAATTGGAAGGGGGAGCACTGACAAGGATGATTGAGGCTTAGGCAACGGCAGGCAAAAGTTGCCTCGAAGGCTACATATATGCATATGATTATAATTAATGGCTCTTGGGCGCTCCGTGCTTCATGGCCATGCCAGTGCTTGCAGGCCTGTTACTGGTGAGATATGAGCCAGCTGCATGCGTATACTGTACCCCTGACCAGGTATATAAGCTTGATTCGGCTCAAACCCAGAAACTCGACTACTATTCTCATCAGGGATTGTTCAGGTTACTTTATTTTCGGTACGAAGTAGACTCTGATCAATCAACTTGGACAAGATTCTCTCAGCCAACTTCGCCATGTCTCACTACGGTTTATTCATGGTCCATGATTCCAACAGCGCAAAGGTCGAGTATGTGCTTCGCCAAGACTTGGGTTTCTGAGCTCTCAAGATCATATGACTGATCTCGTGCTGTAGCATTGTGCTCGTGCATGGGCCGAGAGGAAGTGTGCCTAAATCTTGGACCAAAGATGGGGTTCTATGGCCGAAGGATCTTCTTCCCAAGGACATCCCCGAATCCCGCGTTTTCCTTTTCGGCTATGACAGTAGAATCACGCACCCTGATCAGTCCAGCGTGACCAAGAGTAAGATCCACAGCGACGCGAATGATCTCTGTGCTAAGCTATCAGGCCAGCGCTGGACAACGAGAACGGTAAGCTTTCGCATGACCAGACTAGTTCAATCTCCGCCCATATGCTGCTTTCTACATAGGAAGACCGTCCTATCATATTCATTGCTCACAGCCTGGGCGGACTTGTTGCTGGGCAGGTTCTTGTCCATGGTGAGCAGAGAGATGAGTCGTCGTCGGTCAAATCAATAACCAGGAACCTCCGCGGTATGGTCTTCCTCAGCTCATCTTACGCACGCCCAGCTGAGATCGCCCAAAATATTCTGACGCTAGTGGGTTTCAACACTCAAGAGCACACGTTGAAGCTTCTTGGTGTTGACTCAGAGCGTCTCGATGAACTTACAGGAGCCTTTCCGGAGGTGCTAAACAAACGCAGAACATCTAAAGAAGCCCATGACAGAATTGAAGCCTTCTTCTGCTACGAGACGCTGCAGACCAAGTCAGTCTTAGACTACTCAGCCCAGGTCCCCCATCCTTTCCTATACACTGTCAAACTTGCACATCCGCTGACATCTCATATTGCGAAGATTATCAAGCCAGAGTCTGCTCAGCTCCCAGGTTGCGGTGACGTGGCTCCAATTCGTGCGGATCACATCAATATCTGCAAATTCGCTACAGACAAGGATGAAGGCCATGACATCATCGTTGCTCGATTTCGCAAGATGATGTTGCCCCCAGAGTTCGAGGCTCCGAAGGCAAGCAAGCTCTTAGTTACAGTCATGTATCTCCGGTTTATCTTTGACAGCCACCATGACCTACCAACAATCATGTATCTGCCTATTGATTTTGTGTCTCTCTTGTCTTAAGTTTAAGTAACACCATAGTTCTCGTGTCGGCTGATTAGACAATCGTGGGGCAATACGGCACAGCCATGCGAGGGAAGCTTCTTTGTCTCACCTAAGACACGACGGTGGGCGTTGTCCGGATCTCCTTACTTTCCTCGGCTGCTCGGGCCGCTTGGCATACTTGAATATTGCATCTCCTTCCGACAGTAAGGTTGAATCTTGATAGAACTATATAGAATCCCTCCCTCCATAGGAGAGAAATCAGCTAACTCACTCTATTAAGGTCTTGAGTATAGAGTAAGTTGAACTCGCCGCTAGTATTCTATGGTCGGGATATGGAGCTGCGCAACTCATATGGGACTTGCTGCAGCCTGCGTTACAGCTGCTAAATGCGACGTTGTGACTTGCTAGGAGAAGCGCTGAATGTTAGCCGTGAGAGGGGCTAGAGGTGATGACAGGGGTAGGGATAAATGTGCTTTTATAAGAGACGCGCCGATGTTGTGTTGTGCTTAAAGTTTGTATTGGTTGGGGTTATGGAGAGGTAACGGATGCTGACTGATAATGTTGGCCTGGCTTAATATTTGATAATGAGAAACGAAAGGACTGAGCAGGATGATGCTATCGTAATATTATTTCGATACGGGAGTTAGCGAAAGGTCATTCTCATGGATGGTGAGCTGCAAGACGGTGTTTCGGTTTTAAAGAGGGAACGTACTTATTTTCGGATTGCAATTATTCACTACAATAAAGTGCTAACAAGAAACGTTAAAAACCAATAACTTGGGCTATGTAAATGCTATCTACTGATCTAGGTCCCTCAACTCTAACCTCAGGCGCAGGAGAATCCTCCACTCAAAATGGACTATATTCTAATAAGGTTCAGTGGCATTGAATTGTAGTTTGTCTAATGTTGCTCCTCATTGCTGACGACCGTGAATATTCATCTCTCGACACTGATTTCTGTTGATATCCAATCTACTGCACCTGCGATATCTTGGTCCTGTTTAGTTTCTGCTCAATGACAGCCGCAACCCACTTGTGCGCCTCGTCAACTGCTCGGCGGGGATGCTTCTTCCGCTTGAGAAGGTACCCCTGGATCTCTGCGGGAGAGAACTCGCCATCGGGGATCTTCTCACTGAATTGGCGGGCGACATCGGGAAGTTCATCGATAGAAATGTCTAACTCCCCAGAGTGTACCGCGCTGGAAGTCTCGGGCGACAAGACATGGCCATTGGTGGATGACGATGAGGACTCGGGCAGTTTGCCGTCGGGCGTGGGTGGTCCATTGGTTGCGGGTTTGGAATCCACGTGGCGCGGTCGTCCTTGGTCACCTTCGTACATGCGCATGAATAGCTCCCGAGCCTGTTCCTTCGTGGCGTGCGTAAATTCAACTTGCAAGTCGACACGTCCTGGCCGGATTAAGGCATTGTCAAGCTCCTCGGGGACATTTGTTGTCATAATAAGAACCCGGCCTTCGTGACTAGCTACTCCATCGATGGCGTTGAGTAGTCCGGATAACGAAATGCCCTTCTTC